>JAKNDB010000002.1:0-127309 GCA_024305405.1 Dirofilaria immitis
AATTATGCAATTCATTGCTTAAATTCTGTGAAATATATTAAAATGCATGCGAGAACAGCAAAATCGCAAGCGTATTTATTATTAGTATTTTTCCTGTAATAAGTATTATGTTTTCTTGTTTTAAAAACTTTCATGTAATGTTCCAAATAATAATCAAAAATTAATAAGGTTACTGTAATGACTAGATTATTTACATTTATCCAAATTTTTTTGCCATTTTTTGCATATTATTCAAAAATACTTTCTTTCTGATGAATTCAAACAATTTTTTATTAGTTCAAAATAACCTCTATAGTGTTATAAAAGAAACGGGTTAAAATTACTACATGCTTATCTAAAAATACATCGACAGGAAACAGACAGTAATCATTGCAGCTATTAATATTGTCTGAGCAAAACAATTTGTTAAAGCATTGTAGAAGATCCTTCATTTTTAAAATCATCATACTAAACACTTAATAAAGCAAAAAAAAATTGAAGGCGTTATTTGGTCGTTTGAAATATTATATCAGATTTCCTCTTCATAATAAAAATTGTCATTTCTAACTAAAATAATATTCCATAATAATCCTTATTATTTATTAAATATTATAACTATGATCTGGATATCATTTAACACAACTTTATCATTAAATTAATGGCATAGGTCATTTATGTGACTTGATAACATTTTGAGTGATTTTGCAAAATTTGGAAATTTTTTCGCTTTAGCGTTGATGTTTGGTCTTTCATTTAAAAAATTTTTTATCAGTGGGCGAATGAAATTGTCAATAAAACTACAATAATCTCTTCTATTCACTCTAAATCACCGTTATGTCACTCAGTGATTTTGTTATGCTAATTAACTGATTTATTCAAACTGTTGAAAATAGAATTTTTTTATGACGCGTAACTATCACAGCAAATAACTCTTCCTTTCAGCATCAAATAATGTATTGTCTATTTGCCAAAATGATATCATTGTGGTTCTTATCAAATTTTTTAAACTAAATTTTAAATCCTCGGCGAATTTTCTGTTTTAATCACACCTATTAATAAGAGATAAAAATTATGAATAAAATTTGCTCTGATAATTATACCATATTATTTATTCCATTTTTTGATAAGCAAGTTGATTCAAAAGATTCACAATGTTTCTCAAATTTGCAGGTAAATGTTAAATTTTGCTTGAAAATATTTAAAATTTTATGAAGTTGCTGCTATGAATATTATTATATAAGGCGTGAAGTCTGACAAATTTGAATTATTTAATTAGAAACAAAAATGCTGTGATTAATGATTACATGTAATATGCAACATCTTTTAGACCTTAGCAGTCTTCAAATATGACTTTCCACATATGGAAATACTTGGAAATTCAAATTCTTTTACATTGCTATTCATTTTTCTTTGTTCCGTATTAATCAACGGTACACCAATCACTACAACTCCTACAGGTAAATTTAAGGATTTCATTCATCTATTTGGTTTAACTAAGCAAAATTAAATTATTTAGGCGAAATAAACACTGTGGAATGTGATGAAGCTGGCGAATGTTCGAATAGTCAATCCCACAGGGCTAGGAAAAGAATAAAGCTAGCAGATAAATTTGAAGGTCTTTGCCATCGATTAATTTAATTTTGTAAAATTAAATAATTTAGGAGATATAAATAGTGACGAATCAAATTTAAATGCGTTATATTTCAAATATATGGCTTGCGCTGTTCCGATACTGGATTCAGTAGGAAAATATCTTGCAGCTCTCCCCAGCTCTGATTTGCTCCCTGTGCGCATGTTGGTCTTTTACATTCAGTTCATAAATTTATTCATAAATTTTCACTTTCTCCCAATAATAATAAAATGATAAGATCAATCTATCATCTGCCATCACTTCTTTCTTTCAACTTATCGTATTGAAGAAGTGGTAAATCGTTATGCGTATTTGCAACGGAAGTATTGCTGAAACGGATTAAACCATTGTTTATCAAGGACGGTAACATAACCAATCCAATTGATCGATGGATCTTTCCAACATATGAAACATCTGAAGATATTTATAGAGATTTTTTCGCGGTTAATTTTTATTTTTGAAATTTGCTAAGGCATAAAATTTGATCTTTAATAAAGTCAGCATTTTAATATATTTATTTTAATCCATTAAGACTTTATTGATATAAATCTCTTGTATTTTTCTAGTTTCTTAGAAATTAAAAAATTTTCAACACAATGACATTATTCCCTCATATTATTGAAATCTCATAAATATATTTCATTACGCTACTTGAAGTTTGAGTTGCTGGATGTATTCAGAAAACCATGAGCAATCAGAAAAAAATTTGATTTAAAAAATAGCTTATTCTAGGTTTCAAAATGGCAATCTCAATTTTTACTTAGTAAAAGCAATGATCTGGAATCGGCAAAATATAAATCGGCGAGCGTCGCATGTTTTCATCAGTGTTACTCTAGCCTTATTCCTCAATTTTCACAAATAAATTGTGAATAATTTCAAAGATTTTGCATTTCTTTCAAATTCTTAATTATTGATTTATCATTCAATTTGATTTAACTTAAAAGTATAAAGTTTCTATTTCGTTTACTTAAATAAAAATATCATTTCTTCCAGTTGACAACATTTGCAAGTGCGCTTCCAAAGATGCCATATTTTTTCCGAATGCGTACACACCAAATATCGCTGCTGTCAAGGGTACCATCATTTTCAGGTAGTTGATTACATATTTTATTAAAAGCAAAATTTTTTCGCTTTTTTACCGAATTCAATTGCTGAGATCAAAACTCTGAACATGAGACGATTAATTCATTTTAGTCGATATCCTTCATAATAATAAAAATACTGCATAACACTGAAATGCTTTAATAGAGAAGATCTGAAGTTTTGAAGAGTTAGTTTCATCATCCATTTTGGAACATTATGTTGCGCATCATCCTTAGTATCATTGTTAGCTTCATTTTATTGGTGACAATTATTACAATTATTATTGAGTTAGAAATGAAAAGCGCAATTTGCAGTGTTTTATCTGTGGAAAATATAGCATAATGCAATGGTCTATCTATTCGCCTGAAATTAATGTTAATAATTAATTTTCAGAAATTACGTCACTGAACATAAAAGCAAATGGAAGACAGCAATAGTAATAATTACTGAATATTCTTCTTTTTCTAAAATCTTTAAGTATTTATTAATTTTTCAATATTTTTTAGCAATTCCTATAATTTAAAAGTATTTTTATTTTCGATAATATTTCATTGTTGAACAAATTGTTCGTATAAGGAAACAAATGGATCGCAATTTTCAGAAGGAAGCGAAATTAGTTTTCATTTTCTCAAAAGTTTCATGGTCTGAAATGGAATCAGCAACCTCTGATATTCTTTCAATCAGGAAAAACCGTTCGCTACCTATCATTTATGTCAAATCTTATATGTATTTTCCTTACATGCCGCCGTAAGTCGATTATTATATGCATTGGAAGATGCATAAATTTTATGATAACTTGCAGGAAAGTAATCGGAAAGATATCAGATTTTGGCGAAAATATTACAAAAGAAATATCAAACCAATTCAGTATAAATAACCAATGCATATCAATTTTCAATATTAGTAATCATGATTTCAGTTACTATTATCCATTTTTATCCATAGTATTTCACGGTAGCAATGTTGAAGCATCGACGTTTCTTGTGAAAACAAAAGATGAAAAAGAGCTAAGAGAAGAGCTATTAGAATGGAAGGTTTCACTTATTTTTATTCTTATGTTTGTTCAGTTTAATTCTGTCCAATTTCATTGACCTAAATTGATTATAACTATCAATTAGGTTGTGTTCAGAAAAATCATTGTTATATTAATTAATTTGTCAACTGTTATTAGGTTACTTTGTGAAATTCTTTTATTTTCTTTCTAATTTATAAGTGTTTATTATCGGTTTTGCGTACATTCTTTCAATCATTTCATTTTACAGCGTGGATTATATTTCCTCAAAAATTATAATATTATCGCATTTTATTTCATGGAAAATGAGATGATAACAACCAATGGAAAGATATTTAGGTTTGGAAGATTCAATTTTTTTTTGTGTTTTTGGTGCATCGCTTAAAATCTCATAATTTTATTTCCAGGGAGATATTCAATACTGAACCGTTTTCCGTGCGGTTTCATAAAGATTGGTCTAAAGATGTCGGTTTAGTTCATCTCAATTCTACGACGAGTTCTTTGAATGATGGTTCAGTGTTTGCAATAATTGGGTTCAAGAAATATTGGCCTTACAGTGTTGAAAATTGAATTTTCCAAGTTGTTAATAAAAAATACTATGCAATTTTTCGTCAGCAAATTATTTCTAAAGAAATTACAGTTATTATTCAAGGTAAAAAGAAAGCCATAATATATCATAAATAAATCATAGTTGTCGGGAAACCGAGAAGAAATTAATTCAAATTTATAAAATTCCTAAAAATACATTTTTGTAACAAATAATTAAGCCATCAACGACTTCCTGTTTCTCACAGTAATCAAAACATTTATCTAAATGTTTCTTAGTCATCATTCACCCAATATCCTTTCCCACCTTATTCATCATTCTTCCCTCTTAAAACATCTATTTTATCCATTTACAGATCTTTCCAATCCAAATTTCTTCTCATCACGCCCCTTTTATCACCCTATATAATCACAATCACAGGGACAGATGGGGCTTGCTTTTCTATTTCAAAATCATCACTTGTTGGTTGTTCCAAATACTTCTCAAATTCAACCGTGTTGTAACGCATTTCGCCTAATACCAAATTATTTCTAATAAACAAAATTTCAAATTCTTCTGTGTTTGTCAACCGCAAGGAAAATTTTCACAACAATAGTCGTATATTATTTAACATGAAATAATATTTCATATACTTATCAAATAGTTATTTCGATTATGTTGGATTTAGAATTTAATTATAAAATTTGGAACGCAAAGAGGAAAATAAATTTATGAATTATTTCTTTTTTAAAAAAGCAAATTTCATCAAATTAACATGCATTAATTGTAAATAATAGTAAAAATTCGTTTATTTACCTTTTTCAAAATGTTTTTTTGATGAAGAAAATAAATAAAAAGATATCGTAGGACCAAAAAAATTAGCCAAAAAGGCGGAACAAGAAAATAGTTTTTAATTTTTTTTTTTAAATTGAATTCAATAATATACAAATATGGATTTTATTGGTTTTATTAATTAGATATAAATTCCATTTCCATTATAGTTGTAAAATTTCAAAGTAAAAATAAAATAAGTGAATTCTTTTTATTCATTTTGCTTTAGTTTGGAATTATATTGAAAATTTAGTTTAAATTTCATGTTAATATTTAAATTTCTCATATATAATTTAATTATTCATCAGCAGTTAACAAATAACACGAGCAAATAATTTGATAAAACTAAAATTAGGTTAGATAAAATGATACCATTTATAATGAATGACAATTTAAGTAGATCTGAAATCATATTATTTATGACATTTGGATCAGCAATGTATTTGATATTAGACTATCTGATTCACCTGAATTTTTGATGTTTGCCTTTTCCAAGTGAAATTATACTCAAATTATACAGCGAAATGATAAAATGTTTATTCAAAACTTAGTTGGGAAAAGAAATCAAATTCCAAATATTTAAGTTCACATAAGTTCAATTTAGATATTTCAAGATTTAGATTTTCTATATTTCTCAAAAATATATAAATCTAGAATTGAATAAAATTAAAAGTTTACAATAATATATGTTGATATGAACTGAATTTAATCTAATGAATTAACCCATTAATTAATCAATGATTCTCGATTAAAATTAAACAATTTTTTCCACGTTGCATTTTAGACCAAACATTTAGCATTCGTGTCGTATATTCTTTTTTTTACTATTTTCATATTAAACATTTTCATTTAATTACAGGAAAGAATTATTTATTTAATAATATATGATAATGTATTGATTCTCATAAATGGCTACAAAAAATTTAATAATTTCAAGTATTTACCTTTAGCAAAGCTTTATATCTTATTAATGCCGAGAAATGATAAATTGCATCATTTTTCGTATAAAATTCAAAAACGACAACTTTGATTAATTAATTTTTCGGTGCTTATCTCAATAATATATTTTAATTAAAACAAATTATCAAGTGAAATACAAATATTATATGGAATGATATGACTTTCCGATAAGTGTTATTAGAATAAGATTGATAATGAGAATCTGAAAAGTCCAGGACCTACTGTTCTCCATAAACAGTCAGGTCAATATGTCAATTTGTCATATACGCTATATGATCATGCTCTTCATCATATCGGCTGAATAAGCAAGATCATAAATCAATTAATTTATTGAAAAGCTCATAAATCAGCCAAAATCACAAATCAATTAATTTATTAGGAAAAATATTCTTTTCTTAATATTTCATATTACAAGCCAAATTCGGATTTCCGAACATTCCCGATGGCGAGAGGTTACGAATATTTTAAAGGAACAACAACAGGTATGTAACGAAAAGTAGTCTGATTGTTAGAAAAGTTTCGATCCTCCAATTTACATGAGAGAGTTTATTTTCATCGGAATGTTTCCTCTTTGGTTTAAGAAGCAAGAAGAGGATCGAAACTTTAATTTGAAAAGAATTAACACAATTAATATTGCCAAAATAATTATAACGTTCCATTCCAATATCAACTGCATAATTTAGGGAAATAGTGTTAATATTTTGTATTTTAGACTATTATTTAATCAAATAATGATTTATATCAATCACTAAAATTAGATATTATTGACTAATTGTAAAATTATCATCTGGAGAAGTGAATGATAAGCAGCTGTAGATCAAATTATTATAGCAAAGAATGTAATAATAGCATAAAGCAAACTTTGCCACTACTATGGAGTGTTCATACAATATCATAGAATATATGGTTGAGTTTAAATATATACCAATCATCATTGAATTTTCTAAAATTTTTGAAATATGTAAATAAGTGTTATTTTACAATTCCAATTTTATAACCCTTGTGAAATGTTTAACGTTTAACGTGTCATTATCATACATATATTTTAGTTTCTTTCTTCATTTCGTTTGAACATTTTCGAGAAGTTTTATGCTTTGAAATTTCTTTGTAATATTTTAAGTACTTTTATTGTTGCATCTGACTGTCTTAAGATCCTTTAAATTCAATCATTTTTCATATTTAAACACACTAAATGCTTCGATGATTTTTATCATTTTAAATTTTCCCTTTACGACATATGCATATGCCAATTGATATTTGATAAAAGAAATTCAAAAAATTAAGAGAATTCATTTTTCGTTTTCTTTTCTTTATCCACTTTATACAATAACGCAATAATCGTTATATAATTTAATCTATGCCTTCTTTTTTCTGAAAGTGAATCAATTACCGTCAAGTCGAGGGGATTACAAATTTTGAGACATAAGGAAGTTGTATAGTGAAGCATCAACGTGATACAAACCAGCTAGCTTTATAGTTTGCTACAGTTAAAAGCATGTGAAACATATTGATTTGTGGATGAGACAGGCTATGTTTTGAAGGATTGGGGATTGAGGAGGTTAGAAGTGATGTGTTGAGGATTGAGTGGTTGTGTAGTAGTGCCTAAATTTAGGGGATAGGAGGAAATGCAAAGATTGATGAAATATGTGATATGATAAAAGAGATTAAAGAATGAGATGATTATGCAGCTCTATTAGCAATATCATTGATCATAAGTAGGAATTGTTCTTATATTGCTTCTAATGCTCATATTATTAGTAGTTGTTAAATCATTAATTTCATCGAAAATTAATGGAAGATTGGCTCTTTACTCATTACTGCAATTTAGTAAGACTAAAATTAATTATTAAAATATTGATAGTGTCACTGGTACTTTAATTAATAATGATGCCAATGTTATGTCATCACTGATACTACTGATGATTCTAATTGTAATAGTAATATTAATTGTAATAGCATTATTAGTTTAACAAATAACTGACAGTGCTCGTTTCTTACCGACAATGAATAACTGGTAATATTGCAGTTTTTAATTATTATTTTTTTTCATTAGGTAAAATGTTTGGTTCAAAGTTGTCAACACTTGGTTGGGGAATCACTGCCATTGAACAACGTCGTAGTTTTGCAACTCTCAAAGATATCTCAATTCGATTAAAATCTGTCCGAAATATTCAGAAAATCACAAAAAGTATGAAGATGGTATCTGCTGCGAAGTACAACAAGGCGGAACGTGAGCTGCGGGTAACACTTATTTTTATTAATAATCTTAAAAATATGTTTTTTTCTGCGGACTTACGTTTGTTCTCTCAATATTTTATTTGTTGCTACAAATATAGCTAATATAGGATGTACGTCTTCATGATATTTTAAGAATTCTATGTCAGTTAGATAATTATTAATCTTGTGTTAAGGGTGCTCGAGTATACGGCGTTGGTGCTTTACAATTTTATAATAGTATTGGTGCTGCAGAACCAACGGATAAACCACAAGAAGAAATTATATCTTCAAAAGAAAAGGAGAAACATTTATTAGTATTGATCACATCAGATCGAGGACTTTGTGGCTCTGTACACACGGCTATTGCAAAAGTATGCTATTAATTTAAAGTATTAAGTATAAGATTATTTAAATGAATATTGTGAATCACTCGACTATAAATTGAAACATGTGGACTTTATCTTTGTTTTAATCTATATATCTCAAAATCTGGGAATTCTGAAAGATAAACTCAGTAACTAATGCTGATTGTAAACCTTGATATGCATGAAACAGTATTTACGTATTACAGCATTTTATTGCAATCTCATTACTCATGTGTGATTGAATCAGATGAAAAAGAAGTTTTGATCCAACATGATTTGCTTTATAGGAAGCAAAACGACTGTTGACAGAAAAGGCGTCGGAGGTAGATTACAAACTGGTACTTGTTGGTGATAAGGCGAAAGCATCCATGCAGAGTCTTCACGCAAATCATGTACTTTTCTCATGCAACGAAATTGGCCGACTACCGCCAACTTTTGAGGATGCTTCAATTATCGCTGCTAAAATTCTTTCATCGGATTTCAAATTTGATAAGGTAACTTGAATATGAAAACTTAGAGAATGCAGAATGCTGAGTTAAATATTGCAAGAGTTTCAGCTGTTTTCAGAATTTCTTTAATATTACGTGATGCATCTGGTAATCAGTAACGATAATTTTTCAATAGATTTAGAATTCGAAATTCATCAATTATAATCCACCGAAAATTGCTAATTTTGTTTTTAAAAATGGAAAATTTTTTGCAAGAAATATATAAACTGTACATGACTTAACATATTTCTAAGAATTCTTATAATACACTTATTTTATTCATTATCAGGTCGACGTTATCCTATAGAAAAATGCAGCAATATTTTTCCAAACGCTTTTTATGCTTGCAGGGGTTTATACTGTACAATAAATTCAGGTCTGTTGTTTCATACAAAACATCTATTATACCAATGTTTACTTTGGATGCTATTGTGGTTCGTTTTTAAATATATTTTATGGTTTTCAGTTTCTGATTTATTTTATGAATCCTTAGTTCGATTACAATGAAATACAAAGTTTGCGTAACTTTTAAATATGGCAGTTTTCGAACACGGGAAAAATTTGATGAATATCTAACATAATGAAATTTGTGACGTTTACCTATTTGTATATTCAAAATTATTTTCGCAACTTGTGATGGATCTGTAAGGATTCTATAAGTATACTAAAAAAGTCAGAAATCTTTAACAGTTTCCTTGAACTCATGAAAATTCTTATAGAAGCAACCAACAATGTCGTTGTATGATTCAATTGATGACAATGTGCTGATGGATTATGCCAATTATTCGTTAGCTCAATTGCTATATTATGCTCTTAAAGAATCTGCTGCATCTGAGCAAAGTTCCCGAATGACTGCCATGGATTCAGCTAGCAAGAATGCTGGTATGTTGGAACAAATTTTAGATTTTTTCCAAACTTACTTAAAAATATATATATATATTTTCCATTTCCTTGCATATTAAGAATCATTAAAGATGAGATAAGTGTTTAATCAATAAGGCGAAGTTATAACTATCGTAATAAACAAATTTTTTGAATTGTAAATTTGAATCAATCATAGCATTTGCTTGATTTATATAATATTGTTATACTATGTAAATTTTATCGTATAAATGATATTTTGGGAAATTTAATGAAATGAAAATTATAGGTGAAATGATTGATAAACTGACGATGTCATTCAATCGAACACGACAGTCGGTTATTACACGCGAATTAATCGAAATTATATCTGGAGCCGCATGCGTTTGAAATTAATATATGAGATTATATCCTAGGATTTGTTTCTTAAATTTTGTAATGTTGGTTAAGAATTTCAATGTTATGCATAAATGTGTTTAGGATGGTATTCTATAAAATTTTATTTTGATGCATTATTGGCACTTTTGCTGTGGCTTAATAATCAGCTAATACAAATACATAGATTTTATTATTAATGGTATTATTATACATTACTACATTTGTGGTAATTTTGATATTGTTAGGAATAAGTCTATTGGGACGAATAAAATAGAAATACTGAAGTGTATAATAAAGAAAACAAAGTATGTTACATAAAAAGTAATTTTTTTATGGAAAGTTGGAATATATATATATATATATATATATATATATATATATATATATATGTATATATGTTGCGTCTATATTTTATCTAAGTCATCGCCTAACCGTCGATAATAATGAAGATAAAATGATAGCTTAATTGATGGATTCTAATCAACTAAGTAGACTTAATAAGCATTTCAGCTAGTATGCTACCAACAAAATAATATGCACACATACACTTATATAGATATAATTGTTATTTATAATAATTTTTCAATAACTCTTAGCGGTGGATCACTTGGCTCGTATGTATATGTATGTATATTTACTTATTTAAAACTAAACTTGCCGTTTAGAAGTTATATCAACTATCGACAAGACAATTTAATCAACATGATATATGAGTAAAATTAAGTATTACACTATGGAACATACTCGTATGGGAAATATAATAGACAATTGAGAACAACTTGGAAAATTCTATCGCGATACATGATTTTTTAAAACTGCTAAGAAAACAATTTTATTGCAAAAACTTTTTCCTACCTTTAGGGAGTATTAAATCAATATAAAATATCGGTATTCGATTTGTCTCGGATTATACCGTAAATGAATTTGCATCGTCACTACCAAGCGTAAGAAATGGAAGTAATTAATAATCAGACTGGTTTCGATCCAGACCACGTTATACAAATGGAAAATGCGGCGAATATGCTTATGGTTTGTTCCCAGTTTTAAGATTAATCATTAACTTGTAGAAAAAGATTGACCTTTTAATAACATCTGGAAAATCTTGCCCCATGATAGAATGACGGATTGAGACTGAAAATATGTGGCAAGATTTAACTGATGTTCTATATGTTGGAAAGCTTATTAAAATTTTGTAACTAGATTGCATCATAAAATTAATTTTACTTCAAAATTTTTGCTGAATATTTTATTTTATTTTATATCACGAAAAAATTACCGCAGCAGATTTGCCGTAAATAAATAGTATCTCCATATAGTTTTTGAATAATTAGAGAAAATGATTCTTTCAAATTTTTAAATTAAGCTGCAATGGAGAAAATTTTTGCAAAATTTGCGCTAAGTTTAGAATGTGTGGAGTGGACCATAATTTTAGTGTTAGAAGTGATTTTATTGTTATAGTTTCTGCTTTTGAAATTTGGTTGTTCTCTACGCAAAATCGAGCAAATTCACCTTTTTGGTTTACAGAATAAAACATATTTTAGAAATATTTGAAACTTAGAAATTTTCAGTCACCGAATGTTTCGCATGATTCCCGACAAGCTGCCGAAAATTCTTTCTTAATATTCGTAATGAAAAATTTCTCCAGAATATTGTCGTCTAATCATTGGTTAATATTTTCTAGCATCAATTAAGTCCTGGTTTTACTTTATTTTGTTTCATTTTCAACATTTGAATGTTTTTTAGTTCCTAGAGTATCTGTATAAGACCTTAGGGGTTTATATTTATTCAAGTTTTTTCTTATTCCAAAAACTCTGCTTACTTACATAATGAGTTTTTAGGGAACTAAATTATCATTTTTATTTCAAGAACAATGTCTAGTGAATTTGTTGCTTTTGAAATAAATAATTATCAATATTTTCAGAAGCAACATCCAATGAATTTGTTATTTTTGAAATGGTTCAACTTATGGTTATGAATCTTTTTAAACAATGGTCCATATTGGAACCACCGATTTTTCGGCAATGTTTCGAATATCTTCTAGAAAATGCCGTCCATAAATTTCGGTAAAATTTTTGAAAAATTAATAAAGCAAGTGGTTCAATCATTGATTAAAATTATCGGGAGATATTTAACATTTCAAACGTTGTTTAAATTCTCAGCGAATATATACAAACGTTACTTTAATATTTGCTTCACTTAAATACTTAATGGAACGAAATTTCATTGTCAGCAGGACCTCAAAGTTGATTCGAGGCGAAATGCTAAGAGCATGTGCGAAGTTACTAAAGCGATCAATTTTTGATGGTAAAGCTTGTGATGCAGATACACTGGATCAGACTGTTCATTTTCTGTTGACTAATGAAAATCCAGAATTTGTAAATATGTTTGTTCTTTCAATTTAAGTGGGTTTACTGTTTGCAGCATAATATAGTTATTCATGGAAAAGTATTCCCATTTTCTATACATTATTGACTTTTAGAGAAATTTGAAATGAAGAATGCTTAAATATTGCTTGGTATGCTATGAGAAAGCACCTGCGATATTGCTTTCTTCTATTGACTCAACTGAAATTCAGTTTGGGATAACACAAAATCTGATATAATTTGTAAATTTTCATTTTTTCAGCAAACGATAGCATGTGAGTTCATTGAAGCAATTGCAAGTGAATTTGCAACATCATGGAGAGCATCTAATCTCTGCATCAGTTTTGATTTTCATCTCAGGGCTAGGCGTTCTTTTGAGGTATTATTGCTTTTATTCATTTATACTGAAAAATTCTTTTCGAAATATTTTTTCAAAGCTTTTTAAATTAGATTTTTAAAATCTTCCGATTTTGTCAGGCTTTCGAAATTATCGGTAACTATCGATTTCTTTTTAATGTTTAAGTCGGTAAATTTTTAGCCGACTTTTCCTTTTAATATTGCTCTTAAATAAAAAATAGATAATGAATTTTACAATTTACGTCTTTGTCAAGGAATCATTAGGAAGAAAAGGATGGAAACTTTAAGCGTAAGATTTTCTGAATAAGTGTAGATAATAGTTTAAATAATTTGATTTCGCCACTTTATTTATGAATTGTTAAAGCATAAACATTAATATTTTAGAATGGAGGTCTGCAACGACTCTTCGAAAAGTGTATACGTACTTGTTCCGAACTCTTTTTACTGCCAACCTCTCATTGCCATATTACGTACGTATTTATTTTTTAAATTACTTTTTCAAGATTTGAATAGTTGAAATTATTTTTGTTTTTATCGCTGATTATAATCGTGAATGCTTGACGAATTTCAAAAATCTAGTAACAAATCATATGTAGATTGATTAAGAGTTTTGACATCTTCATGATTTCTATAATTTATGCTAAGATCGGACGAATTTCAACGGTTTTTGAAAGTTCTATTTGTTAAAAATTTTTAGACTTACAAAAGTTTTATTTTCATTTTTTCTTATCGATCTATGTGTATAAGCGGACAAATGGAAGATCTTAATTTTGGTTCTCTCCCAGATATTTGTGGCCTTTAAGAGTTGAATGTTGCATATGATTCTTATGTGCTCTGAAATAAGAAAAAAATGTTTATTTAAAAGATCATTTATTTCTGTTTATTTAAAAAATCATTTGTTTTGCTTTCCAGATGAGTATATGCGAAAATTTTCTTCGAGTAGCCGATTTAGTTCTATCTTGGAATTTCGAGATTCATCGTTTTCCTGTTCGAATCACTTTTGCAAATGAAGGAGCACCCGCTGCAGCATTACGTCCACCTGAATCATGGAAAGCAATCTTTCAGTCGGACGAATTTTACGTCTTTTCTTTGAGGTTTGCATATAATATTGTATGTTTATCTAAAACGGTTGCAAGTCCCAGTTTTAGCTAAATGAAAAGGTTTGGAAATAGCATTCATAAGAATATATTTGTTGTAATCTAATGTATTTTTAGCTTAGAATTTTAAATACAGCGTATTTTACAAAAAAATACCGTAGATTATTACTTAAAAGATAAAGTTATTAAAAATGACCATTTAAATGGTGCGAACATTTTTTCAGTTGCATAAGCGAGTCCGTCATAGTGAAACGCTTTGTACACATTCAATGAATTGCCTTATTCAGTTATCTTCATTAATGGGACCTGTTCTAACGGATAATGAATCATTTGTGTCCCAAAAATTATCTACATCTAATAGTTCAAACTTTGTCAATGCTCATGATCGATATGTATCAAATTTCATTGCTGGTTTTGTAGATCTTTTTGAAAGGTAATTATTGCTCGAAATTAAATTTGCTAAAATTTTTTGCGTGAGGAGAACAGTTTTTATAAATTTATGTCCAATTATACATGGATTATTATGAAACGGCCGAACTCTCGGAAAGTGACTTATTATCTCTTATTGAAAAATAATATTTCAAGCACTAGAAGAAGTAGACAAGCTTTATTCACGCTCATCAGTTACATCTGATTTTTACTGACTAACTGTCCGGGGTTGAATTTTTTTTGCATATGGTCTTTTAAACTAGATAACATACGGAAATCTGGGAAAAGTATGAAATAGTTAAGACACATTATAAAAATTGAGACACTTCCGATGTGTATAAGTAAATAAATATATATAATCGTTTTTCACATTTAATAAATTTCGAATTTTGAAAAGATTTCAATTTCCAGCGGTCCATTAGAAGGAGAGATATCTGGCTTCTGCATGATTATACATAAATTATTGACGTATCATCGAATTCTTTCATTTCCTCGAGCTGAAATGTCATTTATAAAATTCGTGACCATTATTATACGGTGTGCTGAATACTTAACTCCTATTGCAGTCCGGAAAGCTTTGGTGAGATGTATTTGATATGTAATAGTGAAATTCAAAAAATTCGTGAGACTCATAGAATCTTCATTTCTTAATTTTTTAAATTATAATTGAGATTTAATAAAGAATATTATGGGTGAATAAAATTAAATTTATTTTTCTTAATCTTGAGGAAATCTTTGCTCAACCATACTTATTAGGTTTTTGCCGTATTAGATTGTTTAATTCTTAATTATTATTCATCATTTTAATGGCAATCAATTGCTAATTATTTATTCATCATAATTGGTATAATCAAATAGTCTATTAATAATTTAATGAAGCAACTCATAATTCTTATTTTTCAAGGTAGAAGACGATTGCGTCTTTATTGAGAGTTTACAAAACATATATGATGGTTGGTGGGTGATTCTTCGAAATAACGATATTATCCGAAATGCTTCCCGTCTTCCTGTTAATTTTGAAGATTCAACGCTAGCGATTATTTCGGCATTTACGAGAACCGTTCTATCGGAGCCGTATGGTTGCCGCGTGAAAGTATTGTGATTAACATTATTTATATTTTTTCGATTCGATACTGTCTTGTGCATCTGCCACGTTACATATTTATTTTAGCTAAGAGACAATGCTGAATTGGCATAGAGTAAGAAAAATATTTGATAATGACTTATATGTTAATCTAAAACTGCAAATATTCCAAATCCTACATATTTTTAATTTCTTCTGAAAAAATGAATTAATGTTGAAAAAAGAAATCGTTGTCAGCTTGTCCAAATAAAGTAGATTTCAATTTAATTACTTTCCAGGTTCCAATTCAAGAATGTAACGAAGAAATTGATGATGATCGTGAAATATTTGAGAAATTGTTAAATGATATTGGACGGTTTTCTGCCTTTATTGCGCTCAAATGTTGCCCCATATGTTTACGTAAGTTGATTTGCTTTATTTCTTAAAATTGAAAAAAATTTAGAATCTTGCTTTCTTTTGCTGTCTCTTCGCACTTTAGGGTTAATTTTAAAAAATAAGCGCTATGAAATGCAAGCCTTCATTTTTCTCCTGAGACAAAAGCTGAATTATATTGACATGCTTATTTCTTTTTGTGCAGTATCTTTTGTTAAATTGTTTTTTGCAGAGTTCTTTTCGACAAGATTAAGCAATTTTTGTCTTTTATGGAAACAGGCGTAAATGATGAAGCATTGAACACATGGCGAGAAGATATGCATTGGACTCTATTGCTAACTGGTCGGGTTTCGTCGATCCTGGTTTAAAAATTAGAGGAAATAGTTCATTAGCTGATACTGTAAACACATTTCAGTTAATGGGATGAACTAAGTTAAATGCCTTATTGAATAAAGGTCTATCTTTATCTATAATCAGTTAGAGAACTAAAATTAATAAATCTGCAAATTTCTTCAGGTTTTATGTTAACATCGAGTGATGACGACGGTAGTTCACATTTGCAAAATGATCTCCTGGATCATTTTGAACACTTGTCATATGATACAGTTGTTGATATCGATTCTTCTGTGCCCTATATTAAAACTTGTATTGATTCACCAAATACAATTACCAATCCTGCACGAGTAGATCCTTTAATAAAGTAAATGCTAGCTTGATAAAGTCAACATATAATAAAATATAATCTTCCATAATTTCTCGAAAGCAAGTTATATAATTTCTATTATTTTATACTAGGGGATAAACCTAGTGATTAAATTAAGGTTGAACGAGCTTGTACGATTAACATTTGCAAATGTTTTTAGAGTAATAGGTGCGGTTTTGGCTTGGTGTTCCATTGAACATAAACTGTTGATGGATCGTGGTGCAGAAGCAGTAAGTCCAGAACTAGTACGTTCATCATTATGGTGTGCGGGACGTTTGATATGCGCCTTGGGTTTTCATGTTTTGAATCCTGAGGACAGTGAGCGATTGGCAACTATAATACGCAATGTTTTGCAAACTATAGTCGATTTTGCTTTACAGAAATCTTTTGGTGTATTGAACAATCTATCAGGAGAACGCAAGTTTGTTATCATTTTCTTTCGTTTTTTCGCTTTTATTAAAATCAATTAATTGCAACTTTGCCGTTCAATATTGTCGATATATTTTAATAAATTTCAAGAAAATTGAAGAGATATTTTAATTTAGCTTTTCCTCAATCTCAAATTCGAGTCAAACATTCATAGCTTAGTAACAAATGAATTAACGGAAATATTTTTCCATTTCATTTATACTCTTATCATAAATTTATATCGTTAATATAATTTGTATAGTGTTATTATTTTATTTACTTGTATTTGATTTCTTGCACTCTTTACTCTTCTAATTCTGGATTTGTTTAATTAATTACAGGTTATGTGTGGATGCTGTAGAAGTATTTGTTGATTTGGTTCGGGCTAGTTGTAATGAATCAGCAAAAGTCCTTTTCTTTTTTATATATTTCAACGATACAAATCGAACGACTACCTGCTCGTCATTCCTTTCTCAAAGTATTAGTGCAAATTGGCGCTATAGTTGATGATGAAAATATAAAGAAAACATTGTATGAAATGGTCAGTTTAGCGAATCAATCTATTTTGCTATACTTTTTGTGGGATGTAAAGTTATTCTCATATTTACAATATAATTTCATTGTTCCATAGATGTAAAGATATGTATTCTATTATTTTAATTTTTAACTCAAATTTTGATGTTCACGTTAGCATTAGCTGACTTCTCTCTTTACTAGTTACGTCTGATGTAAAAAGTTTTGATGCTGACGTTCGAGACGAGATTACACAAAAGTTTTGTACAATTTTCAGATTATTATTTTAGAGCAACATCAGTTTATTAGTTTCCTTAATTTTCATCGATAATTTAATCTTACATATTGCTGAATTGCTGAATGTTGGCATAATTTTACTGTTAGCACAATTGCTATTTAAATTTTGTTTTAATTTCGAAAAGCATACGTAAATTGAATATAATTCAACAATTTTCAAATATTTAAAAGTTTATTTTGCTTCTTTAATAGAAGAAAAGAATTAAGTTTAGACTGAAATGTTAGAAATAAATAAAATTTTCAAAATTTCATTATTCGAAGTAACTGTTATGTTTCATGATTGTATTTTAGGTTTTACAACCACTTCGTGAAAGATTTATGCTGCTATCTAAAGAACAAGCAAGCTTAGAAACGGATCTCGTTGATTTAATGGATTGTTTTGGCGGTGTAGCTGAAGCAGCTTATAATTATAACACTCGTTTTCTGTTTGGTATATTTCAATCTTAAATCCAAACATTTACATATATATTTAGTGAATTCATCAAAAATCCGAGAATTTAAAAAACGAAATTTGGTTATAACAGTTCTGAAGATTTTAAAATATTTGTTTTGTAGAATATTTATCACCAATTTTGACATGTTCGGTTGGTTTATTATTATCACACAAAGAATCTCAGCTTATTACTAATGCAGTTTTGAATCTATTCAATAATGTTACAAGACGTATGGGCGTCTATAATGACGATCGTAATAATATGATTTTCCTTTATGAGGTATAGTTATGAATTTTTATGCAATGACTTTTCCGCTCAGTCAACACAATAGATCTTCTGGAGCGATAATGAAAACTTGTCATTAGCCGCATATCGATTTTCGGAAGTAAATATGTGATTGAGTGACAGAGTATTTCTTCGATCAAATCGTTAATTAAACATCAAATGAATTATAAACGTTCATCAATTTACCAGTTTTTGTCAATTATTGCTAGTCCATAACTTCTTTAAAGATCTTGAAATATATAAAACCTAAATTTTTATAGACATTACTAGAACTTGTTAGAGTCTATCGAGATGGGCAGTTTACGCGATACAAATTGATTGATGTTGACGTTGAAGAGAAAGCATCCGATCTGATTATACTGTTAGATATTCTTGCCAATGTTTTGAGTAGAGATGTCCTATCGATTATTCCTTCATCTTCATCTGGTGATTTTTTTCCTTTTGTTATACTTAAATTAAGGAAAAATTTCAGTTTTTCGTTTTTATCTTCGTTATCAACTTATTCGTAATTTCTTTCAAACCCGAAATGGATTTTAGTGTAAAAAGTACAAGTTTCGTCTTTGATAGGAATTAATTTTTAACTTGATCCATCTTTTAATGTAGTTGAGTTTTATGATAGAAGATGATATGTAAGTAATTTCTATTTACAAGTCTTTATTGCCGTTTCGGTAATTCAGAAGCGACAGAATTTATTAAAAGCGGCTCTCGCGTTGCATTAATTGCTTTGGAAATGTTGTTGCCTATTATGGAAGATGATCTACTCAAATTACCTTTATTATGTCGGAAGTAAATTTTATTTAAATTTAAAATCTTTCTCCAACTGCAACAACTTATACTAAAATTCGATCATGACTGTGAAGCTAAAAATATACTAATCTTCAAAATGGAACCTTTATGTTTTGACTTAGCATTCATTTTAGATTTTATCGCTTCATCTTGTATTTTACTGAAATGACACCGCAGTCTCTTGAAAACTTATCGGAGACATTGTTTGTATCAATTATTGAGTGTCTTCGGCATGGTTTAAAATCAGATTTTGGGCAAGAGGTAAAGAAAGCACTTTTTCTCTCTAAAAAAGTTATAAATTTTATTTAAAAAAATAAAATGCAAAGTATATAATAATTTTACGCATTAACTAAATAGATATCTTACTTGTAGCCTTACTTTAAAATGAAAAAACGTTTAATTAAATTTCATCTAGTCCAAAAGAAAGTTATCTTAGCGGGAAGAGAATTGCACAAGAATTATAAATTTCAGATATCGTTAATTTCTGCTGAAATAATATCCGAAGTGGCCTCGTATTTTGCTCGGCATACACCAAAGAATGAGACAGCTATTGCACATTTTTCTGTTCTTCTTAAAGTAAGTTTATAGAGATTTTGCAATAAAAATGCTTATTACACTCTATCCTGCGATGCATTAAATAATTGTAGGTTTGAATTAATTTCATTTTTTTCACTCATAGAAGTTCGAGAGCAACTTTATTAGAAATCGTTTATCTTAGATATTGTTAAAGGAAATTTTTGTGGAAGATATATTTAATTTAGATTCTCAATCTAACATGTTTGATGCTTGATTTTTTAATGAATCAATTAGGTCACGTTATTTTTCCAGATCTGCTGATTTTATTTACTCATCTCTTAAATAAATATTGGAAATCAATTTAATTTTTAGCCAACATTTGAATTGTGTCTAAATTGCTCCTGGCAAGTAGATTTGCAAAGTGCTTCCGCAACAGCTCTATTCTCTTTAATATGTTGCAACCAGGTATTTGTTATTTTTTTAAAAAATTTTTTCATCCTTTCAGAAATTGGCAGAAACTATAGTCTAAGCAACTCAATCGTCTCAAATTTTACATCTGAAAAATATATAATACTTTTGAATGAGCGATATTTTGGTCAACTACAATTAACTGTTGACGTTACTAATCCCTTGTTTTTCTGAAAAAGTTTATTATTTTTAAATGTAATCACATTAATACATCTTGTAAATTTGAGCACATTATCTGGGATTCATCATTTACTTCCAATATTTAATCTAGCTTCTTGCTTGGAACGAGATTTTGACAATCTAATTTCTTTCTTTTTATATCTTGTAATACAAAATCTCTCCGAACTTTAAGTAATTCTTTAATGAAAAAATTACTTTAATTTGCATCTTTAATCGGTATGATAACATTGATCTAAATATACCACTAAATTTCTAAGTTTTAGGTTGCTTTCGAAGAATATGTCAAACAATTGCTTTCCCGTAACGAAAATCTTCCTTATCAAACGGCTTTGCAATTAGCATTTCAGGCTTTATTGCCAACGAATTTAGAGCTTCGTTTAGGTCGACGTGAAAAGCGTGATTTTCGTGATCGTTTGGAGCAATTCCTGAACCAATCACAGGGTTTGCTTGTTGTTGAATAAAACTTGTGATTAAATACATTAACGTTTTTGTTAGTTTCTTATTGTGAGATGCGCACTATATGGTAGTTGTGGAAATTAATTGCGCATTTGTTGAGTATCTGCTATTGTGTAAATGTCAAAAAGAAAGAAAGAGAAGCTTTGAGTGCCTGAAAATAGGTTTGATTTTTCTAAAGATTATGTTAAATTTTATTGGATAAATTTATATTAAGTGGAGAATAGTATAAAAATTGAACATTTTATTAATAAAAATAAAAAGTTAAAATGAGAAAGGAAATGATTCTCAACAATCTTGCAGAAATGATTGGCATGAATAATTTAATGTTATTTAGAATTAGTAATTTATATGAGCAAACTAACGATAATGTACCGAAATGAATGGATCAACTCTGATTTTCTTGGTGGCTCAGTTTTCTTAACAGTTAACTTTTATAATGGAATAAGATTAATGAGCGAAAGGAATTTTGAATATAAGTTTTTCTCTTAATAATAAAGCTTACATTTCGGTATCAACTTTCGGAATATTTATGTTGAATGTCAGTGGAGCAAGCAAAAATTTTAGTTAAAATGTTCAATTTATTACTTGAAATGATAAAGTATTTGAGTATACACTATGGCTGAGAAGTAAAACAAAATTCCATCTAATAATACAATTTTCAACGATATTTATTTTTATCATTCGAGGGTTAAAATTAATAACGCAGATTTTTGAATTCATGAGTATTAATGCGGTATACGATTTGTATTGCAGTTAGTATACTGACTGTTTGAAGAAAAATATTATCTTAACCTATTTACACTTCAAGAACCAAACAGTTACAGAGATTTGTTACGAACTAACAATAAAATAATATAACTGATCAAGATGTGCGAGTGACATCCTAAAACGTGAAACCCGTCGAAGTGAATTATCCGTTGAAGGTCATTATAACTGGTACTCTCCATTACTTTACTCGTGAATTTCTAGAATGAAACAAACGTTTTCAAATATTTTATCAAATTTACATGAAAATGATTACAGATAAAAACCATCATAATAAATTTCATTACCTACAATATTCAATAATGTCAGATTTAATTGGAAAATTACTAAAATCTTGTTTAAAGAGTATCCGATAATATATTTATCTGTTCAGAAATCGGTAAAATCTTTCTCCGATTTTTGATTCAACATCAGTTAAAGCATCGATATCAGCCGGTGATTTTTTACTGAAATTGCGTAAAATAGAACATGGCAAAGTATATGAAAAACGTGGATCTTCATTTTTAATCTGCAAATATTTAAAAAATTTCAACAGAAATTTTCAAAATCTTATATAATGCAAAAATCTTTATCAATTCTTTAAATGTGTAATTTTAACGTATGAAATTTCAGGTCACATGTAAATTTAACGTATAGGACATCAGGTCGTTGGTATACATGGAGAAAAATAAATTTTACTTCGTACATGAAATGATTTTTAATACAATTTTTGCAGTATTATCAAATATTACAATATCGACTAATTCTGTATATGCGATAAATCTTTACAGAATATTCTTAGAAGCTTATCTATTGAATAGTACATAGGCAACAAAACACTATTGCCAATTAACACATATAATGAACATTTAATATCATCTGGGAACTGGATTCTGAGAAAAGATGCAGTTCTTCGACCGATAGATTACCTTCCATCATTTTGATATGCCGCGGGATTGTTGAAGTCTTCTGACAAATCAAAGCGAATAAAAATTTGATAACACAAAGTGAAATGTTTGGAATTGAAATATCCTCAACGGACATTGCATTACTTTATGAAAATAAAAACGATTAAAATACGAATGCCAAATTATTACTAAGCATAGTAGTCGAAATAAAAGTGAAAATTGGAATTTGAATTGAAATAGCTATTTACTAATATGAAAAGAAATGATTTCATTGCAAACAGTATAATTCATTTATTAACTATAAATTGATGAATATTCTTTCTAATTTTAACCTTTATTATATCCCTCGAAAATTCTCAAACTTCTTTTTCTCAATACTTTATAACTATAAGAGTAACAATTTCAAAAGATATTTCATCATTGTTTGGAATGATTTCATGCAACTTTAAAACATTTCAGTCGAGGATTAAAAAGCGATTTGACAATATATTCTCGAAATCATCATTGATTTTTAAATTTGATCACTTTTTCTTTTTCAGCTTCATCGTTGTTGAATGTTTTAATTGTAAGAAAATTAAAACAAGCAAAAAAATGTTGTCGTATTCGATTGAATGACATCGTCAGTTTATCAATCATTTCACCTATAATTTTCATTTCATTAGATTTCCCAAAATATTATTTATACTATAATAGCATTTACATAGTGTAAAAATATTAAATAAATCAAACAAATAATATGATCTGTTCAAAATCACAATTCAGAAATATTGTTTGATACGATAGTTATAACTTCGCCTTATTGATTAAACACTTATCTCATCTTTAATGATTCTTAATATGCAAGGAAATGGAAAATATATATATTTTTTAAGTAAGTTTGGAAAAATCTAAAATTTGTTCCAACATACCAACATTCTTGCTAACTGAATCCATGGCAGTCATTCGGGAATTTCCTTCTAATGCAGCAGATTCTTTTACAGCATAATACAGCAATTGAGATAACGAATAATTAGGATAATTCATCAGAATATTATCGTCGATTGAAGCATAAAGCGACATTATCGGTCGCGTCTATATAACATACTTTTCATAAAACAGAGATAATAAATACTAAAGGATCATTGATCCTTTTTTTATATTTAGAGAATCCTTATAGTATCTACTCCATCAAAAAAAAAAAAAAATTCAAAATGTTAGATTCTGTAAATTATCTGGCGCAATACGATATTCGATATGTCACAAACTGGAGACATAAATTAACTTTTTAAATTGTATCATTTACCTTTACTAATTAATGCCATATAATATAATTGATACAATCTGAATTTATATATTGAATAATTATTAGATTATATTGTTTTACAAATATATCGGATATCGTATTGAATATTAGTCAGTTTTAAACTACGATTATAATTATAAGAAGTCTTCAAAGAAAAAAATTTTTGACTTTCCGAAGATCACTTAAGGTTTGATTCCTCATAAATTATTTATTGATCCTAATGGAATATTCGATATCTTAAAAGGTTTATCTTGCGATCTTTGTTCTGTTGCAAGGTTTCACTGTGACTAATTTAATTTGTCGCAACTGTGATACAGAAACTTAGTGGAAATATAGCGAATGGATAAATATTTTTACACGTAAAGCAGTCATGCGAAGAGGAAATAAATAAGTAGAAGAAAAGATGACCCCTCCCAACAAAAAATGACCTTTTATGATAAAGATGTTTACAATTTTACTAGTAATGCCCTATGACCTGAAGTATGACATGTCCAGATCTGATTGGCTACAATACTTGAAGAGCAGCAATAGGTCAAAATCTGATTGGTTATAATGCATTAAGCAACATCCTTCAATAAGATTTACCTTTAAAGCGATGAACTTTTGTTAGGAAATACGAAAACGATTTTCTATTACAAAATTCCTTGACTATATCAAGATCGAGATATTTAATAGCGCAAATATATTGAATATTTCTAGAATATTCTTGTTATAAAATATCCCGATTATTCCGTATTCGGTAAATATTTCATTCTTTTTTTCTTCCACCAAAAAGTTCATCAGATCATTTTTGATACTTTGCTATAGCAAATCTATTTATTAATCTGAAATCCGATTTAAATTGATTTTTTTTTCAAATTTAGTCTGTTATACCAAGATACAATTAATTATTCATTTATTTTATTATTTCTTTATAATTTGCTTTTCATCATCAACATCATTTAAGTCTCATTACTATTACGTAATTTGAATATTTAGAAAAAGATATCGATTAATATGGTTTTCCTGACATTCGCATCAAATCTCGAGCAATTTCGAGCAAAAATTCTTCTTTGGATCAAGTTTTCTCGAATAAACTTGAAAGCACAAAATTATGCTTAAAAATAAGATCATATCAATCATTATTATCTATAATTCATATGTATAATGCGCGCCACATAACGATAATTTTTTCACGATAATTATTATTTCATTTTTACAAAGAAGGCAAATAGTTTAATCTATTCCCTTGCAAATATTATTCAATCTGAATCGAATTTTTTTTTATGTCGAGAATCGAACCTCTTCTATATTTGTTTTTTTTTATTTCATTTGGTTTGTTTTGTTAAACAATGCTTATTGGATTTGGATATTCTTAGAATTAGAATAAAATGCCAAGTACGAAAGGGAAAAAGCCAACGACTAAAATTGAATTTGATGAGAAACACATTAAGCAAATCGAGGAAATGGCTCAAATACTTACGGTTTGCTCATTTATCTACATTGGTTTCATATTTACGATACATGCATATTTACGTAGTTTCATATTTACATCATATACGTCGTACTTACGTAGTTTTTTATTTATATATATATATATATATATATATATATATGTCTGCGGAGTTTTATAATTAAAATAAAATATAAATATTTACTTAATTTCATACTTACACAATATACATATTTACGCATTTGCATGATTCTGATTTGATATATAATTGAATATAAATCCTACTTCTGTAATAATGCTTCGTTTAGATTTATTGCTAAATATGAAGAAAATTCATGCAGTAAACAAATTTAATTTGATAAATTGATATCATGGCTTGTTTTTAAAAAAAAAAAAAAAAAAAACAATTTTTAATTTAAATGCTCATTAATAAAACAAAAAAAAATAAATTAACAATAATTGAAATAAACAAATTTCTGATTATTTATAATTAATCAATTTTCAATGTTATATCAATTAACAAAAAATGAATAATTAATTTAAAAATATATATATTTTATGAAAGAAAAATGAAATTAAATAATTTAAATATTTGATTTAAATAATACAAAATGTTAACAAAAGATTTAATTTCGATATTCATTTAATAGTATAAGTTCTATTAAAACATAAATTATAGTAATTGAAATGAAATGAAATTTTTAGACGCCAACGACAACTACATCACGTAAACATATTGTCGCAATACGATTCTTTCGTGATTTAAATAATGTGATAAGTTTGGAACAATGCCGCACAATTTTTGGTTAGTAATATTTTTCATATTTCACATCTTTCAATATACAAACTTTTTTAAAATATTTATAATAAGCTATTAAGAAAATTGTAATCTTAAGAGGCATCTCTAATTAATTCAGATTATTTAATCACTAAAAAAAAAAAAACATTGAATAATAATAGAAAATGATAATCTTTCTTGTTTACTTTTTTTAATTGTCATATAAAATAATAAAATGGATGATAATTTTATTTTTATTCAATGATAATATGAAATATATTCGTATGATAAATTAGCAGAATTGTCAAAATTATAAAATAATTATTGGTAAATTAAAAAAAATTGCTGTTAAATTAATTATAAATTTTGATTTTTAAATTTTTTAAATTTCATTATCTTACCGTTTAAATGATTTCGTTATCATATCGCTTAAATGATATCTTTTTTTTTGCTTCTTTTCTTATTCTTTTCAGAGAAAAGTACGAATGAATATGTTCTAACTACTGTACCTCAAGTTATTATTTCGATTATCTTCAAACAATGGACAACTTTGGAAGCATCAATTAAAAGAGAATTTTTAATTTTCTCTTTACAAATGCTTTGTCAAAATTCAGGTATTAATAATCTTACTTAATATTATATCAACAATATCACATATCATTTAAAAGAAAAAATGATAAATATAATTAGTCAAAGAAGTAGTAATCTTTGATAAAAAAGCATTGATAAATTCAAAATTTATCATTTTTATGAATTGCATTTGGTAATTTTGGAAGAAAAACGAAAATAATTATATTTGATCAAATTTTATCACAATTTATCAAATTCTTCAATTAATTCAATAATTTTCTTTTTTAATCAAATAACTATTTCGATAAATTTCTTTAAATAGTTTGATTATATATTATTAATTTGTAACAAATTTTTTTTTTTATTTTTAAATAATTTCGTCATATTGATAATAACAAATGAATGATAATAATAAATAGTAATATGAATTATATTATTTTAATCACTTAAAATATGATAAATAATATTTGCTATTATTGATAATATAGGAATTCGGTGACAATTCGCGGCGAATTATTAAAAGCATGCGCAAAATTAGCGAAACGATCAATTTTTGATGGTCATGCATGCGATTTTGATGCAATTGCATGTCGACTTTATGTTTTATTAACGGATGAAGAACCTGAATATGTAATTATTTCTTTCTTTCTTTTTCTTTTGAATTTATTTATTTGTCATAAAAGAAGAAAAATGAAACAATCTATTGAAATGGATTTTGTATTGATTATAATGAATAATTTTCGCAAAGAATTGATTGATAATATAAATTGATAAATTAAATCTATTATTTTTGATCTATAAAATATATACTTGATTGATAAGAATAGATAATAAATAATAATGTTAATAAGAATTGATTGATAATATAAATTGATAAATTAAATTTATTATTTTTGATCTTTTCAACATTTTCGTATTAAATTATCATTTTTTATCTCCAAGATTTACACTTCGTTGATAATACGAATGAATAAAGCTTTTGTACTATTTTCTTACTGATATAGGAGACTTATGATAAATCGATCAAGAAATTGTTATAATATTATAATTATTATTAAACTTATATGGGATAAATTATGTTTAATTGATATGATTAATGCTCACAATGACCATGATAATAATAAACTTAATTTTCGGTAAGCTATAAATTATAAACTGAGAAAGCTAAAGATAAATCACTCTTTTTTTTGTATATTGTTAATGTAAAACTTGGCTAAGCTTATTTTGATAATATATTGTTTATATATTATTAATTAGTATATTTTTAGCATGTTGTAATATATGAATTTTTCTTAAAATATTAGATGAATTTGATAAATATTGGAGAATTACCGAACTTGGCGTCCCTTATGATTTTCAATATAAGGCAAAGATTGCCTTTGAGGTATTTATTTATCAATTTTTGCCTATTTATAAAAAATTTTATAAAATTTTGAAATTTCCTTTTATATAAACTTGTAAATAAACTTATTATCTTTGCTATGATAAGAGATGACGAGTAGAAGAGGATGTTGAAATGATAAAAACAATATTCAATTGTTGAAAAGTGTTTATAAAATTAATGTAATTTTTTTATTCAAATAAATAATTTTTATTTATTATCAAAATATTGCTGCATCGAATACTACAATATTATTATGCTTAAATATACTAAGTAATTCAATAGAAATTTGAATGATATTAATAAATATGAAATGATAAATTTAGCAATATGTAGCATATGCGAATAGATGAAAAAAAAAAGAATAAATATTGCTAAGTAATTTAAAATAAATTTATAATTTGTGATTAATTTCTATTTTCCTTCTTCTTTTTTTTTTTTTAGGAAAAAGGTTTGTTACAATTTTATTCGAGATGTTTACATATTATTCCACGTTTTTGTATTCTTATCAGCGATTTCCAATTACCTGCTAATGTATAATTTTTAATATTATTTAATAATTTTGCATAAATTTTTAATTTTATCGATTAATTTCTATTAGTAATGAATTTAACTAATTAAAATCAAATAAATGAAATTGCAAATGTAAAGGAAAAAATAAATGCTTAAATAAGGCATTTTATTTTTCTATTGTTTTTTTTTTTTTGGGGAAATTTCATAAAGATTATGATGAAATATTTTAGAAATAAGCATTTGAAATTAACATTTATAAATTAAAAAATTTATTAAAATTTTAAAAATTTGCTTACTTTTCCTTTTTTTTCCTTTAAAATAATTTAATTTTTAAATAAAATTAATTTCATTATTTTTAACTTTTTTTTTTCTTCAAAATGTAATATGTTTTATTGATAATTTCAGAAAAGTATGGTACAAAATTTCTTATCAATATCACATATTATTTTTGGACGAAATTTGGAATTCATCATTTTTCAAATCAAAATGATGCATTAATAAGAGGACCACCGAAAACATGGCGTGCAATATTTTATTGGAACGAATTCTTGCA
This sequence comes from Dirofilaria immitis, assembly GCA_024305405.1. Taxonomy (NCBI): domain Eukaryota; kingdom Metazoa; phylum Nematoda; class Chromadorea; order Rhabditida; family Onchocercidae; genus Dirofilaria; species Dirofilaria immitis. Next base: position 29,240 of record JAKNDB010000002.1, read on the forward strand.
ACTTTTTTCAGTGTTTGTTTATTTTCTTATTTGTTTATTTACTTACTTATCTGTTAAGATAAATGATTCATTAGAAATGAATCATTGAATTATAAGAAATAATAGTAGTAATAATAGTAATAATAATAATAATAATAATAATAATAATAATAATAATAATAAGATTTAAATTTGTAGTAATTTTAAAAGATTTAATAATGAAATTTTAATATTTATAATTTTGAAATGTTAGCAAATATTCGAATTATTTATAATATTTTGCTTGCCTTATAGTCTATGAAAATTTACAGTATATTTATTGCATATTTATTAGTTAAACGAAATATTTAAATTAATTAGTAATTAATTATACGGTAAATAATCATAATATCATATTATATATTAGCATAATTTTCAATGAAAAATTTATGTATATTTTTTCAGTTACATAAATTTCTTCGTAATGATCAAAAGCTTTTATTACTTGCAACAAATTGCATAACTCAATTGACCGTAATACGTGATGTTATTTTACCTGATGTAATACCATTTATTGATAGTAAAGGAAAATCTGTACCTGATATTCCATATTCAACAGCATATGATAAATATATATCAAATCTTCTTGCATGTTCTATTACACTTTTCAACGGGTAATTTTTTTCTTTGAATTTCATATGATACAATTTAAAATGCGTAATAAGTTATTCTATCCGATATATTATCTATTATCTTTATCTTTAATGGATAATGAAATAAAAGAACAAACAAATAGTATAATTTAACGAGTCATATATTATTATCAGATATCCAGAATGTTAAATTTGTTAAACTATATAACTTATAACGCGTCAGATCATTCGGCAATAGTTTGATCAGATAATCTGATGATGATTGATTTTTAATTGATCTTAATCACTATCTCTACGAACACATATATTAATGGCTAATCTTTAAAATAACTTGATAAGAATTGATTGATCAATTAAAAATTTAAAATTATCATAAATTTTAGCGAAATAGCAATGCCACAAGCATATGGTCATTGTTTGATGATTGCCAATATATTAACTACTCATCCAATTCAATCACTTGCACGAGCTGAATCATCATTCCCGATTTTTATATCATTCATTCCCGAATTAACGGAAAATTTTGCAGTAAGATTATTATCAATTATGGTATGTGTATATGAAATATATATTTTTTTGTTAATTTTAAGAATTTGAATATTTTTGATACTTTTTATTCTTAAAATTGAGATTTATCAAATTTTAATAAATGCATATATTTCATATGTAAATTTTAAAATTTTCAAAATTATTACAAAAGAAAATAAAAATTATTCAATAAATTTGAAATGCGATAATTAATTAAAGTGTGTTATTAATTTAGTTGTTAAATTTCATACTTAAACATTTAGCATTTATGAAATTTTAATAATTTGTATATTTAATTAAGCAATTTTGTTAAGCTTTATAAATTTCAATTTTTATATTAATTATAATTCGCTCATCATATATTTATTCTCTATTCAATTGATTCATTAATTTGGTTAAATTAAGTGATCAATGCGATTAATTTATAATTATTTGATTATAATTAAATGATAAATAGGATAAAACATTGATCTGATTAATTAATTAAATAATAAGTAATAAATTAATATTTATTTAAATAATTTAACAATTAAACATTCTTCTCTTTTTCCCTTTTCTTTCCGACTTTTATCATTTCCTTTGTTGTAGAATAAAAAAGTTAGCGAAAGTGAGGAAGAAAAAATTGAAGAAAAAGTTGAAGGAAAAGTTGATGAAAAAGTTGAAGAGAAAACGCCAATGGCCGAGAATTTTCCGACCACGAAATGGACCTATATCAGTGCGATACAGCATTTATTCAAAGGATGGTTGATTATTTTACAAAATTCGGATTATCTCGAAGAAGTTTTCAATTATGCGATTAATTTTTCTAGAATAACGATTATTATGATTTCATCATTTATGCAAACGATGTTTTCAATACCATTCGGTGATCGTGAAGAAGTATGTTTAATTTACTTATCTCAGCTTTCTCTTCACCCTATTATTCATTTTTTTTTTTGAATTTATTTTAGGTATTCCATTTTTTTCACTTATTTATTTGTTTATTCAATTTTTGTTAATGGTTTTAATTAATTATCGATTTTTAATTTGTGATGATATATATGATTTTTATTTATCACCATATATATAGATGATATAATTAATAGTATAGCATGCGATTATTTTGTTTTGTATTGAAGTTGTGAAAGATTTCTTCTTTGTTTTTATCAATTTATTTATTTATTTCTGATAATGTTATGTTGTTGAAATTATCAAAATTATAATTAATTAATTAATTTTTAGGTTTCAGTACCATTACCTGATCGTGAAATTTTTAAAGAAATAATGATAAAAATTGGAACATTTTCATCATATTTTCTCGATCAAATGTTACCAAAAATATTTACGTACGCTTAACAAATATTTTAATTTATTTCATCTTGTTTTTTTCTCTCTCTTTATTTTAATGTTTAATTAAATCTTTTTTTTTTAATTTAGGAATTTAATTAATAAATTTATAGGATACTTGCTGAAACGGTCGAAGAATTTTTAGCAACAACGGAAACAGAAATGAGTGATGAAGATTTAAATATGTGGCGAGAAAATATGCATTGGATTTTACTTGGTGTTGGTAAGTTTGTTTATTTAAATTCAAATATTCCTTTTAATTTAATTCTCTGTTTGAAAAAAAAGGAAACTAAAATTTGAATTATTGAAGATGAAAATAGATTGAAGTCTGAAATTGAAATAAAATTATAGATAAATATACGGTATTCGACTTATGTAATTAAAATATTGAGTAAATGAATAATTCATTTACATGTATTTAAGGTCATGTATTAGTCGAAGAAGACAATGATCGTAATTGTGTATGGCAAAGCAAATTATTAGATTATTATCAAGAAATTTCAGAAGAAGAGCGTACTGATATTGATAATTATGCATTCTATATTGAAGCATGTATCAGTTCACCTCAAACATTAACCGATCCACCAAATATTGATCTTGTGATAAAGTGTGTCATAAATAACAAACATTTCGAAATTGTAATTAATCTTAACAAGGCATTAATGATTCCGGTAAAATTAATAATTTAATAATACGGAAGCAATAGAATAAGCAAAATATAGAAAAATGTTTTCATAAATTTATTTAATTCATAAAAAATACTTACATTAATTGTTTTAGAAATTATTAATTAATTTTAAAAGGATAGTAATGAAAATTATTAATTTAAATCGATTGCAGAATAATTGGTACTGTATTTGCTTGGTGTTCCATTGAAGATGAATTGCTAAAAGATCATGGTATAATAGCAATAAATCCCGATTTATGTTGTACATCGTTATGGTGTGCGAAACGACTAATATCAGCGATCGGATTATATATTGAAAAAACATCCGATAAAAATGATCGATTAGCTAAAATATTACGAACTTTTACTCAAATATTGGTTGATTTTGCTTTGCAAAAATCATTTCGAATATTTGAACTTATGCCGGATGAAAAAAAGTTAGCATTTTTGTGCAATCATCACATAATTATGTTTTATCATATATAATTTTAAAACAATAATTATGATACAAATAATTCAAATATAATAATAAATTTTACTGATAAATTTAGTCACTCGATATTTTATAATGAATAATTTATGATATATTACTGGAAATATTTTTAAAAAAATTAAGTTTGAATTACTAATATATTCATTTAATTAAATGCGATATAATTAATTATAAAATTCGAAAATTTTTAAATGATTTAAACAATCAAACTAAGTAAAAAAAATAATTGATGAAATGAAATTAAAATAATATTAATACTTAATCAAATTTGAAATCAATAATATTTGAATTAATTAAAATAAATTATTGTAACATTTCATTCAACTTTATTTGCCTCGTACTTTCGTTATTTTATTATTGTAAAATATTTTTGAAATTTATTGAATTTTATAAATGATTTATTTGTCAGAAATGCTCAAGAATTATATCATAATCATTATCACTTTTTATCGATCAAATGCAACAATTAAATAATGAGTAAATGATATAATTAATGTGATATAAAAATAGAATTTATGTTGATAAGTTAAAATATGTGCTCAAAAATCAAACTTAAATTATCAGGGTATGTTTGGATGCTATCGAATTACTTGCTGTTCTGGCACATACAATGCATCGTGAAGCATCAAGAAGTATTTTTATTTTCATATTTATCATCGGTACAAACTGATCAATTATTGGTTCGTACTTCACTGATAAAAGTATTGGTAGAAATTGGCAGTGTGATTGATGATGAAGCAAAACAGAGAACTTTGCATGAAATGGTTTGTAGCATTCAATTATTTATTTATATTTAATTCTTATTTATTTAACAAATTAAAAAAATTTTTTTATCATCGATTATCAATTATCAACAAAGAATATCAATCATATTTTTAGATATACAAAAACTATTTATGTGCAAAAAATATATATAATTTAATTTGATTTAATTCATTTTAACTTAAAACTTAAAAAAATTAAATTAAATTAAATCTATGTTTTATTCAATTTAATCAAATTTAGTATACTTTTTTCTTTTTTAGATTTTAATACCAATAAGATTTAAATTCTTATTATTATGTGAAAGTCCAGAAAGTGCAAATGAGAATATCGATGATTTATTGGATTGTTTTTGCGCCGTAATTGATGCCATGAAAAAATGTACCGCAAATTTTTATTCGGTATATTTCTCATTCAACATTATAATTAAAAATTATAATTAATCATGTTAATTTTTGCATATTTAAATATTACATTCAAATTGTTACTCATTTGGATAATCAATCAATTATTGAATTATTAAAAATTTATAATTACATATTTTTCCATTTATTCAAATTCAAGCTATCAGATAATCAATTACCAAACAATTAACATTTATATATATATATATATATATATATATATATATATATATATTGTGTGAATTGTTATTTATATCAATCAATTTATCAAATAATCAAATATGAATAATTAAAAGCTCGAATTAATGATGATAATGTCCATTTAAAATTATGATTAATTACGATTAATTTCTGTAAATATAATTATTTCATTTTTTTTTAGCATATTTAGTACCAGTATTAAAATCATCTGTCAAATTATTATCAACTTATAAAGATTCATCAGCTATTATCAATGCAATTCTACAATTTTTGATTGCTTAACAAAAAAAATGTATATATATTGTGATAATCATAATGATATAATATTCCTTTATAAGGTAATACATTATTTTATTAAATTTCATTCTAATTTATTTTATCACAAATCTCATCTATTTTAGTTCCAAGTCCATTCATTCTCATAATTCAATCTAGTACGATCATGTAAAATGATAAAAATCATCTATCATTAATTCAAATTTTTAATGTATTGCAGTTTTTTTTCAATTATTATCATTTATCATTATTTATTATCATCAAATATTCTTGCAATTTTTAGCAATCAACAAATTGCGATAATACGTAATTTAGTGAATATTTGATTTAAAAAAAAAAGAATTTTGAATAATTTCGTAATGAATAAAAAACATTTAAAATTTTTAAAGGTATTATTAGATATTGTTCAAATTTATGATGAAAGTCAAGCAGAACGTTTCAAAAATGCTGATAGTAAAGAGAAAACAACTGATTTAATCACTTTATTAACAATTCTTACTAATGCATTGGATCGAAAAAGTCGACCGGTCAATTTATTAACCGGTTTGTCATTTTCCTTTTTTTTTCGTCAATCATATGAAATTTAAGATTAGCAATTTAAAAATTTGCATATTGTTTTGAATTTTTGTCATAAGAGATTTGGAAAATTTGGAACATACCACAAATTATTGATTATTAAACTCCTAGGTAACAAAAAAAAGGCAATATTATGATGAGATAATTATCGTCATTTTAATGATAATATGATGATATCATCATATTATCATCATTCAAAAAGTTAATTTATTTCAAGAATAATCGTTATGACTAATAATTAACGTATATTTAACAATAATATTAATAAATTAAAATTTCTTTTATTTTCAGGTAAGACAAAATTTGTGGAAAATCGTTTACGTATCATTGCAACAACATGGAATATGCTATTATCAATAATGCAATATGATTTTCTTCGATCACCTGTATTACGAAAAATGTAAAAACTTTTATTAAATTTTCTAAAATATTTCATACTAAAAATTCTATTATTTATTTAGCATTCTATAAGATAAATTTTAATTAAATATAAAGCGACAAAAGAAACTTTCATTTATTAATAATTTCTTAGAATTATGTTATTTTCAATTGGCTTGAAATTATCCATTAAAAAAAAAAAAAAGTTCCGAATCTTAGTACAAAATGAAATTTATCTACCGATTTCTACATATTTATCCATTTATTTACGCATTTTTTAAATTGTAATTATCGCTGATTGTTGTAGCAAAAATCGAAATAATAAAATGATAAAATAGATGATATGTTTTCAATGGATTGATATATATGCATATATATTGATAATATTATCATTTCAGTTTTTATCGTTTTCTCAAAATTTCAACTGAAATGGCACCAGAATATTTCGTAAAATTATCACATAATAATTTTACCATTATTATTGAATATCTCAGACATGGTTTACAAGCAGAAAGCGAGAAAGATGATTTATTACTTAGTTTGAAAAATTGTTTCGTACAAGAAGTTCTTTTTTCTTTTTCTTATCTTCACACCTTTCTCCTTTTTTTTTTAAAAAATTTAATTTGATACATATAAAATATGATAATTTTTTCTTTTTCTTGTATATAATTATCACTTCATTATTATATATTATCATAATTATTGATTATTACTATTCTTATTATTATAATAAAATATAAATTTCAGATTTCAATTGATTCAGCATTATCAATAGCTAATTTGGGTATTTTTTGGCTAAAAATATACGATATGATGGATCAACTAAAATTCTTTCTATTCTTATTGAAGTAAGTTTATTTCATTTCCACTACATTGTATTTGATTTAAGAGTGAATGATAAATTAATTATATGTTATCGATAAAAAAAAACAATCAAGTTAAGTAATGATATTTCCTTTGTATTTGATTAATAAAAATTGCATTGAATGAAGGTAAAACAATTCCAATAATTTATTGCAAAAAATTCATTAATGCTTATCAGTAAATGAATGAAAACAGTGATGAATAATTAGCAGTGATATTTAGCACTGATAAAACTTCTACCCTACAGCACTCCCAATCTAATTAAAATATTTGATTTCAACAAATATTATTTAATATGTTACTAATAATCACACAGACATATATAGTATATCATTTGGAAAAAAGCTTTTATCACTTATATCTGTTTAATAACAATCATTTTTTTAATAACTGTAAATAAACAGATAAGATGATTAAAAACGAATTTACAGCCTACATTTACAATATGCTTAAACACTATGTGGCAAGAAGATGAAGAAAGTTTAGCAACGTCTTCAGCTTTATATTCATTGTTATGTTGTGCTGAGGTATAAAATTTATTTACGTAAACGTTAAATATATATCACGAAATATGATAATGGATAAATTCTAGTAAACAAACAATCATGTTGTCAAAAATGTAACGAATCTTGCTAAATCAAATTCGAATACATCTCGGCCACTTATCTAAATAAATTAGCATACAATAGAGAGTTCCAAATTTCTCAGTACCATAAGAAAAAAAAAAATTTTGACTTTACAAACTTTCAACTTTATCAACTCATCAGTAATTCTAGAACTGTTAAAATCACATTCCATTTTGTATAATCGATTAAACAAGCATTTTTAAAACCCCACGATAATTTGAAAGATTATTGATAAATCAAAATTTATAGGACACATGCAAGACATATGTCAAAAAATTATTATCTTGTGAAGCAAATCATCCAAATCAGGCAACTCTACGAAACGCCTTTCGAATATTAATGTCACAGACTGCAGGAAAATGTTTTGAGCGAAGTAAAATGCGCGATTTTCACAGTCATTTGAAGCAGTTCTTGACCAGAGTAGAAGGTCTGCTTGTTATTGAATGAACACTATATTTGAATAAAGTCTTTCTGACATTGTTGCAAAATTTTTCCATTCTGATAAATAATTCGGTATTTTTTTCGTCGGAATACCTGCGATGGATATTTCGGAAAAAGCTGACATGTTAATTCCAGGGGATGAAAAATGGAAATAAATTTAGCTTTACTCGTATATTTTATGAATGGAAAAGAAAACAGGAAAGTTAAAAATGAATGAAAAAGAAATCTATGTAAAGAATAAAAGAATGACCTTATGACATACATATTATCAGATTTTCAAAGCTAAACTAGCTTTAATTTTTTTTGCAAGAATAAGGAATGGCGATAATGAATAAGGGTTAAGGATAAGCAGTTTATTAAAAATAGCCAATTCCTTTTTATAATAAAATCTGATTAACTGGACAATTCATGGACCGAAGTTGTATAGCATATAAATAGTAAAATAAAACAACAGTTTTAAACGAACGATGTACAATCAAAATGTGCCAACAATAGGATGTGTGAAAGTGTTTTTTCAATTCAAACGCTCATAATTTAAGCATTTATAATTTTCCTCTGCAGAGTAAAAAATTTGTTATCATGATATACGGGAAAAATTCGAAAAAAGAATTCTAAGATAGTTCCATGTAGTCAGTTTCGTTAATTTATAAAAAATTTCGATGTGAAAGATGCCATAAGTAATAAGAACTAAAGATAGCAAACACAAAAAATTCAAGGTCATATTAAATCGGTGTTTTTTTAATTTTTTTTTAATTATTACCGAAACTCCTCATAAAAGAGAAGTTTTTGATACTTCAATTTTAATATAACGATATTTTCGTTTTCTTTCACTCTTATTTTCAAATATATCCATACTTCATCTTGTTCATTTCGCTATTCACTTTGTCCATTACATTTATTGTCAGTATAATCAAATTTCATAGTTTTCGAAATACGACAGAAGTGCCTCGATAAAACTGTTACGCAGTAACGAAATATCAATTTGAAGTTAGTATTCGACTACATAGATTGTAATAATGCGAAATTTGTGCACAAATGAACTTGTGAATATTTTGAATTTCAAATAATTTTTGAAAGGATAGAGCTTTTCTTATGCGCGTTCCATGTATATCATACTTTACAGCTTTATTCATCGTTTTCCTTGAATAGGCGTCCAAAAATCCCTTTCGTCGTTTATGGTTATTACCATCATCTTCGTCATCATCTGTTACCTCACGAATTACTGGACCGCCCGAAGCAGACCCGAAACGTGCACTGGATCTAGAAACAGTACAAGTTCACATTACTTATATAATACATAACGCACATTAAATCCATTGTATTATATAGCAGTTCAAAAACTAAATATTTTTCTAATCCTTTTACTCACGTAAATAAAAAACATTAACCTTTTCCCTTTACCGTAATCTTCCTCAATCATCACATCACTGTCATCCTCTTCATCTGGAAGAGTTATAATTGGCGCATTACTACCACTACCACCAATACGTGGTGCCTGCAAAATTGCAAAATTTTCAAAGTGAATCAACGTTAAAGAATCCTATGGCAAAATTTAACAAATTTTAATTTAAGCAGAACAGTTTAAAGAACTAACATGACTTCGGTTGCTTGATGATGTACCACCATATCTATTGCCATTTTCAATCGCACGAGTTCTCTGGCTATCAGTTCTACTACCCATCAGATTACGTCGTGCACGAGATGCGAATTCACGATCAAATGCTTCCGCTTCATCTAAAATATTTGCTGTCATTTGTTTTGTGATTCTGACATGTGATTATATATTTAGTTCCGGTAAATAAGAAAATTAGTTTCGAACTCACTTTAGTTATCGCTAGCATAATGATTATTGTGTAAGATGAGAATTTCGGTAAAAATATATCAGCTATAAATTTAAACGAGTTTAACACAATCGCAACAATCAAATTATTCGGTAACAATTCGGTTATCAAATTATTAATAGCTGATAACTGGAAAAAATACCCTGTGCAAGATTAACAAAACTTTGTCGTTCTCTGATTCGACCATCGCGATCACGTTTCTTTTCTATTACATGCGTTCTATCGCCTATTGTATGTCCGATCGTAAGCTTATCACCTACGCCATCATCCCCTGTTCGAATCGCATGCCTAAAAATTAAATCATTTTTTCTATTTTTCATCTAATATGCAATAATTATTCATGAAATCACTAACATAAGACTGTAATTTTTTTTAAATGAATTCAACTCTTTCTTTCTAATTAAAAACTTTACATAAGTTCTGCATTTTCCAACGTTAATTTTGAAAAATATGGAAAGTTCGCAGTTCCAAAATATCAACACATAGAAGACAGTAAGAATGTTATTTAAAAAAAAAAATAGAGTAATACCGTGTTTCCTTCACATCACCAGTTTTACGGATTGATTTTTCGACTACTCGAGGTTGCCCACCATTACGTCCATCGAAAGTGATCATTGTTGAATGTGAAAATATATGTGAATTTGGATCATTCATCGCCTGCGCCTGCACATCCTCCTAAAATTTCATTCAATGATTTCACCTCATTAGAAAACAAAATTATTTAATTTGATAGAATTATAGAATAACACAGCAGAAGAGAAATTCACAATGAATTCAAATAAAATTGTCAATTTTAAAACGATGAACCATTTGTCTCATAATGCCATTTATGCCACTGTATAAATTAAAACCGAATGGATCCATCAGCGCCATTTCATTTCGACGTGTTGGGCGTGTTCCTGGTGATTCTCCCGGGAAGTCTTAATACAAATTATACTCCTTACAAAGATAATGTAAAATCTACTTCTTTTAACAAGTTCTGTTCTAAATCGATGGCTGAAACTTGATTGTCAGCATTTCGCAGATATATCATCAGAACTATCTTTAAATAAAACTGAAACAAAACTTTAATAATAAGTGGGATGAAAAGAATAGCAGGTGGAAATGATGAAAATAGTGAAAGCATATTTATGCAACTTAGAAAAGATTAAGAACTTTATGATCTATACATATTTCAATTCATTCTACCTTATTTTATTTGGAAAAAGTCATATGCATACTTCATACATTTTCTACTAAGAAAAAAAAACAAAACATACTATCAAGCGCATTGTGCATGTTAAACATTGTACCAAACGGGTTCATCATCCCTTGCATCATTCTGTCCATATCGCGCATCTGTTGTCTTATTTGATGATGTATATTGCTGAAAGTAAATATTCTTGATATTCTAGTAAAATCTATTTATCAATATATTTCATATTTATTATAAATAATAAACAATGTTTCATTAAGTTCCTTCATTGCCTCATTCGTTAACATAAAATTAAGTGCTTTGACGTCTCTTAACTCTATGTCTGTGTTGCAAAGTATGCCTTCACACATTCAATACTGATTAAGTATAACTTACCGTAAACCACCGTCAAAAATATTTAATGGGTAATTTTTTAAGAGCTGAAGGAATAAACCATCATTGCTTAGAATTGGAAAGAAGTTATCCTTATTCATTCTTTCCCTTATTATTATAAAAAGCAAATCTGTCAATAAATCATTAAAGGTTTTTGTAAAATCCTCAAAAAAAATGTTTGCTAAAAGAGATATAGATTAGAACAGGGTAAGGACTTCAAAAGCAGATTAAACTGTGAAAAAATATATTCAGTTGCTTAAAATAGATAGTAAAAGATAGCATGCAAATTAGTACTAAGACCTGTTTGATTGTTTTGTTACTCATTGGAGATTTAAAAGCATTATTAAATTTATTTTGGATAGATGTATTTATTTGCAATCTATAAAAAGTTTCACAACCTATCAAAACAAGAAAATATCAGTGCAGAAGACTTTAATAAGGCTAGTTTTTTTCTAAATTCTGGATCGTAATTTTCCAAAAATTTAGGAGATAAAGAATTTCCATAGCTTTATCGCCAAAATTTCCTATAAAAAAACTACGATATTAAAAATTGGGAGAAGAAAAATTATCTTATTCTCAACAATGTCATCACTAAAATCATTCGCTCTTCAGATATGATTATAAATTAGAAAATACAAAATAATTTTAACCGGAAATAAACCATTCAGCCGTTTCATTTCATTTTTGTTGCAACACTAAAATTCACTAACCAGTCCTCCTGTGAAGTACCTTTACGTCCACCCATCACTAACCAACACGAATAAATGAAAAATTATAAGAAACCCTTGTCTATATATGCTGATTGAGTAGAGCAAAAAAATCGTTCTACTTCAATTTTTAAAGATCTTTAACCTTCAACTTCAAAAAAATATATTTATAATAATTATGTAGATTCAAGAAATTCAATCGAAAACCATATGCACAAATTATTCTAATTAAGTCTTCTCTATATTATTACAATCAATATCCGTGAAATTTAATGAAATTAAAACCTTCCAGTTCCTAGAATTTTTTTCTCATTTCTGGTACAGCTACTTTTTTGTAAGATTACCTAATAAATCATGCAAGGAAATATGAATCTCTTCCTTTTTTTAAAAGAAGCATTCAAAACCGAAATATTGATTGAAAAAATCAGAAAGATAAAGTGTTCTATGTCTCCACCAAAAAATCGAAAAATTCGCTAGTCCATGAACTAGGATAATTTATTTTTATTCGCATCTTTCATTGACAAACGAGGTTATTTACTTCAAGATAATCTAATTTACTCAAAAAATGCAAACAGCCTTAATGTTAGAAAATTATATCTTTCATTTTTTACTTATTCTTTTGACAAAAGAATATTTTATCCAAAAAATTGCAAAATATTAAGGAAATTTTGTTTTTTCTTTTAAACTACATTAATTACGAGAAATCCATAAATTACAGAGGCAAAAAAAGAGCGAAATTAGCTCAATTATTATTCATGTAAACAGTAACACAAAACAACACGAAATCGATCTTATGCTATCTCACATGTTACCAAATCTATGTGCAAGCTAGCGTGGAACTTATCATTGGATCTCGTTATCCATTTTAACTTTGGTTGCTATAATTAAGCTAGAACTATTAATATTACCAAATTAAAATTTCGAACCTTCCTTTTCAATCAAATGCTACCTATGAATTTGAGATTGAAACATCATTATTAAGTATCTGTGTAGTAATTATAGCATAGCTTTTATTCTTCTATCTTCTAAACAACATTTCCTATAAGCTTAACAATGTCAAATCTTTCGCTCTGATTATCTTATGAAAATACATTCGTATTTTTCTAATATATTTCTACCCAATTTTCCTTCTTTTCATCAATCATATTATCGTAACATTTTATTGCCTATATTTCTTATAAATTAAAATCTTTACTTCACGAGAAATTTTTCAAATCTTCCTCGTTTTAATTCAAATATCTCAAAATTATTCCTATTACTATCGTATTGAAATTTGAAAGATAACAGGCAAAAGATCCTTATCTTCCAAATAATTAAAGAAAAAAGAAAATGTTCCATTCCTAAAATCAAACTTCAAATAAGTATAAAAAAGAAGAAAATAGTAGAAGTGAAAGCTATAACAGCAGCTGAAAATGTAACAGCAATTTTATTGCTATAGTAGGGAATAATGCATTAAGAAATAAAGGATAAAGAAGAGGAAGAGAAAGAAATAGTGAGAGAAAGAGACTAAAAGAAAAATGAACTCAAATCAATAAGTGAACAAAGAAAAACAAACGGAGAGGCCTAAATATTATGCAGTGAAGAGGAGAGTAGAGAGAAAAGAAGGAGAACTGTTAAAAATGGACAAATCGGTGACAACTTCCAGATTGTTCCAGAACAATCCAAAACAACAAGACAAACAAACAATTCCTCCATAAATGAACATGTATCGATTGCGGGAAATAATAAAAATAATTTGACGAGAAAAATAGGAAAGCAATTGATAGCAACCAGATTACACCTGAAATATTCCAATGATAGCCCAACTGTATTTATTATAAAACAAGAAATGAATTAAATTATGCACCGCATACTTTCCCTAATCCTAATTCAGTTATTCAGTATGACACAACTAACACTTCGATTACCAAATTAGGAAAAACTTTTTGATTTTTTCTATATTAAATATAAATAAAAATTATTGACAACTCTTAATTACTAATCCATTTATTCTTTTTTTTGTTCAATCTTTAAATTTATGTTTAAAGTTATGCAAATTTTGATTATTAAATTCAAAATGTAATATTTCGAATTTCTTCTCTATAATACTTAATATGCATCTTTTTTCTTATTTAACAAATTAATGAGAAAGAAATGCTTTTACATTGAAAACTATCTAGGACTTCAGTATCCACTTTTCATATTTCATTTTTTAGATCGCAGTTATAAATTAACAAGGAAAATGGAAAAAAAAGAAAAGATGAAATAATATCGTTTTTATTCAAATTTCATTTTTACTTAAGAGCAAATTTAGAACAGAAAACGCCAACTTATCATCATAACAATAGATGATTTTCGATATTACTTCATATCAATTAGTATTTAACTTACCACTAAATACATTCTTTATTATCCAATAACAAATTGAGCTATTTACAATAAATCTCTTCAAATAATGCACTAAATAACCTTTATGAAAGAATGATATAATACAACGGATTAATTCTTCCCAATTTAAAACATTATGATTATCCAAATTATCAGACTTTAGTAATAGTTGAAATATGAATGTTAAAATTCGGACGCTCACTTCTGAATTCCGAAAAAAATTCAGAATGATAAAAAGATAACTCTCAATAAATCCACAAAAATAAAACCTGATATCTAGTGGTATGGCATAAATTTAACAGCAATTAAAGTATACCATATCTTAGTGTATAATAATATCATAATTGACACAATTACAAATAATTTAATTGTAAATAATACAGTACATGTATCAAATACTTGTTTATAATTCCACCTTATCTTTATCAAAAAAGTATCAAGTATTAATTAATTAAAGCATCAATGGAGATCACTGTTACTACTACTACTACTACTACTACTACTATGATAAACCACTCCTTTAATTAGCAGAAGAATGAAAGGTAATCGTAAATTTATTGCACAAATATACCCAAAAGAGATTATAATTTATTACAAATATTGGACACCTAAATAATGAAGCTTTAACGACACTCTTTGAAATATTTTCTTTAACCAAACTCATCAATATATATAATTTTTGCTACTTTCACTAAATTTCAACTTAAACAATAGGTCATAAATATGATAGTAGTAAAAGGTTGACATCTAAATAAGATCGAAATGTTGTAGCACTAGATATTCTTGAAATTTTTATATCATCATGTCTAATATCAAAATGTTTTCAACAATCGGATCAAATGGTAAATTAAATTAATCACATACATCTGATGTAAAATCATGAAACTAATGAACGATACATTTCTACTGGATATCCCAATAATTCCAATTTCCCTGTTCCAATATAAAATTAACGTATTCTTTCTTGAAATTCTTTCAATCGTTACTACTAAAAAATTTCATTTGTTCACAATGTAGTATAATATTAGTGATTCAAAAACCATCAATTTTAATGACTAATGTTGGGAAACGAATAATTATTTCTCGCCATTAATTAAACTGATCTAGCAATCAGTACTGGTGATACTTTATCCTATACATGATGCAGAATTTCATTTAATGAAATAAAAGATAATCGATAAAATTGATCTATTCCAAAATCTCCTAAAAATTACCAAAAATTTTGTAAAAATTATCAGTTCAATAAAATACTGATAGATGAAAGAAGTTTATGATCCTTATCTCTAATTATGACCTTCTCATTGTAACTGACATTCATGATTTATGAAAAAATCATAACGGTAAGTTCATCAGGATAATATCTAAATATCATTCTCATACTTCCTTTCGCCTAAAGTACATGTGAGATTCTAAACTGTCTAGGAAATCATTTCTACACATGAAATTCATAGAAATATCTAAAGCCGTCTTCATGTATGATGATAATCAGATAACAATTTCACTGTCTATCAATATTTCAAAGAAAGCTATGAAAGACTTAGCATTCACATTTACACTCACATATTAAAAATGTTTATTTCATATCAAATCGAAATCATCCATTCCTAAAGTGATTAGCATCAAAATAAAAAAAAAAACTTATTAAACTGATATCTGGCTAATTCATACTTTCATAGTGGTAACAATCACAGAACTGAAGTGATATGCATCTCAATTATTCTAATGTATCGTTCGCGATAAAAATATAATTTAGCTTTGGTATGGTAATTAATTAAAAAAGTATTCCTCTTATTACATCTTATAATGTTATAGATTTTGCAAAAACAGAAAATTCCACATTTATTATACACAATGAAAAGAAATAATAAAAACAACTTTTCGTCTTTTTTCAAGATCTCATATCATTATCAATGTTTTGAAATATTTTTCCATTACAATACCATCGCTGTATTCATTGTCGAAATTTTTTCAGTTTTTATTATTCTTGTATTTGTCAAACATTAAATATGATGATAATCAAAATTATACGCGGCAATCAATCTTTGTTTCATCCTATATATGTATATTCGAATATTGCTGCCCTAAATATTCGAAAACTAAGACCCTTACCAGAAATTATCTTTAAAATTGAAAATTGACTTATTAATCTATACATTTCATTCATTTCCCAGATTCAATTTTTTCAAACAAGTTACATTGAATATTGGTAAAAACTATATAAAATCCAGAAATCTGTAACTATTATTGTTGGGAAAACCAGAATATTTATAATATAAATATATGAAATAACCAATAACCAAGATATCTTTGTATTGTTAAATATTTCGATACACGCGAATGACTTCTTAATATAAAAATATTTCTAAAAAGCACTTCTCTACTATCAATCTTCGATTACATGAAAAGCTAAATAATGTAAATATTTTCTTCCAATGAAACAATAACTCAATCTATCATCTCTAATATGATAAACCGCTATTCAGAATATTATAAACATCTTTACTATAAAAAGAATGAAGATTATCTATCAACATCGGGCGTGCTGTTTTCCAATTCAGCTTCAATTCTTAACTGATCTAACAATCGTATTTTCGATATCATCAAACCCCTACTGTCTATAAATAAAGAATATTCAAGCCATCGATATTTTCGGCCTTCGTCTATAAATTATACTGTAACGTAGTTGCGACGATAAACTACGTTATGACAACGTCTTTAACATACAGCATAATACATCAACCTTGAGAAGTCTTCAATATCCTACCAAAACCTTTCATTACAATTATCAATAAAAAAATTTTAGAAAAATATAACGAAATTTATTTGTCTATATCCGTCGTATAGCCAAAACAGGACAAGTAATGGATTACATAATCATTTAAAGACTTTAATTCATTTGAAGAAAATTCCTATTACTCGTAGCAAAATGTATTCAATTGAATTTTTCTTTCTGTACACAGATAAGCAATAAATCCCTTCGTTTAAAAAATCGGTCTAAGTATTTGAATTATTCTATCATATTATCATTATTACTATTATTATTATCATTATTTCATCTATCTATCAATCTATTAAACATCATTTGAATAGAAATATTAATTGTTTTTCGCATTCCATATCCTGTAAAGGGACAGTATATGAAATTGCTGCAACTTTTTATAATCACAGTTACTGTAACTGTTATAGCAAAAGTACCACAACACTCAATTAACAATTGATCTAACAAACTTATGTTCAAATGTTTGCTGAACACGATAAATTAATAAACAATAAATTTCAAATGAAGAAATGACTAAATTAAAACGAAAAAAATGACTAAACTAACAAATGAAGAATTAAATAAACACAAATTACTCAACTGATAAGTATAAATTCATTGTAATAATTAAGTTCAATAAATTTTAACAAATAAACAATTACTGACTGACTTCAAATTAAGAATCATTGAAACACTTACCCAAAGCCAAATGGATCGCCGTCAAACATAGTTACGAAGTTGATGAATGAATGAGATGAACGATTTCCTTCAAAATGGAGCAAATATATTATACCGATAACATTTCATAATACAAAGCAGATATCACCCGATGCATAAACCAAAATTGTTCACTACGACCAGATGCCATAACATTTCATGCTCCTTTTTTCTCCTTCCCTACTACACTTATATGATGCACATTTGTTCAGACATTAAATGAATCATTGTGCAATATACATCATTATCACTAGTAATCAATAGATATCATAGCGTGGAACATCTATATAGGAGTGATTATGAGTAACTGCTAACTTCCTGGAAAAAATTTAAAAAAATCGAACGACCTAAAAGTGAAAAGGGTAAAAAGGATGCCTGAAAACAACACAATTCCGTAAACAAAGCAATTTTGAGCAATCATTTGAATAATTGTGTAAACGAATAAGTGAAAAACGAAAACTCATAATTCATTCATGGAAACTTTTGAAATCATTTACATTAATTTCGATTTCAAGTTTTGGATTAAGATTCAAGCTTTCGATCATAAAATTTAGATCATATTTTACTCTATTAAATTAACATTCCTAACTGTTTACATCATGCCACCATCACTTTTATAATGTATTAGTAAAAAGCAAATTTTTGCAATTTCCTCTTAAAAACTCCGTCAACAAAAATGCTATTTTATTCGTAATAAAACAGAACTAAATCATTAATAAAAATTAGGTTAAATGCTATGCAAACAAAATTAATTCTTTTTTTTTAAAAAGATGAAACTTAAAATTCAAAAACAATTAGTGAAAAATGCAAAAGAAATCAAAGATTCATAACTATTTACAAATGTGTAAGGAAAGAAACTGGTTATGATGCTCATATAAAAATAGTCACTGAAATTGTTCAACCAAACACTTCCTTCGCTACCTCTTTGTTTCTCGAAACGAAATGCAAAACATCCATTTGATACGAATCAAAATATCAAAAAATTTTAAGATTTGACATTGTAGAAATTGATCATGTATGCTGCATAAATTTATGATTGGCAATGATTTCTTAAAAATCTTAAACTTCGAGTCTATAACAATAACCCATAAATCCATTTTTCTATGAGAATATGCAATTTTAAGTTTTAATTTTGCGATAAATAATCTGTAGACCCGTTGTTCTAAAAAACTCTAAGTTTTAATCCTATAACAGATCCTATAAATCCATTTTTCTATAAAAATAAGTAATTTTAAGTTTTAGTTCTGTAAAAGTAATCCATAAATCCGTTTTTCTATCAAAATAAGAAGTTTACGATGTCAGTAACCCAAATATTTTTTTCATCCATTTTACTAAACTATTATTAGGTCAAATCATCTCATGCGAACATCTAGGCATAAAATTTAAAACTTTCAGCAAGCTTTATCATATTAATTCCATCTTACCACTTGATTTTTTTACATGATGCTGAAATCTAGAAATATATATAAAAAGTTGAAAAAATGAAATCACAACTTCTATCCATTAAAGAGTATATGATAATTTTTCAGTAAGCAAACGTCCTTCGAAACTAGGAATACACAGATATCCTGAAATTGAGAAAACAAATATCCTGAAAAAGAAAAAACTTTTTGAACAAGCAGTTTGAACATTCAAATTATATGCGAACAAAAATATGATATATAAGTATATATTACAGAGAATTGTTACATATTTTAGCAAAACAATTCATTAAAAAAATATCCAACCAGTTTTTTCCCTTTTTCTCTCTCTTTCTCCCTCAGCTCTCTATTCCTCTTGTATTTCAATCTCAGTAATGTCAATCGATTCTTCTAGGTCTAAAATAACAGCTGATTTCTCTGAATCATTCAACAGAAATGCTCAAATTCTGTAAAATTTCCTAATTGCTGATACAGTGAGAAAAGCGAAGGGAGAAAAAACAGAAGAGATTAAAACGAAATAAATGAAGACATTTGAAAAATCATCCGTAACAAAGAAAAATGAAAATTGCAGTTTAAGTATTGTTAAAATGAAACTTGTTGAATTATCATTATAGCATCATTTCTAATAGCAAAAATTTTTCCTTACCATCTCGAAATTTCCTAACAGCTGCTAATTTTTATAAAGCATTCATTCTATATATGAATTCAAAAATGTGATTGTTTAACCAGATGAACAAATTAAACTAATCGATAATAATAGTTTTATAACGTGTAAAACGAGAAAATAATAATGCCAAAAATCAGTATTAATAGGAAATAAATCTAATAACTGAGTATTTTCACCTATCACCTGCCCGATATATACCTGAACAGAGATCCCGAAAAATAGCCATAACCTAAACACCGAAGAACCCACAAACACAACCCAACGACGCTACGCTGACGAAGAGCAACAGAAGCAACAATGATGCCCGTCAGGAATTAAACATATTGATTATTGATACTGTATAACAAACAATCGTTTTAGGAGCCAAATATTTCAAATTTCTAAGTTCTAAAATATTCGAAATTCATGCTGATAAATTAAAAATATTAATAACCTACTTATTTAATTAAAAATATTATCATACGTTTTCCCTTACTTTTCACACGTCATCATAACAGAAACTTTTTGCTTTCACGAAGAAAAATTGAACAAATAAGTTAAATTTAAGTGAGAATTTTACGTAAAAATTTGTCTAAAATAAATAAACGATAAATTTGATGAAAGTTAGGAATAATTTTTGAATTTTTATAGTTTTCAAAGAAATTTTTCTTTCATTATAGCAATAATTTTTTTTTTTAGTTTTCTAAATAATTTATTTTATTTGATTAAATTAAATAATAATAATATGCAAAAATTTTCAATTACTTTTCCATGGATAATATTGTGAAGGGAATGAAATTATAGGTTAAAAAGTTATGCTTTGATTAAAAATTGAATCAATGAAGAATTTGAGAAGATCGGTTAATCAAAATGGAATATTTTTGATGATTGTTGATTGTAACTTTTTCGTAAGATTTATATATGTCTACTTTTTGTCACGTGAATACGATATTTGTAGTAGAAGCATATTAATAATTTACTTCTCTTTTTAAGAAAATATTTCAACATCGTTTTTTTTAAACATCGTAAAAGCACCGATTAGATTTTTGAAATAGCATATGCCTATTTAATTTTGAAGGAAAATTTTCATCATTTTCATGATTTTGAATTTGTTCGATTCATACTCAATCATTATTCAATCAATCAATCGATAAATCAATTGATCAATAAAATAAATGTATCAATCGATAGAATTAATATGATTCAGTATTATTTTATATGTGTAAAGAATTGATGATAATTCTTTGGATATATTGCTAATTTCAATAAATTACGAATGATTTATATACTGCAATTGATTTAACAAATTAGCACATAATGTCATAAAAGTTCAAAAAATAAATGATTTATATTATTTTATATAAATCTATACGTACGTTTATAAACTATATAATTACGTAAATATATCACGTCGCATTTCATAAATAGTTGGTATATCATCATCATGTTCTATATCATTATCTAAATCACCAGTTGCATCATAAATTTCGGTAGCATCACGTGTACGTGTTGGATGTGACATCTCCATCATATTCCAACGAATCGCAATAACAATTGCAATCATAATACCTCGAATAATGGTATTTATAAAAATAACCAAAAATGGTTGATAATCTAAACCCCATGAATGATTTACTCCCGCAACAAACATATAACCATTCAAAAAGCCATTTCAATTGTCGCTACTGCTATATACAATGTTAATCTGAAATTAATACTTTTTCAGAAAAATAATAATCAAACTTTTTTCGCTTATTATTCTATTATGATACTTGTATATACATCATTATTGATTGATTATCAGATAATAATATATCAATTACTGATTGATTCTAAAATATTGATTAACGAATATCAACAAATGTTGATTGAAATTACTCGATATTTTATAATTCTTAAGTATTTTAATTCCAGAAATATAAATGATAATTACAAGAATTTCATTTGCTCATCATAGATAATTTCAGATAATATATTTTTACAGTAACGTCATAGCATATTACAGTATTCTTATACCATACAATCGTAATTTGAAATTAATGGGCGTTATTTTTGGTTTAAATCAAATAAAAAAAAATGAATTAAAAAAATTTGCACTAACCTGGATGAATGATCCCATCTTTTAACGCCCAACGTAATTCAATTAATGATAAAATATGAAATGTTAGGAGACCAAGAAATAATACGGTACGAAAATTACCTGCTGCTGCCATATTCGTATTGTTATTATTAGCAAGACGTATATAAAACACATTACTATAAATTGAAAATAAAATTAATTAAATTTAAAAACTGAAATAAATGAATTATTATAATAAATTTAAAAACTAAATCAAATATAAATTAATCAAAGAAAAATAAATTTTACCCAATGAAAAGAAAGAATAAAACAATTCCAATGAATATTTCAATAATAAATATGAAATATAATGTAGTTCGATATGAAATTTTGAAAAAGAGGTGAATATACGATGTGAGATCGGTGCTAATTTTGGATTTGTTGTCTAAAAAAATTAATTACTAAACAATAATAATAATAATAATAATAATAAAAGAGGAAAAAAAAGCATTTTTTTATTTTGGAAGATTTTTCTTTCTTTTTTTTTTGATTTATAATATTTCAATTTCTTGGTTTTTTTAAAAACTGTTAATCCGATATTAAGTTGGCTCTTTTTTGGACAAATTTTTACTCCGTCTAAAATTTTATTACATAATTATAGTAATCAATAAATATTTTAGATCAATTTGTTCGCAAAGCAAAGATCAATTTGTTGTCCATTCTTTTATCATTTTACTAACTTATCATAAGCATCAAAAATTATTATCACTAACTGTTTCATTTTAATATGAGTTAAAGGAAATGAATAGTTATTTATGAGTAATGAAAGAAATGATTTAAACTTAAGTTTTATAAAAATTAAGAAAAAAAAGCTTTTACCTGCCTAAGTGAAGTATGAGAAATCCAATCTGTTGTTGCATCCATAATTGCACCCCATGGCTGAAAATTAAATTTCATTTTAAAATTAATATTAAAAATAAACCAATCTGCTACATCCTTTATATGATAAAAAATGTAATTAAAAATAGTAAGCATATTAAATTGTCACATCTTCTGATTAATCATTTATATGATCAAATTAATAATATAAAAAAAAATTGATTTTATAATAAAAGCTAACATATTTTAATGGAGGCTTTTTCTTTATTACCATTTATCATATTTAATGATAAATGATAATAAAATTTTAACAAAAATAATTTAAGCTAAAAATGATTATTCCTATACAAAGCATTATATAATTTGCTATTTAAAAATATGTTAATTAAAAAATAATTACCATACGATATAATATAACATTGATATAAAACGCAACAAATGCAAAAATTATAATAATTACTGTCGGTCCAAACAATATCAAATATCCAAAAATCGATTTAATATCTTGCTTGATGATATAAATGCGGTACCGTAATCGATATGCTTTTCAATATCCATTCCATTCATTAACAAATCAAATACACTTACTAATTTTGCCTAAAATATAAATTTTTATTAAAATTTAAAATATGAAACAATTGCTGTTAATTTTAAAAAAAATTTTATGCTTATTTGAAGAATTTAAGTAAAATAAAATTTTAATAGTTTTTTTACTTTTACTTCCTAAATTAAGATGAAATTAATCGAATCATTGCTATGTATTATATGTTTTCAATTTTAAGAGAAGAGCTTCGAAAATAATTTACAAAATTTATATTGACACGTGTTTATACCGTAATAGATTGAATTTATATTGACACGTGTTTATACCGTAATGGATTGAATTTATGCTGACACGTGTTTATACCGTAATGGATTGAATTTGTATTGACACGTATTTATACCGTAATAGATTGAATTTATATTGGCACGTGTTTATACCGTAATGGATTGAATTTATGCTGACACGTGTTTATACCGTAATGGATTGAATTTATGCTGACACGTGTTTATACCGTAGTGGATTGAATTTATATTGACACGTGTTTATACCGTAATGGATTGAATTTATATTGATACGTGTTTATACCGTAATAGATTGAATTTATATTGACACGTGTTTATACCGCAATAGATTCTCCAAAAAATCTATTTCTGACCATAACATGTTTGAAGCTTTTATTTCTGGCTTTTTTCAGAGGCTAGTCTTCACCAACAATTGTAATTATTCTAATCTTATTCCAGATTCTTCGATCGAGAAATTTGAATTAAATAAGCATCACCTTGAAGTCAATATCGTACATCATTGCTGTTCGAATCGCTCATTTATAGAAATTATGCAAAAGATACTAACAGGAAAAAAAAAGAAATTAAAATAATAAATCAGTAAACGAACCACAAGAAATGCAGGTACAGATGTAAACAATAAAATTGTATATAAAGGACTTGTTGCACCAAATAAAAATATTGTCAATGAACGATTATTGTTGATATTTGTCATTATTCGTATATCACTATCCAAATTATACCATCCTAATAGATTACTTTAATAATCAATTCGAATTTATTTTTAAAACAATGCTACAATTTGAGTATTTGCACCGATTTTTTTTTTTGTTATAATTTCATTAATTCATATATTTCCAAATTAATACTCGATATTGATTAATAAGCTATTCTATTTCATTTATAATACTCGATATTGATTAATAAGCTATTCTATTTCATTTATAATACTCGATATTGATTAATAAGCTATTCTATTTCATTTATAATACTCGATATTGATTAATAAGCTATTCTATTTCATTTATAATACTCGATATTGATTAATAAGCTATTCTATTTCATTTATAATACTCGATATTGATTAATAAGCTATTCTATTTCATTTATATCACTTTAATTATATATATTACATCAGTTTTAATATTATTTCATCTTCATCAAACAACATGATATTATCAATTTCTCGATTTCTTTGATAATTTCAGGAATATATGAATAGAATAAATGTTGTTATATTTAACAGATTTAAAAATAATTTGATATTTGAAAGTAATAAAGGAAAAAAAAAGCCACTTACCATAAATGAAAAAACAGAAATAAATAGAAATAATTGCGTGATTGATGATTGTGAGACGTATTGTAGTAATGTAGAAAATGACGTACCCATCTAAAAATATTATTTTTATAAGCTTACAATATTAATAAGAATTATCAACTATTCGTTATTCCATCAATTATTCACTATCTTTTAATATCATTAAGAAATATCGCAAAATTATTCTTAACTAAAGATCGGATTTCTTCCGACTTGTAAATGCAAAGATTAGACCTGCATGGATCATTTTAGAAAATTATGTAAAGCTAAATAATGAAAAGAAAATATAGCTGTACTAATATTAATGCCATAATTATAAAATAAATCAATGAAACATCTAGTGAAATGAAAACTGAATGAACAAACAACTTAATGATCTTATCATAATTTGATAACAAAGAAAAATGCATACTGAATACTTAATTATAACATTACACCATATTCGGATACTGAATTTCAGATCACCAAAAAAGGAAATTTATTTTAAAATGGTAATACTGACTGGCATACAAAGCAGAAGACCCGTTGTGGCAAATACAATGCATAACAAAGTTAATAGAAGTGTTCGAAATCGTTCCACAAATGCGAATTGCTCTACGAATGAATTGTAAATGAATATTAATAGTACAACCTAAAAGGTAATAATTAGCAATAGATATGATTATATAATAGTATCCCACAATAATATTAAATTATGGTATTATACCATGATACTGTAATATATTGCAGTAATATAATCTGTATATTATGGTAATATGATATTTCCATAAATGTAAATTACTTTATGAATGAATTATAGGTTAAATGCTAATAATACGATCTGAAAGATAGTAATTAATGACAAATATGATTGCATAATAATATTTTACAATAATGTATGATATATTGCGATAAAATATTATGTACTATGTGATAATTTAATACAGTATACCACAGTACTACGATTTTATTCGGTATACTACAGTATTATGATATTATTTAAATTTAACTTGTTTATTCATCAGGATCATTTTGATTACTTTAGGCTGTTTAACAATTTGTTTTCATCAAATGGTAGCTTTGGAATATAAATAAAAATTTTTTTAAATAAATTTCTTGAAACAAAATTTATGGTATTAGTAGTTTCAACTATAATTTTAAATTTTAAATTAGATGATGAAGTATTATCGATATTCGCTGTTTTTATTTGGATATATTTAAACGTAATGTTATTTGAATAATATTTTGCTAAAATAAACAATCTTGAAGATTGATAAAATTTAAAGATTTTGCTTATTTCTTTGAAAAATTTGCAATGTTTCAACTAAATATTTCGGCATGTGAAGTTTTTAAAATGAAAATCTTTCCTATAGAATTACTGATAGTCGTATAAGAATTTTGATAAATGATTATTAATTGATTAAAATTTATTGATTACATTTACTTTTATAAGAAAGTATATTTCAAATAAACAATTTATACAAACCATAGGACCGATGCAAGTATAAAGCAAATTGGCTGTATAATATAAAACTGCCCAAATTGGTCCACCAGTAATTGTAGCAAAACATGCCGCAGCCGTATCAAACGAAAATGTTTCATATAAAAATTAATTGATAAAAAATAAATTAAAAAATAACGAAATTAATATAAAATTAGAATTCAACTTGATAAGAGAAAAATTTATTGAAAATTTCAATTGATAATGATCATGAAATGCATAAATATACTATACGATGAATTTTTTTTTGTTTAAATAGAAAATATATCTTTGAAAAGTGTGAGACGATCGCATTTCAAACTGTGACAATTTCTTCAAAATCAAAATGATATAATGCAAATTTTCGCTTTTTCTCATGTTAAAGTCTTTTTCCATAAGTAAAGTGGAACTTCTAAACAATTTCCATGACCGAATTCTATATATTTAATTTAAATTGTTACAAAATGATTAATTTAATCAATTCCAAGCAATTTAATGAAGCAAATTTTTCAAAATTACTTTACAACTTTGCAGGTGCTCTAAATTGAATTAGTTCAAAGTAAAATGCTAGAAAGTTTTAATATGATATTTAAAGGCTCAACCTGTCTATCAAAAAATTTCAAGATGGTAGCATTGAAAAATTCTAGAAGTTTAATTTAAAAAAAACAAGGAAGAAAAATAAGAAACCAGTAGCCGCATAGCTATCATAAGCAGGTTGTATATTTGCCAAATGTCCATTACAACCATCCTTTAAAACGTAAAAAAATGTTGGCGGTAACTGAAAGAAAAAATTTTAATTAAATCAAAATGAATTTTAATTACTAAATATCAATTATTATTCATCTTCTAATCAATAAATTATCACTAATTGTTAAGCAAAAATTAAAAATGCAATTTCTATTTTTCTTATCATTTTTGCGTCTTTGCGTACGTAATAGATTTATATGCAGTATTCGAACATGTTGAAAAATCTTTAAGAAAAATCTTATTTTTAGGTATAAACATCAACATTCTTGTTTACGTTACTTTTCAAGCGTTATCAAAATTCACGTATATGTTTTTTTTCCTTTTAAAAATATTTTTCAATATTTTCATATATGTTGCTTTATCAGGAGTTATCAATATTCTAGCATATGTCACTTTTCAATAACTATTCGGAATTCTCGCACATGATGTTCTTTCAACTGTTATCAATATTCTAGCATATATCACTTTTCGATAACTATTCGGAATTCTCGCACATGATATTCTTTCAACTGTTATCAATATTCTAGCATATGTCACTTTTCAATAACTATTCGGAATTCTCGCACATGATATTCTTTCAACTGTTATCAATATTCTAGCATATGTCACTGTTGATTATATAAATTTTCGATTATATAAGCAAATTATTTTTTCTTTTGTCTGATAATGATATCATATAAATTAAAAAATTTTATTTTTTTTTATTGATGAACTGCTAGTATTACAAGAAACTTAATGCGAAGAATGTTTAGTAGAATTTTATTCATCTATTTCGTAATTCAACAAAATAATTAAAATTTTAAAATTATTTTATCGTTTTAGTTTGAATTCTTTTTCAAAGTATCTTATCATTTTAATTCGAATTTCTTTTTTAAGTATCTTATCATTTTAATTCGAATTTCTTTTTTAAGTATCTTATCATTTTAATTCGAATTCTTTCTTTTTAAGTATCTTATCATTTTAATTCAATTTCTTTTTTAAGTATCTTATCATTTTAATTCGAATTCTTTCTTTTTTAAGTATCTTATCATTTTAATTCGAATTTCTTTTTTACAGTATCTTATCATTTTAATTCGAATTCTTTCTTTTTAAGTATCTTATCATTTTAATTCGAATTTCTTTTTTAAGTATCTTATCATTTTAATTCGAATTCTTTCTTTTTAAGTATCTTATCATTTTAATTCGAATTCTTTCTTTTTAAGTATCTTATCATTTTAATTCAATTTCTTTTTTAAGTATCTTATCATTTTAATTCAATTCTTTCTTTTTAAGTATCTTATCATTTTAATTCGAATTTCTTTTTAAGTATCTTATCATTTTAATTCGAATTCTTTCTTTTAAGTATCTTATCATTTTAATTCGAATTTCTTTTTTAAGTATCTTATCATTTTAATTCGAATTCTTTCTTTTTAAGTATCTTATCATTTTAATTCGAATTTCTTTTTTAAGTATCTTATCATTTTAATTCAATTCTTTCTTTTTAAGTATCTTATCATTTTAATTCGAATTTCTTTTTTAAGTATCTTATCATTTTAATTCGAATTTCTTTTTTAAGTATCTTATCATTTTAATTCGAATTCTTTCTTTTTAAGTATCTTATCATTTTAATTCGAATTTCTTTTTTAAGTATCTTATCATTTTAATTCGAATTCTTTCTTTTTAAGTATCTTATCATTTTAATTCGAATTTCTTTTTTAAGTATCTTATCATTTTAATTCAATTTCTTTTTTAAGTATCTTATCATTTTAATTCGAATTCTTTCTTTTTAAGTATCTTATCATTTTAATTCGAATTCTTTCTTTTTTAAGTATCTTATCATTTTAATTCGAATTTCTTTTTTAAGTATCTTATCATTTTAATTCGAATTTCTTTTTTAAGTATCTTATCATTTTAATTCGAATTCTTTCTTTTTAAGTATCTTATCATTTTAATTCGAATTTCTTTTTTAAGTATCTTATCATTCTAATTCGAATTTCTTTTTTAAGTATCTTATCATTTTAATTCGAATTTCTTTTTTAAGTATCTTATCATTTTAATTCAATTTCTTTTTAAAGTATCTTATCATTTAATTCGAATTCTTTCATTTTTCATTCTTCCATTTCTTTTATTAATTTACTTACTATCATAGAAATGAATTGTAAATGAAATTTTAAAAAAAAAAATAATTAATATGTTTTGTTTATCATTCTTATATTCAGTTGCTGTTGCTATGAGAAAGAAAAGAAAAAATCTAATCTTTTATATAATATTTATTTATTTATGATTAAATTGATATCTTATTTTATTTACTAAATAATAAATGAATGAATGAAAAGAAATAGGAAATAAATAATTTTTTGCCTTACTAATTGGGCTGTAAGAAGTGCTAAAGCATTCATTGGCATATTCCCAGGATTTATACGACTTGAGGCAAATATTAAAATGCCCGTAAAAGTTGATGAATAATCCACTAAAGCAATTGTAGTACGAAAGAAGCCCTGAAAATAAAAACAAATGAAAAAAAAAGTATACTGCTCAATCAAATCAAATGATATTGATAATGTAATAATGATAAGAGCAATTTATGATTATATTATTTTGCCTCTAAATATTGGAAAATAATCAATAGGAATGAAAAAATTAAAATTTCATCGTATGATATAATAAGTAATTAAAAAATGATTATTCAATCGATCGAATAAATTAATTTCAGGTAATTGTTTTTAAATTTCTAACAAAAATTAATTGATAATTTTAAATTTTCTTATGAAAATAATTGAGGAATAATTAAATTCTCGATTATATATATATAAGTAATGAAATAAATCATTAATCCAATGAATTAATTAATTGTTAACCAAAAAAACAAGAAATGAATCAATATTTAAAGAACTATGAAAATTTAAAATTTAAATAAAAATATAATTTTTTTTAATTTATTGAGTTTTATGCTAACCAAAATTACTGCATTTTTATATTCATTTAATGACTTAATTTTACTTATGATACTATTAAAATAAATAATATTTTGATAGAAATAGATTTAATCTTTAATTTATTCGTTGATTACAATTAATGATAATTGTAACAGTGATGCATTTTAAAAATGATAAGATATCACTTAGCATAATACACTTTTCTAATTTTAAAAAAATTGTTTTTTCTTGATAATTTAAAATAAAATTTCTTTTTAATTTCTAAATTATTTCTGAATGAAAACAGTGTTATTTATATGAAAATAGTTGAAAGGATAATTCGGAAATTTCTAAAAATTTTACCAAAAATTAGCGAAATTTAAATTAATACATTAGGAGATAAAATATACAATAAGTGATATGATAAAATAACTGATGTGATAAAATTGAAATAAATAATAATACAAATAAAATAAAAATGATAAAGTTTTGATTACTTACATGAATTTCAGAAAAATATTGAAATGGATATTTTCGATATTTTCCAGTGAAATTTCACGTTCATTACTTTTACTGAATGAAAATCCAAATATTGTAAGACAACAAATTAGAATGGTATAAAGAGTTAATGGTAATAATAAACAAAATCGTGCCAGAAACCATCCTGGATTAGTTCCATATCTTGAAATAAATAAATAAATAAATGATAAAAAATTACTAAATTATTTTTAACAAAAATAAAAAAGAAAAGGCTAAAATATTTTTATTTTTTTTTTTGGCATTTTTAAAAGTTATTTTTTTTCTCAAATTTCTTTAAAATTTTTAGTATAAATTTAGAAATTAAGAAAATTTTTTTTTTTAATAAATTAGCATACTTTTTTACAATTAAAAATAATATTAGCCAAATTGAAATATGTGCGATAGTAAGTGAAAAGACTGGAAATTCGATCGAGAATTTTCCCATAATAGTTGGATCTTCAAAATACCATACATTTGGTATCCAATTAGAGATATTAGTATAATGTGATAATTTTCGAATTGCATATCTAAAAATATACATACATATATATATATATATGTAATTATTGTATTGTAAGTTGAAAAACTTTTTATTTTTAGCAGTTCAAAATTAATCAATCAATAAAATTTATCACTTTAATTTAAGTATTATATTGTTGAAAGGAAAGAAAAAAAATCGCAAATGATTTTCGCAAATGATAGATTAATTTTAAAAGGAAAAAGAAAGAAAAAAAAACTTGTTAAATTGTTGTGCTGGCCAATTATTATCCGGTTGATGTTGAGCTTTTCCATGTGAAATATTGGGTCGTAATAATTCAATGCATAAATGATCATTATAACTATGATCGCAATCAATTGCCCAATCCAATCGTCTTCGTATTGATGCAAATATATAAATCAGATTTTGAGCTGCTGTTAATGATCGAATAAATAATCGTTCACCAGCTAACCATGTAAGAGCCCAACCAATACCTTTAATTAATTAATTAAGTAGAAAAAAAGTTTTATGTTTAATTAGTGCTGCTTATATTTGTTGTGCTTTCTTTTTCCTTTTTTTTAATTTCAAAATTAATTTTTACAAAATTTAATTTATTGTTAAACTGATAAAGTAAGAAATAATTTTATTCAGCGTTATCTCAAAATAAATAATATTATTTAAACTTTTTTTATTTACATTTTTATTACTAATTATGATAAGTTATCAATGATAAAAGATGAAGCAAAAAGCTTTGATATGTATTTTCGTTTATCGCTTTTTTTTGAAAGAATATAAATTAAAATTATGTAAATAATTAATAATTGTATAATAAAATTTATTAAAATAATTTCCGATTTACATCATTTATCATATTATACATATCGTTTTATAATTTTTATTTATAAAATAATTTCATAAATTTTTATCGACTTTTCCATCCCTCTATAAATTGTTGCTATGGAAACTTCTTGACATATCCATTCTCGACATTTTTAATCATTTTATTTGTAATGTAAATATTATTACCAATTCTCACATCTACATATATACAAAGACATATACAAATAATTGAGAAAATAAGGAAATAAATAAACAAAAAAAAATTGTTACTATTATATCTTTTTTCGTCACTAAGCTATCAATAAATAAAAGTATTGTAATTTGTATTTGTTAAGAAGTCAAAATTAATCATTTTATCAATTAATTATATTTGCTTGATAAATAAATGAAGAATAAAAAAATTTGAAGACAAAAAATTATGTAAATTAATTTAGATATGATAATATATGAAATGATATTTGATTAAAAAAGAAATGCTAACTTTTATTGAATTTAAATTTGATAAAAATAAGCAATGAAATAAAATTAAATTTTTGAAGAAATTAATTTTAAAAAATTTCATTTTTTTTCTTTGTTTTTCATATTCATTTCATATATTAATTTCTAATATTAATTCGTTTTTTTTTATTTCAAGAAAAACAAAAAATAAGGTAGAATGAATTTTTTTCCATTTTCATATCTTATTTTATATTAAATATGTGTATATTTAATATCTTACCTTTTTCTTTCCTTCTTCAATTATCTAAAAATTCAATGAAATTTCTTATTTTTCCTTCTTTCTATTTTACTAGCAATTGTTTTTTGTTGAGGAAACTTTTCGTGCCTAACTTTTGCAATATTTTAAAATAATTTGTTAAATCTTTGCAAAAATTTAACAAATGAAAATTAAAAAATTAAATATAATTAAATTTCATCGCACTTTTCAACAGGAAAAATGTGATGAAATTTTTAATAGAAATTAAAATAATTTAATATTTTATATTTTTAGAAAAGAAAAATAATATTTTTGGGAGAGAAAGAATTGCAAAAATATTTGAGTAATTGTAAAAAAGATATTTTAATAAATATAAAAATAATAAAATTTAATTGTTATTTTTCATTTTCTCCTCTTTTTTGAATAATTATTTCAAATTTTTTATTATATTATTATTTAAATTCCAATAATTCTTTCTTTTTTTATTTTCATTTCCTAAACAATCCTTTAAATTTTGATTATTTCACTTATTTATAATTGAATAATTTATTCTTTATTCTTATATCATTGATTATTTTATTCTTCGTTTTTTTCTTTTCAATGTTAATCTTGTATAAGAATGAAACTTTCAATGATACAATCAATTTAGTTGTAAAAGTGAGATTCGAGAATGAGATAGATAAAATTAAATGTTATATGAAAGAAAGGAAAAGGAGAAGAATGAAATTTGAAATACTTCAATAGTAACTAAACCTTTTTCATCTTTCTCTCTTTCAAAAAGATTCAATTTGTTTTTTTCAAATCGTTTAACAAAATTTCAAATTAAATATGAAAGAAAAAAATGAACTTAATGATAGCAAAAAAAAGAAAGAAAAAAATTATTAAAAATAAATGGAAAGAAAAATGAATGATAAAGAAAGTTACTTATTAAATTTATAATTGGAAAAAAAAGATTGAAAAAAATGAAATAGAAAATTAAAGAAATTTAACATTTCGAAATCCAACTATTAAGTGATATTTTAAAAAATACTTAGACTTAGGCTTAGTATTATTATTACTTATTATTATTACTAAGAATAGTAGTAATAGTAGTGATAGTAATTCTTTGATTAATTTTTTCAATTAAATTTCTAAAAATAGAATTTGAAAATTTATAAGAATAATGAAATATTATAATATCGAAAAATATAAAAGAGAAAGGCATTTATGTATTATTCTAAAAAATACTACATCTATGCTTAAGAATACAATTTATCAATTGAATGATGATAATAATAATTGTTATTAATCATCGATTGGTATCAATTAAATACTGATAATTATCATTAATCAAATTATACTAACCGGAAGCAATTGGTGCAATACGAGCAAATGTTAGTACAGGTCCAGCACCGGAAACATAGCCTAAATTGATAAGTAAATTTGCAGCTGGTAATGTAAACAAAAGAAATACCAATGGCCAGGTAATTAATGATTGTGATAATAATTGTGCATATGGTGCACCTGCTAATGTCGCAATACTGTATGCATCAATTGCATCAGATGACATATACATTGTTATAATAATAATTGATGATAATAGTAGTGATAATTTGTAGTAGTAGTATTAGTGTTAATAGTAATAGTAATAGTTGTAGTAGTAGTAATAAGTAGTAAATGATAACAAATCAATAATATGATTTATTCAATAAAAATAATAATTATCCAGTTTAGATGATGATAATTGATTAAATATTAGTAGTGATAGCAATATTAAAAATAATCAATCAATTTCCAAATCAATACTTTATTATTAAGCATTCAGAAAATTGAACATATTTTGGACAGATGTATATAGTAATCGAAGTAAATTTAAAATAGCAATATATCATTAAAGCTTGTTTGGAGAAAACGATCAAAATATCTCTTATGATTGATTGTTGCTAAATAATTGCAAGATAATTAATGGATATAATCTGAAATTATCATTTATATCTATTATTGAAATCTTTATGATAATGAGTTGGCCATATTTCAATATGTATGGAATGACTGATTTAATAATTATAGTTATATTAATGATTGTAATAATATAAAGATATATATTCATAAATGATATACCTATATACATATACATATAAACAATATTATTTATCATTGAAATTGATTTAAAGATAACAAAAATTTTTTTGATAAAAATTTAATAATATTAAATAGTCATATCAAAAAAAAATAATAATAAATATGTTATTGATATTAAATATAATTAAATTGCCATAACAACGAGAAGAATATAAAAATATTTTGAATGAAAAGAAATAAAGAAAAGAGAAAAATAACAGAAATAATAATTGAATAATTTTGATGATTTCAAATAGCACAAAATAATTATGAAATTTCAAAAATTTTTTTCTAACCTAAAAAGATAATAAAGCCTAAATGTTAACCTAAAAAGGCCTAAATGTTAACCTAAAAAAGGCCTAAATGTTAACCTAAAAAAGTGCCTTTAACAATTATATTATTTTTGTTATTAAAATGGCATTTCAATGAATTCTGAATTATTCATAAACCAAAAAAGAAAAAAATTTTATTTTTTTATCTTCTTACAATATGCAATTTTCCTTATTTCACTACTGAAATATAAGCATAATTTTGATATAATAAATAGTAATAAGTAATAATAATAATAATAAATGATAATAATAAATAATAATAACAAGTAATAATAACAATAATAATAATAAATAATAATAATAATAATAATAATAATAATAAATAGTAATAATAATAATAATAATAATAGTAGGAAAAAATGAGAAAGCAATTGGAAATGTTAAGAACAGATGATTATCGATACCATTATTTCAATTCATCAATTATTCATTTTTTTGTGTATATTGCATAAGTAGAACGATTGTTCGAGAAAAAAATGATAGTTCAATTTTGAATTATTTTAATTACAATTTACTAAAATAATAATCCTTTTCGATGGATCAAGATTTTTAATTATCGAACTGATCATTATGTGATAATGATAATAATCATTATTATTACCAATCTGTACTACCAGCAATAATAATGATTATTTCTCGAGATTTAATGCATATTTTATTGAATTAGTATATGGTAATAGTAATCATTGTTATTATTATCCTTTGTATTATCAACAGTAGTAATAATCATAGTCATTATCATTTTTCATGATAATAATACATGATCATTATTATCATTATTATTACAATCTCAGCAACAATTATTATTGTTATCATTTTCATTATCATATATATTAAAATTTATAAGATTTGATGAATGCAGATTATAATTATCGTTATAAATATTAGTAATAACAGTTATCATTATCGTCCTTCTCTTTTTGTCTTTTTTATTTTTCATCATATTATTTTATAGAATATCGTAGTAATGAAATTTAGGTTAAATAATTACTAATAAAATGATATTTTCTTTTTCTTTCCTTTTTTCTCATAAAATATATTAAAATATTTCCAATAAATCAATTAAAATAATACATTTGAACAATTTTCATCCTACATTTGCCATGATATTTATATAATATTATCATCATCCAAATCATTCTATTTATATAATATTATCATCTCTAAATCATTATATTTATATAGTCATCATCATCGAAATCATTATATTTATATAATGATCATCACTAGATCATTATATTTGTATAATCATCATCACCTAAATCATTATATTTATATAATCGTTGATATCCAAAATAATATTATTGAAAGCTAAAAGAATAAATAAATTTATTCCTCTATGCTGATATTATTTCTTTAATCATTTCACATTTATCAGTACCAATCAATCATTCATTTAATCGATCAACTTTTGTTTTGTAATGTTATTAAAAATAATAAAATTTTTCCAATTTTTTTTCTAATTCGTATTTTGAAATAAATTACTAATAAAAATATTACTAATAATCCTAATTAATTGCCGCATTTATTACCTTTTATCAATCATAATATATAAATATGATATATTATATTTAATAATATTATATTCGTTTATTAATTCTGATATTAATAGTTTCATCGAAGCGCAATATGAATAATTAAATTAATGTTAATGATAGTGATAATGATAATAATAGTAGAAGTAAAAATGTTAACAGTGACTCAGAAAAGAAAAGGAAAATGTAGAAGTAGGAGGAATTGAAATTAGAAATTGTAATTAAATAAAACATTAACAACTTTATAACAGTGTTAGCAAAAATGATAATTAATCGTGTCAGTAACCTGGAACAATTGTCAGATTAGTTGGTTGATTAATATAATTGTCATATTAGTCGATATAATGTTAAAAAAAAGTTGAAAAAATGGGATGAATGAGAAAATTCTCGACCTATTCCTATCCTTCATGATACATATACATACATTTGTATGACAATTTTCATCGAATGAATTTTTCATTTCGATTAATTTTCGAAAAAAAAGTTATAATTAATATTTTTGTGATAATTTTGATAAAAAGAGGCGAAAATTTTTATTTCTTGCAAAAAAATTATGAAATTTTAGATTTTTATGCATTATTTTGTAAGTTTTTTCAAATAATTCTCTAACAATAAGAAATTTTCGGAGTATTATAAATATATTATATTAGTGAATTGATCGATAATGCTATTTTTAACGATTAACGATAGTAAATCGATCGATAATCTCATGTTTAACCACTCATGAATGATAATAAACCATCGATTGATAATCCCGTTTTTAATCACTCGTGATAATAAACCATCGATTGATAATCCCTGTTTTTAACTATCAATGATAACAGCTAATTTTAACAATATACTGTAAATACTATCTGGCTCTTCACTTTTCATTATTTATAAATCCGAAAAAAAAAAACAGGATTTTGCAATGAATATTATTTTATTCTATTCACTTTGTCCTCTTCTTTCTCTCCCTCCCTCCCTCCTCTTTCTCTCTCTCTCTCTTTCTCCTATTTACCTTTTAAAAAAAAATTCTTGTTTCGATAAAACCATAACAGGTAACTACCAATTGAGCAAATTGAACTTCTATTAAATTACACTTTTGGAACTTTTTCCTCTCTAAACAAAAAAAATTTATTTCATTGAGAGAGAAAAAAAACAAATAAAATTTTCATTTTGGAAAGGAAAAAATTCCAAAATAAATTTTACTTTTGGAAAAGCTAAATACTTTTTTAATTAATTGTTTTATTTCACAAAAATATTACCATTCATAAATTTTGTTCAATTCTAAAAACAAAAAAAAAAAAGAAAAAAGGAAAAAGAAAATGGAAAGAGCAAAGTTTTTCAAATGTTTTCTTTTGGAAAAGAAAAATTTCTATAAAATAGAAAAATTAAAATATATTAATTTAAATTTCTCGACCTCAATGAAAATAATTTTCCATTTAAGTTTAATTCATTTAAATAATTATCCATTTAATATTGTCATCTTTTCAAATTTCATCCTTCGCAATCGTTTAAGTAATAAACTTACTAATAGAAAAAAAAGAAAGAAAAAATTCGAGAAAAGCTTTAAAGTAAATAGAAAAATGGAAAGGAATATTTTGATAAGAAATTAATGAAAGGATATGTTAATAATACGAATTATCAATATGTTTAGAGAAAGATAATATTTTCAACGATTATTTTATCGTTGAAAATATTTTTAAATAAGAAATCATTTCAATATATTTCGATATTTTAGCAAAAAAAAACGAAACGAAAAAGAATTAAAAATTAAAAATTTAAATAAATTCAAAAGAAACTTAAATAATCTATTGAATAATAATTGATTGATTTATATATTTCGATAGAAAATTCTTAAAAAAGAAAGGGAGAGGGAGGGAGAGAGGGAGGAAGAGAGAGAGAGAGAGACAAAATAAATTCGATTTAAAAATGAAAGAAATAAAATCAAATAATGAAACCACAAATGTTGCACTTATCAAATGAACGTATATCAAGAAGAGAAATGCAAGAAGAGATTTGAAAGGTAGGATAGATCGGAGTGGGAGTTACGAAGATGGAAAAGGTGAAAGTTGAGAAAATGAAACAAATGAAAGTTAAGAAAATGGAACAGATAGAAATGATGTTAAACACATGTGAGAGTTGAGAAAATGGAAATAGGTAAGAGTTGAAGAAATGAAATAGATGAGAGTTGATGAAGACTGTAATAGGTGAAAGTTGAAGAAATGGAACGGACGAGAGTTGAAGAGAGATGAAACAGGTAAGAAAGAGTTGGGAAAATGGAACAGATGAAAGTTGAAGAAATTGAACAGTCGAAAATTGATGAAATGGAACAGGTGAGAGTTGATGAGATGGAACAGGCGAATGTTTAAGACGATTGTAGAAATGGAAGAAGAAAAGATGGAAAGTTTATCTATGAAAAATGATAATAAAAATGGACATGAAATTTTCACCTCTTACACACAATACCTTTTCTATCACCTTCAACAATGAAAAAGAAATAAAATGAAATCGATGTTATCAACTATTGAAACATACATATACAGACAGAGACATGCATACATACACATACACATACACATACACATACACATACACATACACATACACATACATACACATATAGATACACATACATACACATATAGATACACATTACCTTAAATACTATGAATCAGTCAGTATGAGTATCGCTATATCGCTGTTGATAAATTTAATTGATTAATAAAAAAATGAAATCTTTAAAGAATAAAAGAAAAAAATATTGAAATTTTCGAAGAGGAAAAAGAAAATTGAAAATAATAAAAAGATTGTGAAAAAAATTAGAGTAAAAGAAATATTTGGAACGATTGGTGATGATGGAAATTATGGTGACATTGTTGGATGACAATGAAATAAATGGCCGTATTATTTATATGATATAGTTGTATATGTGTGTGTTTGTGTATGCATGTATGTATATGTATGTGTGTATTTGTACCAATCACTCAAGTAGACATGTTGCTATTATTGATTTTGGCCTTTTAAAAGAAGAGGGAAATTTTTAATTGCATCAAATATTCGATCAGGATGGGGAGAATAAAATTGTTTAAATATCATTAGAAAATTAATGATATGTTATCAATGATACTATCAATAAATTGTGTTAAAGGAAGTTTTTTTATTAGCCAAATTATTGTAATTTTTTCTTTCTTTTTTGTTCTTCTTATATATTAATCAATTGATAAATTTTGATTATCATTTTTATTTTGATAATTGTTTATTATGAAAATATAAATTAAATAATTTTCGTATGAAATTTATGAAAAATTATAAAAAATTTTTAATAAATTTTAGAGAATTCTCTTTCTTATCATTTCAGGAATATTTAGCAAAATATATTGTTACCATCTCTTATCATTTCAATTATCATTTTATTTAAAGCGATAAAAATTAATAATATTATCTTATTGCATGGAAAAGAAAAAAAAAGTTTATTCTATAAATTATACGAAATAGAAAATGTAAGTGAAAATAATATTAGAATTAAAATCAAATATAAAATATAATATATGTCGAGAAATCGAGAAAAGAAAAAAAAAGAAAATGCTATATAAAATGTAATTTCAAGCAAAAGGTATGACATAAAATGAATTAATTTTAGATAAATAAATTATCTAATATCAATTTAGCTATGTAATTGAAAAATATCCATAAGCGTATTAAGAGCATTATTCAACTTGAATTAATGCTCTTAATCTTAATAATAATATATCTTTTGAAATATCTGTTAAATCAAATATCATTCCTTTATATTTGCTCTACAAATATTATTATCCTTTATATATAGGTCAATATAATAAATATACTATATTTAAAGTATAATTTCATTTTACCAAATATTTATTGCGAAAAAAAGAAATTCGCAATGGAATTTTATTACAACAAATTTTATTTATCATAACTATAATATGCAAAATAATTGATGAATATTGATAATAGTTTGTTGGATATTGAGAAATAATAAAATTGAATTTAAAAGTACGGCTAATACATGATCAAAACGAAATAAGTACTAGTGATAAACTCTTTCAATAGATAATTCTATTTTTAGCATAATAGTTTACAGTACTCTATGACGAGATGATAGGTAAAAAATTTAATTGATTGCAACATTTTATGTAACATACTATGATATGATAAGTGACAGATGATAATCTAATTGGTTACAATACTTAAAATAATATTTTATAACATGAAGAGATGATTTCTGATTTGAGAAATACAAATCAAAACAATTTTATATTACTAAATTTTGCTTATTTATATTAAGATATTTAATAATACAAATATCCTAATTATTTTCAATATATCTATGACAACAAATATTCCAATTATTTTCGATAAATGTCAAGAAGCTAACTAAATTAATAAATTATGATCATTTATTGATATTGGTGATTTATGTTGATATAACATTCATCATTTTGTTTGATGTTTCATGGTAAATAGGAGCCATAATACATTCTTCATAAATTATATGGGAATCGCATCCTGTCTAGATTATTAACACTAAATCATCTTATGCAAGAGCAAAACCAAAATCAAAATTACGATATTTAACGATCTCGACGAATGAAGCAAATCCTACGAATCGCTAACTCTCAAGGATACTGGTTTAAAATAAATGTTTTAATTTTTAATTTCAATTTCATAAAATTCTTCTGTGATGAAATGATGATCTCTCACTGCGAGTTTCTCAATTCAATTTACTTCAAGCTTAGCTTGTTTGAAATTTTGAAAAAATATGAAGCCCATTTTGTTGGCAAATCTCAATACCTATATTTTAATAGCCAAACGCTTAACTGAGCAACATAATCAGATAAAAATCATCAAAGTTTTGAAATCTTTATTCAACATTCTCTTCATTCTAATATATCAGACAATGTAAAGTTTGATATAATACCAATCATATAAATTTCATTCATACAAATACCTTTCAATAGGTAATTTTACGGATTTATTATATGACTATAAATTATAATAATCATAATAATAAATAATTAAACTTACGGTCTATAAGAAATAAAAACGAAAAGAATTAGCAATAACAATGGCAATAGATAATTATGATAATAATAACAATAGTAGCTGTAACTAAATAGTGATAATAAAAAGAAATATTAACAATAGTAATGATAATGATGGTGAATGATGATGATAAAGCAATGATTTCAGAAATGACGAAAATCGCTTTTCTTGAGAAAAATCAGCACATTTTTCTCAAACATCTTACATTTTCTATAATCGGAAAATTTTAAATTATGCAAATTTAAATAATGCTTCCTAGGAGCAACCAAAATAAGTAGTGAGATAGGAATTTTCATTCCGATATGCTAGCAATGACTCGTTAAATTGCAGTGACCCTTCATTAGTTCGACCTCAAGTTTTCCAACTTCGGAATAAACTTTTATAAGCTAGCAATGATTCTTGGCAATATGAGGGTTTTTATTTGCTTATCCTCTTCAAATCTAATTTATTTTTTCTAATCTAAAATTGTCAGTATCCCTTTTCCTATAATTGCTTTTATATATTAATTGTTATTACTGCTACTGTTTTTTATAATTAATGTAGTATCATTATTGCAACTCGAATTTCATCAATTTCAAATATCTCTGAAAATTTACAATTGTTTATAATATTGTTATTTTTTTATATGCATTTATTGCAATTTATCGACTTCTAATGTTTTTAAAAGTAATTTTCACATCACATTTCATAGAAGATGACAATCTTTTTTTTCTTTGACTTAATCAAAAATGCATCTCGCAATTTTTTTACTATGCCATCTATCTATAATAATAACTCACTATTATTTATTGTGAATTTTGAATTGTTTATTGCCATGAAATCTGTATTTCTTAATTAATTCAGTGAATCTAAGAATGGACAGTTTTATTTGATTTAGGTAATAATACAATCTCAAAATAGTAAAAGATGAAAATTGAGTAAATAAAAACGAATCAGATTTGGTTGCTTTTATCTATTTTGGATCAGTTTTATACTCTACTGCAAATATCGATATGGTTAATGTGGAAAGCTGTTTCTATCCACAAATTTAAGCAGTATTATTTGCTTCATAATTCGAAATTTTAGTATGAAACAAAGCAGCGAATATCGGGAAATATGCATCACTGATATTTGCTATGTCATATGTCTTTCGATAATTAATTTTCCATGTTTAGCCTATCTTCTAGTTCATTTCAGATCACAAATGTTACCCAGTTCAAATGGTTTGCGACTTGTTTCTCAATGCTTTTTACAAAATGCAATGCGATCAATGTATGATAATCCATATATAAAAACATTTAAACCTAAGAAGCCTCCCTCACCAACTTTTCATAAGCAGGTATTTTTAGATTAATTGAAAAGACTATAGTGACCAGGAAAATGTGCCGTTTTTGTAATTAGACATATTCTTTCAGTCTATTTGATATTAGTCCCTGTTTTCTAATTTAAATTTCAGTTTTTGGAATAGTTCTTTTGGGTTAAAAATCGATAGTCTTCGTAATGGATGTCTGAAAATAATACTGAAATATGAATATGCATTTATGCGACAAAGAAAGACCTTATTTTTATCTAATTTTTTTCATGTGAAAAGTTTTAGCATTTTTAGTTTATGGAAATGATGGATTATAATTCTCTGCAAATCACGAATTAATTAGCTTGATCAAATAAGCAAATAAGTCTCTCATTGCTCTGGACAAATATATTATGGCAAATGTCATACTACATCTTTCAGACACTAAATATCATATTTGATCTCCTCATTTCTTCTTATTATTTTTCTCCACTCATCGTCTTTTGCTTTCGTATTTATTATTTTCGGTTGTCATTTTATTTCATTTCCTAAATAATACTTTTATTATTATTGCTTGCCTAATTCTATGTTTCAGACAACCGGATTAACGGGCTTGTTCGTTGACGAGCACGCACATCAAAATTTGTTGAAAGAATATGGACGATTGATGAAAGTTTTGGAGCAGATACCTTCGCATTCGTTGTATCGAAAATATACCGAACAGCTTGCAAAAAAAGAATGGCGTTAGTGCAGGAGGTTAATATTTAATTATTTGAATGATTTTGATCATGCAACGAGTCATATACATAATGATCCATATCATTCTCAATATTTTATTATGAATTTATTCTAGGAACCGGATATTCAAAAGCTAGAAGAAAAAATTGGTATGGGACAAATTGAAGAAGTTATTCTACAGGTATTTCTCATTCATTTGTTTCTTACATGAAAAAATATTTCAGTAGTTGGAGATCGTAAGTAAAGTTGGAGATCGTATTTTGGAGATCGTAAAAAATATTTCAGTAGTTGGAGATCGTAAGCAAAATTCTTTGTTTAAGAAAATTCTAAGTACTGATTAAATAATGAAAAAAAACGGAAAGCCTGAAGGACGAAACAACATTGATTGTTACTACCAATTCAATAAAAGGTATAATTATTTGCTAATCAGATTCATAGAATTCAAATGCATTTAAAAAACAAGAAAAAATTAACTTTTTCTTGTTTCGTGGAGCTCTGTATCACAAGAAAATAATTAATTCGTTTGCAGACAAAATATGAAATATTAGCAGCAAAGGAAATTTTGAAGAGTCAAGCTTGGGAACCTTTGGTGGAAGAAGCTCCTGAAGGTCAATGGAATTGGCCTGTTGTATAATTTATGAAATTAATATGATCCTAGAACTTTGTTCTTTCATTTGAATTGTGTCATACAAGCTCTGAAAACTTTGTAAATAAAGAATTATTTTTATCTGCCATTGCTTTATCTCTCAAATCAATAGTTCTAAAATCATATATATCTCTTGCGATGATT
Organism: Dirofilaria immitis; assembly: GCA_024305405.1. NCBI lineage: Eukaryota > Metazoa > Nematoda > Chromadorea > Rhabditida > Onchocercidae > Dirofilaria > Dirofilaria immitis. The sequence goes on from JAKNDB010000002.1 coordinate 73,946, forward strand.
TCTTCTATTTGTAAAGAAAAAACTATAAGGATAAAGTGTCAGATATTTTATATATAGTGCATCAGATGCTATATATACAAATTATTTCCATGTTTCGGAATGTTTTGTTTATATTGTTTTTCGGATTTTCGCGACTGAATTTTACAAAGTGTAATTTTATTTTGGAACATACTTTATCTCTCAAATTAAAAAAAAAAATAAATGCTGATTAGTTTCAAACTGAATGTTCATTCAGATTTGATTCGTCAAATTTTTTGCGAAAAAGGTAACATGAATCTATTGCTTTTGTCTGTTTCAAAATTATTTTCAGAAATTTGAAAAACCTTTTGAATGGACTTGTTGAATCCATATTTACCTGGTGCTTTAAGTTTATTGGATCAGCTGGACAAGAAACTTTTGGTAGTTTTGCGTGATGGACGTACATTAATTGGTTATTTAAGGTACTTTTTTATGTTGCATTACATTTCAAGATAATCAGCATTTATTTTTTGACCTTTCAAACTAGTAGATGTTAATGCTTCGTAAAATTTGATTCTGGAGGTTCAGAATTTGGATCTGAAAATTTCTACTCTCCTTTGAAATATAGATAGTTACTGTGATTGAAAGTCTACACGAATTTTTTTCCTCTGATTGCTTTCATTGATTAATTAGCATTCCTTATGATTAAACTTGGAAATAACTGGAAGCGTCACTTGGCTATTCTCTCTTAGGACAATTGATCAGTTTGCTAATTTGGTACTGCATCAAACCTTAGAAAGGATCCACGTTGACAAATATTATGGTGATATACAACGTGGAGTATTTTTAATTCGAGGTGAAAATGTTGTTCTAGCAGGTGAAATTGATGAAACAAAGGAGCATTCTTCAGGTACTTGAAAAATAACCTTTTTAATTATCTCTTTACCTATGTTAACATTTTATTGTAAACGAATAATTTGAGAGATTTATTAATTAGGGAAACCACAATAGTTTTCCTCTTCGTATTGTAAAACAATCGTCTGAAGATTTTGCATTCCGACGATACGATGCTTTTCTTATATTACTTCCTATTCAATGTTGAAAATAGAGAAATTTTTGTTAATCAATTTCTTAATATAATTCGAATTATTGTATTCAATGCAATAACTGTAATTGTTTCATTCATTTGTTCTTTAGGTCTTATTCCACTTTCTGCAGAAGAAATTCTTTCGTTGCAACGAGAAAAAATAGAAGAAAAAGCACGATTCGAGGAAGCTAGAAATAAAATAATGAAAGGACGCGGTCGATGTGCAAAACCTTTAATTGATGTTTTTAATGATGAATCATGATTACTTCTCTAATTTAGTTTTGTCACCGATATGCAACTTGTAAGTGATTGCCGAATTAATAAGCGGTTTTGCCAATGAAATTTATCTATGTTGTCGGCAAGATATTTTATTTTAATGCTTATTTTTATTCTTAATGAAGGGATACCGAATGCTAAATATTTATTCAATTCTTGCATCCTTGGACTGTCTTCTTTTTAGAATTCATCAACTCGATCAATATACATATATGAATATTGATTTTTTTCAAGTTTGAAATTGTTTACAAATTCTTCATCTCAAATTTCATTAAATATTATGTCCAATTATTTCTAATGAGACGAGCATCGTATGTTTGAAAGACAAAATTTTATTTTTTTCACATATTTAGCATTATTACTTGAGAATTTATTTGCGCCATGTAATATTCATGAATAGATTTGCTTTTTCGATTTTCTAACTCTTAAATATGAAAATATAAATAATGCTATTCGAAAGGGATCATGAGATCACAAGATTATTTACTTTGCATATTTTATTTTTGAAATGTTTTATGTTTTAGACATTCTTCTGATCTGTATGAATAAGTATCTTTAGATCAGTCTGTATTGTTATGGTTTTAAATAGATTTTTTGTACATTTGATTTGTTTCAAATTATTTGTATGTATTTCTTTTTCCATATAAATTATTTGTAAATAATATCTGTAATACATTACAGAAATTTTTGGTGCAAAGGAATTTGTTCCATATTATATGCCGCATTTTTATTCAACTTTTTCGAATTTCCTATGAATGGTTTCCTTATTATTAAATGCTTTCTTCATATTAGTGTCAAAAAGAGGTAAGATAATAGTTTGTATTTGCTTGTTTTCTTAACTAATTGTCATATTTTATTACATATAAGTATACACTTATTTAAATATTAGAATAAGTTTTCGTAATTTGATATTTATTAATATCGTTTTTGTAAACAAAAGAAAAGTATTCATATTAATTCGTAATATCATAGGATTTATCTTAAAATTTTACACAAATTCTAAAATCATTTTTACATAGTTTCGCTAAATATCATAAATGATTAAATTTGTGACTTAAAAATTAGCATTTATTATATTTTCTCCATTCTCTATCATTCTTAATAGAAATTTTGTTTTTTTTTGGTTTATTAAAATTTAGGTATATTAGTTATGGTCAGTATTTGATATAATGTAGCTTAATAAACGGATTTCATTACCAGAAAATTGAATTTATTAAAAAAATAAAATCATTTTAAAGATGGCTTTATTTTTTTAGAAAGTTTTTATTTATTATTGATTTTCATTTCTTATCAATTCCAAAACATTAATTTCATTAGCAGCCTTTCTATTCCTTTTTTCCTTACATTCAATGATTTTACAATGGAATTTAAATTTCATTTGTATATATGAAAGGAATAAGATGTAATACGATAATATATACTGTTCCAAATAATGATTAATTTATTTTTTAAAAAATATGCCAATAATTTTAATTTACTATTGGTATAATTATATTCCTAAAAATAGGAAAGATATGGTATAATATAGAAAAAGTAAGTATAGAATGAAGAAAATTATTCTATTTGTCGTCCATATGAAAAAGTTTTTCATACGGTGAAATAGTATATTTTTCTATTTTTGATTCATAATGAGAATGACAATAAATAATTTATTGTCATTCTTTTTTATAATTAATAATTGTTAGAATTCTTGATTAGGTTTAGAGATTATTTCATTTTATTAAAAAGAATTTTTCTTTCTATCTCATTTTATCCATATGTTTTCAAATTCGCATATTAAACATTCAAGTACAATATTATTTTATTTTTAATTTAGAAAGTTATCTCTCGAAAAAGATCATTTAATTTAAATCGAATTGTTTAATGTATATATTATAAAACGAAGGATAATAAATTTGAATATTAGGTTTAGGAAATTATACCGAATTAATGAATAATTTTTAATATTAATTTACCATCATCTTTCATCCTATCAATTTTTAAATAATTTATAAATTAAGTATTTTTTAATTAATACATATAAATATAAACGATATTTCATCGATTGTTTAATAGTCTACGAAAGAATAGGAAATAAAAAATTGAGACGAAATGAAATGATGGCGTAATATTTCTTAACCTTTTTTTTTATTTAGCCTAAAATTGTCAATTTGCCATTTCCAATTTTCCTAAGTAATTTCCTTCCGATTTTCATATTCTTTCTAACTTTTCTAAACAATTTCTTTTTTTTCTTTTCCTTTTATATCATTTCCTTTTATCATTTGCATTCTTATTTTCGAATGAAATGCATAAGAGATTTTGACGAATAATTGCTTCATAAATTATTTATTTATTGGAAGAAATATATATATATATACATATTTTTTTTCATTTTCTAATCATTTTTATAACAGTTATTTATTATATTTTATAGTAGTTATTTTTGTTTTTTTGTTTTCTTTTTTTATAATAATTATTTTATTATTTTGCTTTTCCTTTTTTTTTTTGATAAATCTTTCTCTCTCTCTTCTATAAAATTTGTTCATCATAGTGTAAATTCTAGCTCTCCTTCTTCGATGACCTTGTCGGCTTATGCATGTCAATTAGAATTCATTTTGGTTTTCACTTGTCAGTCGATCTTTTGTTATTAATTTCGTCGGTTAATGTTAAAATTTTTTCATTTTAGCTTTTCTTTTTTCTCTAAATTATTTTTGAAATATTAAATCTAAAATTTATTTTTGCTAATTTTAATTAATCAAAATAATTATTGTATTATTTTACATAAACATATTTTTGCATTTTTTTTGCTTACTAAAAAAAAAACGTAACCTGATAATTTGTAAGATTGATAGTTTATAAGAAATGAGACGAGTTATGAAAAGATTATCATCCTGTGTTTAAGAATCAAATAATAAGCATGTTATAAAAAAACTTTTAAAGCTAATGCTATCAATTTTCGATCTAGCGATTTCTCATATTCTACATTATCAGTCAATATTTCATAGCATAAGTTGCAATTTTTGATTTTGCTAATGTTTTTGAGACTAAATTAATAATTTTCGATTTTGCTAATAATTTAAATTCTAACAAAGTTTTGTTATTTCAATATTTTCCGAGTAAAATAATTAACAATTAGTTTAAACAGTGATTATTTATAATGATAATATATTTCTTACGCTGATAATATTAATAATATTGAGATATTTGAAAATTCTAACTTTTCCTTTCACTATATTCTACGATCATAATAATAATTTTACTTTTATAGATAAATTTGAAGAAATTATTTCTATTTTTCGGTAATTTTTAGCTAGCGAGAAATTTATGCAATGATAATGATTGAATATTACATAAGAAAATCCAACTAATTATTGTTAGATGAGAACTGATCATTTTTATTAATGTTTATAGTGGAAATATGATAAATTTGATTACATTGATTATCAATGATAAATAAATAAACCAAATGAATTATAGAAAAGTTTTTTCATTCCAATTAATATAGAATAATTTGATCAATAATATTTGTTAAATTAGATAACGAATTATAAATAAATACGATCATACTATATAACAGCAGAGAATATTCATTATTTTTCGATAGTAAGAAAAAAAACAAATGAAAAAAGAAATTCACTGAATGCAATAAATTGAAGCATTAAATATGATTATCATTAATAAAACCATCATCATATCATTTATCAGTCAAAATATCATCTAATCAATATAAATTTCTTTTCTCTAATTATTATATAATATCTTTACTTCATAGATAATATGATATATTGATAATATGATTTTTGTTGTTAATCATTATGAAATTGATTAGCCATAATGTTACTAATCAATTTCTAATTTGACTGTTTAATTATGAGATTAATGCTTACCAGATTCATAGCTCTAGTAATTTGCTAAATTATATGGATCTAAAAAATTATATGGATCTGTATTCTCGTTAATGACGAATCTTCATCATTTGCTGGATTTATAGATCACCAATGTTTCAAGCTTTAGGAGTATAATATATGTCTCCAAGTTTTTATCATTATTTATTTATTTACCTAATTAATAAATATTAGATTATAGATTAGCTTTTATTTATGTTATTCCAATTTTTTTTTTTATACTTTAATAATTATTTGGTGTTATGCTAAAATTAGTATTTCAAAATGATATATTTTCAGGCTCATTTAATATTACAAAAAAGAAAAAAAAGCTATGAAAAATATGATTAGATTTTTTACTGCTAATTGCCTTGAACAGCTTATTAGTTTAAATAATGCTCTTTTTTTTGATTAGTCATTAATAATTTTTGATATTAACAGTATCTTTTGATATCTTGATTGGATGATACTTTCATTTATATATAATATTATTATATTTTCATTGAAATTATATTTTATTTTCATAAAATATAATTGGCTATCAATTACATTAAGAATGGAAATTTTAGAATTATCAGATTACATTTCATATCATATCACTTGTGAAAGTAATTTGCTTCTTTATATATTATAAATTAAGTGAACGTTGTCAGAATTATCATAACTTATTTTGTCGTCCAATTCTGCTATTATATTTACTTATCTTATTATCTTTATCTTTATCTATATATTTTCAGACATTTGAAAGTTTCTGCACATCTGCCATCCTGAGAGTATTGAAAAATGCCAAATTTTGGTGAATTACCGAAAGTGGTTTTTATTTTAGGACCTCCAGGATGTGGCAAAGGAACACAGTGTATGAAATTAGAAAAGGTTAATTAATCTATTCTTTATTTCTGGATTATATATTTTCAGGATGACATCTTATAATAATAAGACCGAATGAAACATGGGATTAAAAATGAAGAAAGAAATTCAAATTTATGCATTAAAAATTTTTTGTGATATTTGAAAGATTTACTAAATATAAAAGTTTTAAATAATAAGAACAGTACAAGATGATTTATTAAATAAGAAAATTTTTGATTAAAAATTACGAAATCGATTGCAGAATTTTGGCCTGAAACATTTGAGTGCTGGCGAATTGCTGCGAGCTGAACGGAAACGCGAAGATTCTAAATTTGGGCAACTTATTGAATCACATATCCGAAATGGTACTATTGTTCCGGTTGAAATTACTTGTAAACTTCTTGAAAATGTAGGTTGCATAAGGAATCATTTATTTAAAATTATGAAATATTTGTAATCTTTATGCTTATCTTTCGCTTTATTGTAACTGCAATTTTAGCTTTAAATTTTCAGTAAATCTCTAATTAAATAACTGCTTAGAGTTTTAAAATTCATTTCGAAGAAGTCGATTTGGTTGCAAAATATATCATGAAAATCATATGGCAAATCTTATACCAAAACAACGAATGAACGTAAGTTATAGGATTAGAATATCATGGAATACATGAATTTTAAAAATTGGAAGTAGAGATTTTGAAAATAAATTTTAATATTTCTTTAACACTAATTATATTATTGTTTTCAGGCAATGAATGATTCACCGTTGGCGAAAGTATTTTTGATTGATGGCTTTCCACGGAATCAGAATAATGTGGAAGGGTGGGAACGTATAATGATTTCAAAAGCAAAAGTTCTATTCGTTTTATGTCTTGATTGCCCAGATGATGTACTTATATCACATTGTTAATTTTTAATAGCTAAAATATTTACAACATCGATCATTTTCCGGTTTTTAACGAATTTTCGAATTTTCAAGTTTAAATATAATTCTTTCGTAAAAGTTCCTCATCCAATTTCATTTCATCATTTTATGCTTTCTCAAAAAATTCAAACATTATATGTTTTTTTTTTTTCAGATCTGTGTAAAAAGATGCTTGAGTCGAAATGAAGGACGTTCGGATGATAACGAGGAATCTTTACGTAAAAGAATTAAAACATATCATACACAAACAATACCAATTATAGAACATTACAAAGTACAGAATCTTGTACGTCAAGTATCAGCAATGGCACCTGAAGAGGAGGTTATTTTTTTAAACAAATATTAATCCTAGAATTAAGAATATTTTGTCCACTAGTAAGTTCTAGCAATTTTTTTAAAAATTATTTTGTGATTACAGAAGGTAATTTCAAAATTAAAAGCCGTCTCCCTATTTATTTTAAGAGATCGCACTGAAATTGGTTTGTCTTGGCCTATATTAAATAAATTTGGAATCGATTCAGTCAATTAATTATTTATAGCAAATTTACAAATCCTTCAAATTCAACCGAATATTAGTCGTATATTTCAGGTTTACAAAGAAGTGGAGAAAATTTTCAAAAACTTTGGTATCTAAAAGACTTTAAAGAATCGATATTGTTTAAGATTGTTTTATTAATCCGTTATTACGTGCAATCCGTTTAAAAATCTACGGTCTCACGCCATTTCCTGATTAGCTTCATAATATTCGTTTCTTTTCATTTTAAATATTATTTCGTTGCTACGAGATCTTTTTCATTCATTTTCCAGAAGAGAATTATAGTTCTGTCTTATTGGTAATAATCTTAATTTATTACATATTCGTCGGAATTCACATCTTTCAGAATCTTCGGTTAACTTTCGTAACATTCTATCTGGCTATATTTGAAAGAAACTTTATTTATTTTATTGTTAAGTTATGCTATTTTTGTTATGCTTTTTATTAAGTCTATTCTTAGTTACTTTATTTAATGTGTAGCCTGTGATATTCGTATACTTTTTTTGCGATTTTTTCTTTATTAAAAATCGATTCTTAGCTATTAATTTTATATAAGTCTTCTATCCTGTTGCAACGAGTTTCTTTATTCGAATTTATAAAAACGATATATGCATAAATGCAAAATTGTTGGACTATCGATCAAGCTATCAAGATCAAGAATTTGTCAGTGTACAATATATATGAAATCTCGTAGTTTACTGCTTAGAAAAACGATTCGCAGCTCGGAATTTTATTGAAAAAGGCTAAATAAGCTGAAAATTGCATCCATCAGTTTCCTACCGAATTTGTTTTAATCACCTAATAACATAATTCCCTAAAGACTGGATTTCTATAACCAATGAGGAATAAAATAATTAATATTCAATAGATTAATCTCGTGAGATAAACTACAGTATTTAGAAAGAAACGGTGATATTTTATTATATTCAGTATACTGGAGTTTTTCCTGAATCTCGGATATCATTTGCCTAAGTGACCCAGTGGGAATCTCATTCGAATAATTCCATTCATTGATCTGATATTTTAAGCTTTTTGCAACTGCAACATCATATATTCAGATTTTTTTACACAGAAACTTCTATAAATTTGATCATATTCCTGGAGTAGGTTTTTGCCTAGTCCTTCCAACTTAAGTTATATTATATCTGAAATTGATTATAATTTGGAATTTGAAAAGCCTGCTTCCCTACATTATTTATTTGTATTACGGTTTGAATCAAAAATATGAATAAATAAAATTTATGGGATTACTGACAAATACAATCACTCCTGAATCGGACAGAACAAGAACATTATCAGAGAATTTACAAGTTTTCACATATTCCTTAAACACGGCTTTCCAGGAATCTAGCTTTGAAATTGCTTTTCTTTCAGCAGTTCGTTTTACATCCATCTTATATTCAGAATCTATTTGTTCATACCAATTAGGCAATCTACGCTCTTTGAAAATAATTTTTCGAAGCTTTAATGTATTAAATTTGAGAAATCTAAGTATAAATCCATATCAATGAACGTTTAGATCTTGCCTAATACTATTTTTTCCAATACATTTTTCATAAAATTTTTAATAGAAATTTTTAAGTTAAAAGAAAACGATAGCAAAGCTCATTTCCGCTTCATTTTTTTTTTTTTCAAATATTTGATTTCTTTTCTTTTCGTTATTTGCTACAATAATTTCCTATAATATATCCTTCTTGTCTTTAATTTTACATTAGGTATTTAAATGTAATTATCTACTATTGGATAACCTGAAATAATGATTAAAATGGATGAATGAAAACTTCAGATTATGAAAGATAAAATTAGTCGGGATGGAAGACCATATAATAGATAGCATATAATGTGTTTTTATATATGATAATGGATTGATGACTACTACATTTCATTCTGTGCTATATTGGCCAAATAGATCATAAAGAGAAACATTGTTTTTAATTCTAATTAATCATCAAAAGATTTCTCTTACCAGGCAATTATTATTTTTACATATAAGGAAATATTATCATCATATTTAGTATGCATGGAGTATGTATGGAAATTTCTAAATTTCTATTATGAAAATTCAAAGTCTTTAGAATTTAGAGATTCATCTTACCCTCCGAAATTCCAGTTTCATTAAAAATAAAAGAAGAATCTCGACAAAAATTAATGCAATATTAAAAATATAGTAAAACATAAAGAGCCTATCTGAGATTGATAAAATTTAGAATATAATAGTAATAGAGATTGAAAGAAGAAGTGAAATATAATTCATATTATTTAGGAACTGTTTGAAATAGAGTAAAAGAAAAAAGGCGCGTCTCATCATGTATATCGTTATGCAACTAGTTCGGTATTGATCTGCAATTTTTAAATTACAAATAACTGTTAGGTTGAAAGTATAATATGGGAAAGGAACATGTTTTCAAATGAAATGGATATCTGAATTAGTCGGAGTAACGATTCTACATGATCTCTATTCGTATCATGATAAGCGGTGATGTTATCATGATGTGGATGAATCTAATAGTGATTTCCATGTCTAGTGATTTTTAATAATAGTGATTTCCATGTCTAGTGATTTTTACTAGGGAATTGACACTCACGATATCGATAATGATGTTGATTGATGTCTGTATCAATCGCTTGATATTTTTAGTTCCCTGATACCAATCGGTTCATTTCCAAATTTGCGTTAAAAGTTTTTATTTATTTATTTATTTTAAAATTAAAGATTAATTGGTATCTTTGGTAGAGCTAATGCGGTGATAATAATACTTATCAAATTTCTTTTTTCATTGTTTTCATGCAAAATCTCACACAATTTTATCTTTTTTATTTGTGTAGTGAAAAAGATGTACACTTTTTTCTAAATAATTATCGACAATTTTAACGGTAATATTTGAGATATATCAATAATGATATCAGGTACTGGGCCGGAAACTATATTGCTAGTATCAATAATTAATTATGAACACGATTACGTTAAAATCATAATTTTAAATCAAATCTTAATTTCAGTTGTGATTTTCATATCTCTTAATTTTATTTAAATGACCTAATTATTACTTCATATTTAACACCAGTACAATTTAGAATATACGATATTCGATATCAATATTTATAAATATATTTCTTTTCGATTTTTATCAAATTTCTTACCGATCAAATTTCTTTCTATTTATCACCGAATTATTTGAATTTTCTTTGAAAATATTATCATAGCAGTTCACTAAAGTATTCTTACTTTTATATTTATATTAGTCATATTAGTTGAATTAAGAAAATTTGCAGATTCTATCATTTAGTTCATTCACAAAAATAATATTAAAGCAAGCGGAAAAAAATATTTAATTAAAAATTTGAATGTATTATTTTTAATTTAATAATATTATGATAATTGTAATTTGTTGTTATTTATCGTCGTTTTCAAGCAAAATAATTAATTAATGTAATAGTTGAAAAGTAGTATCTTAAAGTTTATCTTATATTCCAATCTTAAAATTTATCACTATATTAATAATAATGATTATGATATAATCAAAAAATAGAATAGAAGGTGGGAGAAAAAAAAATAAACAGCGATAATGGATGATAGTATGATTATTTTATATTTTGCATTTATTTTTTTTCTCAAAATTTTTATATATATATATATTATTTTTGATAGTCTGTGCTTTCTTTTTTCTTTACTTTTATCATTTCCTTTATATTATTAATTAAAATTCTAAGCTTAACTTTTTTTCCCATATATTCAAGCATTTCTAATGCTATTTATCATTTTGCTTTTTCAACTATATATTTAATAAACTGTGATTTCAGGGTTTATAATTTATCAATTAATTTGAAAAAAAAGAAGGAAAAAATTGCTTTCAACTTTATTTCCAATTTGATTTTTTATTTAAGAAAATTGAATGTTTCAAGAAATTTATATTGCAAATTTGATGTTCTATGAATAATTGAATTTTGTGATAAATGAAATACAAAAGAAGTAATAAATTCTCCGAATAGCCAATCTGAATTACGATTGAAATACCAATACGTTTCGAACAAGAAAATCATATATTTCAGCAACAAAAATTAGATTTTATTAACGGTTTTCGAACTATAAAATTTATGATTTTATTTGAAGCAATGATATTCATGAATTCTGCTCGAGAAAAACGATCCCTCTTATCGCTCGAATAATTTAAACAAATATTAAAGGATACGAGAATTTAGAGTAGAAAGTACGAGGAAAAAAATTTGAAGAAAATGAAAAATCGGTGAATTAAATTAAAATTTAAACATAAAATATATTTATACTAAAAATTAATTTTGTTAAAATTTAATTTAAAATTAACAAATTTGATTGCAATCTCATTTTGTTAACTTATCTTATATGATAAATTCATCTTATTTCATCTTATTTTCAATATTTTTTCTATTTTATTCTCCAATATAATAATTAATTAATTTCGAATAAATTTTAATTATTTGGTGTTAAATATACGACGAAATTATCTAAAATACATAGTAGTTATTTATCATAGTAATTAATATAAAATTGGCATTTATTATTTATAATTATTTTATTTTTCGCAAACCATCTATTTATTTTTTTTTAGTTTGCTAATACTAAATTTTTGAAATTTTTACTCCTTTTTCTTTTTCATTATCATGATTTGTTTGGATGCTAATCTGATGGATGATATTTGATAATAAATTTAACAAGTTAATTTTAATTTTTTATTTTCCAATTTTTTTCTCTTTTCACTTTTTCCCTGAAAAATGCTGTGAAACAAAAGAAATATGATCACTGGTTTTATCAAATAACTCACATTTTTCTATTCAGTGATAAAATATTTTGATAATGATGGATAGCTAGTGAATTGATCGATAACAGGACATAACGATTTTAAATTAAATATATCGAATTATTTGAAAGTATTTATATTAATTTTTTATAATATGAAGATATTGATTTATCAGAAAAAATTTGGTTCATTAGCCTAAATTTAGATGAATTGCTAAACTGAAATTGAAGGACAATTTTAAATATTTAGCAGTATAATTTTTGTAATTTTTGAAATTAGCCAATCAATTTGAAAATCGATTAATCAATCAATAAGTTAATTTATGAATGGTAAGAAATTTTAAAAATTTTCTTATAAAATATTTTATGAAAGCTTTTACATTTTGATTAAGTTTTATAAATTTTAAACAACAGAATTATGATCCAAAGAATATTACAAATTTTTCTTATTTCGAAATATTCTTATTTTCTTTTTAAATTTTTTAATTGCCAAATACTCTATAGTTTTAACTAATTATTGTTTATCATCTAATTTTGATTACTTGAAAAAAAAATTGTGGCAGAAATTCCAAATATCTTTAAGAAATGATGATCGTTTGAACAATGTTGCACAGCAGAAATTGACTCAAAATCAAATTGATAGCACTAAATTCATATTTTCTCGAAAAGTATAGCGGCATTTCTAACATTTCACTTTAACATAGCTTACGAAATTTAGAAAATGATTTTATCGATATGATATAATAAAAGGATCATGGTATTAATATGATTATGATAATGTCAAATATCGTTCTGATATAGACAAAATGGCATCAATGTGATGTAAGTTTATTATCTCAATTGAATTCTTATACTTATTTTCATATTATTGCATGCTTAATTTTAATCGTATTTGAGGACGTTTTTTTTTTTGGAAGAGAAGCTAAGCTTATTTATCTTTCAATTATAAATTGAACATTACTAATCTATTTTAGCTTTTTCCTTTTTACTATTCAAATTCAACATTGGGCTAAAAATTTGATGAAAATTATAAAATTAAAATTATTTTTGGTTACTTTTTTTTTGTTCCAATTTTTCTTTTTTTTGGTACAATTTCAATTTAATATTTTGTAAGGGAAAAAAATTGAGTAATTCATTGCGAATTAGTAATTACAATATTTTTATGATAAAAAAAATTGAAACATTTTAATTATTTAACAAATAATGATATAATAACTGATAATGATATAACAAATGAAATAAATGGTAAAATAATAATAATACTAAAACACTTCTTTGTAAATTTGAATTCCTATAATTTAATTTGATTTACTAAATACAAAATAACTATTACAGCAAAGTAGTAATAACAATAATTATCATAATTATTGTTATTACTAATTATGATAATTATTGTTATTACTAATAAAATAATTTTGTTCAATGCGTCAATTGATAAAACCATAAAATGTTTTCAATTTTATAATTAAAAAAAAAAACAAAAATTTAAAATGTAAATCAAAAAGTCATTATAAGTCAACGACTTATTGCAATCGAATAACTCATTCCATTCTAATCTAATAAATAATTATATTATTTCTATTTGTTCATAAAATTTATTCGTCAATTTTTTTCGAAAATACATTTAATTATTTTAATTAGAAAATGTCCAAATTTTTATGAATAATTCTTAACTTTTTCTTTTATACATTTTGTAATATATTATTCTATCCTATTTTGTTATATTAAATGTTATATTATCATTTCATTTGACTTTTTTTGCTTCTTTTATCTTTCCTTTTATTTATTCTAAATCATTTTTCTTCTTCTCATATCATTCGTTTCATTCTCATTTTCGAGAACAACAAAAAAAAAAAAGAAATCCATTTCAGTAAACTAACTCATCCTTTATAGAATAAAATGAAATGAGATGGAGGAAAAAGGATTTTCCTTTTTTTTATCTCAAAAATTTTTTTCTAACTTTTCATTTTTATTTGAAATGTTTTCTTTTTTTTTGTTATTCCTATGAAATATTTTCATCTCAAAAATATTTTTTGCATACATTTTTATTTTATTCGCAAAAACGATAAAATGAAAATTTAATCCAACAATAAATTTTAACGTAATGATATTTCATATTTACGCTTGGAAAAATGCATTATTATATTTTGATGATTTTTATTTCCTATCAAATAAACGAACAAACATATATTTATATATGGGAAATAATAATTATGGTTATTATTATTGGTATTATGATTATGGTAAACATTTGATGATAATAATATACGTATAGAAATCAATGATATACAACAAATGCTATCACCATTATCTATTATTTCAAAAATTCTTATATTTTTTTAATTTATTCATTTAAAGATAAAATATTGAAAACTAAATTCATGCAACGATGTTGCATATTTTAACAACAATTATTTGCGATAATTTTTTCTTACATGAAAAGGTGAATTGATAACAATTCTATCAACGATTAATGATATCAGCAGATCAAATATTGTTTCTTTTTTTCGATTTGTCCTTTTTTTTCTATAAAATTTAAAAATAAATAAGTCAACTTTCCATTTTTTTCCATTTATTTAAAATAATTAGATGTAGAAAATATGTCGGAATATAAAATAATATTATATTATCATATTTGTCCATTTCTCGTTTCTTCTGCCTATTATTTCAATGATTACTTTTTTGAATATTATCGAAACGAAAAAGATGGAAGATTCTGAAGTGGTAAATAAAAATATTGAAGATATCGGCAATTTAACTAACCATTCGTCGTATCACATCTTCATTCATTTATTTTTGAATAAAAACCTCTCTAGATAAGCATTTCAGTCCTACGGAATTGTCTCCTCAAAAAAAAAAAAAAATTTCCGATTGAAAATTGAATTTTCATTTTGTGCGTAAATTAGCCAAATTCAACAGGATACATTATGGATAGCGATGACGATGATGATGATAATGATGTTGATGATGATGATGATGATAATAGTGATAATAATAATTGATACTCATCTCTTTTTTTTGTTATTGTTTATTTTTAGATAAGATGGAAATTATATTCGTTGCACAATATCCTTTTCTTTCTTATCACCGATTGATTTATTTGCTAGTTTTCCTAAGAGACTTTTTCTAGCATTTTATCAGAACTTTTTTTTGTTTATCATTATCTATTACAACATCTTTTAATTTTATTCAAATTGGCAGAATAAAAGAAAGTTTTTAACTGATCAATTTTTGATGAGAGAACGAATAATTTGTTTTAAAATGCATCAAAAGTTATCAAAAAAATATTATATCATTATCATTATGATTGATATTTAAGTTTGGCAAAAATATAGTAAAAGTTTTTTTATAAAATACTAGGAATTTTAGGAAATTTTTAATGTTAAATTTTGATATGATAAATGTTTTCGAAAAATGATTGAAAAATTCGAAATTGAAGCATGTTGTTTACTACATATTCTATTTTAATCATCAATCATAACGATATATATATATATATATCGAGAGAGATAAGCAATGTTGAAAAATTGGTTATAAAATTTTTCTAAAACTTTTTCAGTTCAAGTTAAACATAATATTAAAGTTTTTGTTGCTTTCATTCTTTCTATTCTTTTTTGAGACATATAAAACGATTATGCTTAGATTGATCTAAGGATAATGATAATCGATATATGCTTAATTTAGGTGGTAATGAAATATATATATATATATGATTGATCTAAGGATAATGATAATCGTTTATTTTTATATTTTTTAAAATACATTAATTAAATCGTATTTAGTTATCTTTTAATTTCATTCTCTATATTAAAAGAAAAAGCTTGAAATGTTACAAAAAAAGAAAGAAACAAAGAAAATCAAAATTTATTGAAAAAAAAGTTCGAATTTACAGTAATATTTGATTATAATATTAAAAAAATTGATTTAATTCACTTTTAGATGTTACGAATAAATATTTTTCGATAATTTATAATATAAAAAATTAATATTACTTATTAAATAATTTCAATTTCTTTTTCCGTTATATATGAATAGATAATTAAAAACTTACTTTATTAAATTAAAAATTATTTTTCATTGTTAATTAAACGCTGATCAATTTTTCGCATCAGTTTACTTTTCTTATCTGTATTTTCATGCATTCATGCAATTGTCATTGTTGTATATCTTATCAGAAAGATAAAAGCATGATAAATATTTTCGTAGTTTTTATCACTTTCTAAAAGCATATCCAGCGAATTTGCTTGACTTCTTGAGATGAAAGTGGGATATAAATTATCAAAGGTATTAATTTATATAAATATATTTTATGATAATGAATCATTTGACGGGATAAATGCTTATACCTTGTTAATTATACCTTTTTTGTTTCAGATCTTTTTCATTGTTTCATCGCTTCAACTTATTTTCATAATTTTTTTACTTTTTTTTTTAGTTGATCGGATTATTTAGCGTTTTATAAACTGAATGAAAAAAAGAAGATGAACCATGATGAAATTTCAGGCATTCTTTTTCGTTTCCTATAATATAAACAATTTCAGAAATTTTCAAATTTATTATTAGAAAAATTTGATGCCAATAAATAACATAAATCCTATGATTCGTTTCCAATACAAATATCAACACTTTCATTTATTATTGGTTTCGAATTCTAAAATATTTGTTGAAGATGGATTGTAAATTATTCGAATTATTCTGGAGAATCGCATTAAATTTTGAAAACCACTAATTTTATTTTGATGATTTTCTTTTTCTTCAAAAACTTTAATACCATACTGATAATAGAATATCAATTAATATGATGATCATCATATTGATAATAGAAATCAATTGATATAATGACGGTTAAACAAGCAAGCGGCAAAGAAAAAAATAATAGAAAATTTTGCAAATAAATGAACTTAATATGCGTTTTGAGTTTTCTTGTTGTCTATTGGTTTTTGGATAAAAATAAAAATAAATTTGAATCAAAATTTTAAATTCTATTTGATTATTACAAACTTTCTTTTTTTTTATTTCTTTTGATTAATTCTTCAAAATTAAAATTACTAAACAGAATAATTGAGCATATATCTTAATAATATTCTATCATAATAATTGCATATTATTTGACTATTTTTTTAAATCTTTTAAATATTTCATTATCTACGTATAATAGATTTTTCATAGAACTTTTGAAGTGAATTAACTACGATTTTAAATAATAATATCAAATTTTTGGAAGAAAACTTAATCTTAACATAGATGATAAAATTAATCAATTTATACTTCTTTATTTAAAACATTTCAAATTTTCATTATTAAATAAAATTTGCTGAATTTACGATAGATTTTTTTCTGCTTATTGGAAAAATCTAATTTTTCAATTGGCACAAAATTCTATTCAAATTTTAATTTAAAATGTACCGAATATTTTTTCCTGCAATTCATTGGCTATTATAATTTATCGATTAATTGAAATTATTCATTTCAATTAAAAAAATTTTCCTCTTTTATCTTATTGCTTCGTTTTTTTTTGTGTAAATTTTGAAAATTATTATGGGTTTTACTTAAAAATATAATTTAATTAACTATTAATAAATATTTAAAAATAATTAATGATAGGAAAAAACCATTTTATCATTTTAAATTCTTATCATTTTTATCATTTCCATTTCTGTATGCAGAATTAAATTTTTTGATGAAATTGATGAGAGAGAAATAACGAAATAGTTGGAAAATAATAGGAAACATGCTAAATAATTCTGAGCTTTTATTATTTAATATATGTAGGCATATTTAAACAATGATAACTTTAATTTGCATTTAAAGAAGTGTTCAACGATGCTGGTACGATATACGATGGTAGATTGTTGCGGTATGAAGTATATGATAGCATACAGTACAGTACAGTATTGCATACATTTATATATCTAACAATTGCATTACTGTTTTCAGTAAATTGAAATCTCATGCTATATGAAATAATATCATGCCATGACTGATATCATTATGTTATAGTAATACGACTGCAACTTGTATGTAACATTAGTACATATCATGTCATTACTGTTACTTTACTACATATGACAAGTAATTCATATAATATTGGTATGTATGTGATATGCATGATAATACTGTATATAACAGCGTTAGTATTGTAAATAATATCAGTACTATCTCTGGATAAACTAAAGCATCATGCTAATTTTATTATCTTCTTCTGTTAGATAAATGATAACTTCGAACCAATCATAATTTTCTGTACGAACATGAATTAAGCAATGATAATTAAATGATTTCAAGTGATATAATTATTTATTTCTTTTATTCTATCCAAAATAAAAAATTGATATAATGAAAAAATGAAAACTTACAACTATAGAAATTAATTTTTGACGAATAAATTTTAAATTCATATGAATTTAAATTTTTAAATTTAAGCCATTATAATTATTTTTCTAATCATTTTTATAAAATTATATGGTTTAGAAGTTTTTGCAAACTTTGCAAGAAAAAAAATTTTAAATTTTAACTAACAATTTGTCTACAAATTAACATTTTATCATTTTCAAATATTTTTAGCAAAGAACAATGAAATAACAATTTTTCAATTTTTATTTCCTAAAACTTTTTAACTGATAAAAATTTTTTTCAAAATAATAATAAACAGATATAACTTTGCTAAAATGGCTAATTATCATAATGGAATAATAATAATAATAATAATAATAAAACTATCAATTAGAAAATCAAAAAATAAATTAATTTCTTCTTTTTCCAAAATTTTTTCAAGCATAAATAACAACTTTAAAAAATATTATTTTTCCAAACAGTTTGTTTTATATTTATTGCTATAATTAATACAAAAATGATTAATTAAAAGATGTTAATTTCTGACATGTTAAAACATTCTTTACTCGATTATATTATTTGATATATAATAACGGATAATACAGATATATTATCCTATTAAATATTATTTCGATACATTCTATAAATGCTAGAAACATTAGTGGAACGTATAAATAATTAACGTATTTAATTAGTTTAGCATCTTAATTAATTAATTTAATTTATCACAATACTTGATGAGATACTCGATAGTCATTTAAATGAATTTGACAATCATTTCCAATTTCTAAGTTTATATTTCTAAAATAATTTTTGATTCAAATTATTTGCTGCCAATAAATAAATTTAATTCAAACGAAAAAATTCGTCTTTTTAACAGCCTTGTAATTATTTAAAACTTATTTTTCATCAAAATTAATTCATAAATCAACAAAAAACTTTTCGAAATGTCTAAAATAGTTGAGAATAAAATTTTTTCCCATTTTTGTTACACACAATGAGTTTGAGAGGTTTAAGCAAAAATTTTATTTCTTTATGGGAAATAGCAAATTTTTACTTTTTGATCGTCTCGATGAGCTTTCTTAAATTTGTAAGGAAAAAATATTTTCGAAAAGAATGAGAAGATTGATAATGATGGAAAATTCAAATTTTTGATAATAGTTTTATTTCTAAAACAATTATGCAAATATAGAATTCAATGAAAGTTGAAATTTGAGTAAATTAAAATAAAAATTAAGCAATCAATATTATGTTAATAAATCATAAATAATTTGATCTTATGAAAGCAGAAATGCAAAAATAAATGTTAATAGCATATACCTACATATAATTGAGGTCAAACTAATTAATTAATACACATGCGAAAAATTTCAGTGCTTTAAAATTTAATTCGATTTTCGAGGTTTATCATGAATCTTAAAAATTATATGGATATAATATATGGATAATTTCCGGGTAGCGAAAATTCAAAAATCTTGGATAGAAATTGAAGAAATTATCAAAATTATCAGCATATACTGAATAGAGAACATTTATGAATGTTATAAAAATTTTAATTTTTAATCTTATTTTTCATTTTAATATTTTTAATTCAAAAAGGAAAATATTAAGGATCGAGAATATATTATAAATTAATGATTATACACAAAAATCCAATATCAAAATTATCATTTTCCATATCATATTTGGAAATTTGAAATTCTGGACCAACTAAAATTTAACGAATAATTGAAGTAACTCGTTGTAATTTATTGTTTATTTCTCAATATATTTTCACTAATTTCAAATCGTTATATATTTAAAATTCAAATCTTTTAAACAGTTATCTTCTTGGAAATCTTTGTTTATCGTGATAAAACATGATGCAATTTAAATCGTAGATAAAATATCATAGCTGTAAGATGTCGATATAATTTTTAGCCGAAGATTAATATTTAAAAACTGGTTTTTTATTATTTTTATTTGAGCTATGCATTGTTTTTAATAAATTTACTCCAAATTCAAATTATTTTTTATGATTAGCTTATTTATAACATATGAAAAGGAGTATTGATTTAATTATTTTGATAATATTATGATTATTAATATGATTAAAGTTTTAAACTTGTTCATCTAAATTTACCTTATCAATTTTCTCGTGCTTGTGTCGGAATTATTTATATCATTTATGATCAACAGGAATAAGTAATTTTATAACAAATATCTTCCGCTATTCTCAAATATATACGATGCAGGATTTTATTGGCTTTTGATGCTTTTTCTTTCGGGAAACTTTGATTTTCACAATATCTCAATTACTATATAATTTTGATATTCTATAATTAAATAAAAATTATCACTGATTACCAATCGTAACATTAAATCATGTTCATTTTATCATTTTTGGGAAAAGGAATAAAAGTTGTATTATTTTAGGACATTGATATTTAAAAATTCTTCCTACATCTCTATATCATCGAATGTTTATCAATAACAATATGATATTGGCAGCGTGTAATATTCCTCAAATTTTTTAATGAGAAAAAGAAAAATTATGTTGCTAAATTTGTTATTTATGTCAATAAAAGGAAATATTTGATTGAGATGGATGAATATTAAAGATGGCGAAGTTTTTGGCGAAGTTTTGATTGAGATGGATGAATATGAAGATGGCGAAGTTTTGTTTGAGATAGATGAATATTAAAGATGGCGAAGTTAATAGAAAGTAAATTTGATAATTTTTCTAAAAATTATTTTCAATTCATTTCTTTTTTATTTGTTTAATAAAATATGATAAAAATTATAAATGCATTATTTTTTCTTATATTATAAATGCAATTTAAAAAAAAATGAAAGAAGCAATATCTTTTCTTTAAGATAAAAACAAAAATATAAATAAATTATATTTTTATGTATTATAATTATTTTATAACAATTAATAAATGCATATAATTTGTTTTAAATTAATCAATAAACAATATGATAATATCTATGCTTAACTATTGTATATATTAAGAACAATGTTAAATTATTTGTAATAAATACAGTAGTCAAACATTTATTTTATTGGAAGAAAGGGATGGGCTTTGAAAAGTTGAAGTTAAATTAATGTATATGAGAAAAGAGGAAAGGAAGAAAGTTGAGAAAGGGAGGATCTTCATTTTCATTTCGGTCATTTCACATAATATGAAGCATTTAACTTCTCAGGCAAGTAATATCCTTTAACCAATTTTTATTTCAATTTCAATTCCGAAGTTAATAAACCTTTTTCTTTCCGACTAATCTCAACATAACCTTAAAGTTTAATCATTTCTGAACCCTAATATTGCTTTTTTAAATTTAAACAATAAAATTTTCTGCTGGAAATTTCAAAAATTTAGCGAAATTAATGAAGATAGAAAAGCATTCTTTGAAATATAATCATTATTAATTTGCTTATTTCAATTGAATTATTATGATATCATTGGAAAATGTTATTTATTTCAATTGAAATAATTTTTAATTTTAACATTGTTTTGTAAATTTTTTATTAATCAATAAATTAATGAATTTATTCATCCATCCGCTCCAATAATTCCAATTAAAAAACAGTACTTTTGATTTTATTTCATTTAAATTTCTAATATTTATAATGTTGTTATCACTGATAGCAGAAGGTATAAATAATTGTATAAATAATTTTCAATGAAAATAAATATAAAAATTTCAAAGCGAATTGAATATTGTTAGTTTTATCAGATTCCAATATCATTTCTATATTATTTACAATAATATTACAATGCACGAAAATGTATTATTTCATAATTACAAATTATTTTCGATATCTAATCAATTCATTCATTCGTTTTTAGATAAACTTTTTTAAACCTTCTAAAAAAATTTAATCATTTTTCGCGCGATAAGTTAATTTGTTTTATTTATTTATTTCATTTGATCAATCAAATTTATTTATTCATCTTAAAATAAATAAACACTTGTATTATCAAAAAAAAAAAATCTATTCAATTGAGGTGTTCTTAAATACTTTTTCCATTTCCGAAAAAAATATTATTTCAATCAACCGATAACAAAAAGTTTTTATATATTAATTTTATATTAATTTTAACAAACTTTAAAAGTCATTAAATTTTTCAGAAAAAAATATTTCATTACAATAATGTTACAATTTGTTTGTTCTATTCTTCTCACAATTCAACAAAATTGATTGAATTTGAAATGATTTTCAAAAGTCTTTTACTATTCAAAAATTAGAAATAATTTTTATAAATTTTTTATTGGAAATAATCCAAATTCTAACTAATAATTAATATTTCAAATATTCATAACTTAATTTCTAAGTGTTCCGATGTAGTGCTAAATGTTACATTGAATATGTATTTGGTTTTATTTCGAAAATTTGAAAAGATTTTTAATTTTACCCCAACTTATTGTTTTTTTGTGACAATTATTTCATGCAACTATGTGGCTCTGCAATCATTTGCTAAATTAATAACTTAATATTTTAAATTAATGGGTAATTAAATAGGCTGAATTAAATGTTAATATTAATTTTTTGACTATAGCACATATTTAAAAAATAATTTTACATGAAATTATCACTAATCAAAATTTAACGAACGTACTAAATAAAAATTATTGATTTTTTTCGTTTTCATGACAGAAGATTACGATTTTTTTCCATGTTGCTTTCGATATTTTAGAATTTTTGTGAGAAACAATTAACCGATCGATTAAGTAATTTCATTCATAATTATTTTAGATTATCGCTTAAAAATATAAAACTTTACTCTGATTAAGTTTCGAAAAAATTTATCAGACTTAACCGATTAAATTTTCAGTTTTTATTTTTAACTTTTCATTCTAAATTTTTAATTTTTATATGCGACATGTCGATAAAAGATCTGACTATATTAGGAAGTATGGCAAACAACGATGAACAACTACCGTTCTGTAGTATTTGTATGGGTTCGTCAGATTTACCATACATGGTAAGCTGATATCGTATCATTTGATGATTTGATACGATATTTTACTTATTTAATACTATATTATTTGCTAAATCAATATTCAGTTTTTAGCTTAATTCATTGTATCAGATGGGTTTTTGAGAAAATAAAAAACAGTTTATTAATTTGCAAACAATTTCTTATTTTCATTTCTATTAATTTCTTTTGCTTCTACATAAATACCTAAAATTAGATCCATCCGCATTTTATTCATATCAATTTTTAATTTTTCATCAATTTTATTCAACAAAAATATTTTGTTAAATTGAATTGTAAGTATTTTATTAAAAATGATATTATCATATGGTACTAATTTCGAAATATTAATTTTTAAATTTCTTGAGCCTAAAGAAATTAAACAAAAGAGAAAAAAAGGAAACAGAAATCAGATAGAAGGATTTAATATTTCAGAAATATAATTTAGCAGTATCAGGTGTAATATTACCAATTATTGGTTTTATTGGCATTATCGGGAATTGTCTTGTAATGACTGTTTACGGGAATATCGAACAACGAAATCATTCAACAAATGTTTATTTAGCTGCTTTAGCATTAAGTGATTTTTCAATGATATGGACAGCAATTATTTTATACGGCATAGAAGCCTGGAGGCATCATGGCCCATTAGGTATAAATTTCAGTATATTTTTAAGAATTTTTTCTATTTTTAAATTTAAATTCATATATGTATCGATTTTATAGCGTATATTTTACATTAATACTTCAATATATATATGTATCAATTAATTTATGACAATATTTTTATCATTTTTAAATAAATTTGTTAAATTGAAATTCCATCAATCTATTAAATTATAATTTCTCATTTTTATCATATGTATTTAGTTTATTTCAGAAAATAATTAATCAATGATAAATAAATATTACTTAATTTTTAGTTTTATCAATTATTTATGTTAGAAGCGCTGAATTTGTTTTTCCAATTAGTACTATGCTACAAACCACTTCTGTTTATTTTTGTGTTGCTGCAGCTGCTGATTCATTTGTTCGAATTGTCTTATCAGCAAAAATCAAAGATAAAATTTGTACACCAAGGTATCAAACTAGAATATATCAGATTTTAAAATTTACTATTCTAATATAAATTGTTGCTTAATAAGTTGTTTTAATTCCATAAAATCTAATTTGAATTGAAAAATTCTTATGTGAAATGAATATTTCATATTTTGAAAATTTCATAAATTAAGCCTAAAATGTTTTTATAATTTTTAAATTTAGAAAAAAATTTTTTTTTGGTAAAATATGATTTAAAATGAAAAAGATATCTAACTGTTCTCTCTTTTGTTAATTATTTTAAGGCATAAATTATAAATTATTACTTATTAATTTGTCAATTGATTTAAAGCAAAGTGAAAATTAACTTTATAGTATAAAGGAAATTAGAAAATAATAGATTAGTAAAATAAATGCGAAATTATAATTGATGAATTGAACGTCAAAGCATTGTAATAATTGCTATATTAAATAATGATTAAATTATCTGAAATCTAGAAACCGTATCCGATGATCAGATTGATCGATCAATAATTTCGTATCCAATCGCAATAAATCGATCATTGATTTTCATTGTGGAATCAATTCTGATATTTTTGCTTTTACCAAAAGCTATTACTCATACATTGTAAAAGTATTGAAATAACACTAAATTGAATTTTCGTGAAAATTGCTTTATTGAAATTGTATTTCCTTCATTCATTTTAATCTTTTTCTCTCGCTCTCTCCACATTTCCTCTTCTTTTCTATTCTTTTCTTAGAATTTATGGAAAAAGTAAATTTTCCTCATAATAGTTTTTCTCGATAGAGTGAACTTAAGAAAGTTTTGTTCAAATAATTTATCCTAAATAGTCTTTTTTCCTTACTGATAAAATATTTTACCTTCGATTAAATCCATCGTTTTCTCTTTTTTTCGTTAAAATTTTTTGTTAAAATTGAATTTTAAATTTCAACTTAAATTGATTTTTTTGAAAATTTCTTGCGCGAAACTTTTTCCAGATAAGACTTCAATTTTTATTAATTTTCAAAAATGAATAAAAGGTCAATTTTGAATTTGCGATAAATTTGTCGTATAAAATATCGTTTTTTTTTTTTTTTCGATAAATTAATAAAGAAGTGAAAAACGAAGCAATTGACTTTGTAACCTACTCATTTATTCATTCATATATTTATTGATTGATTCATTGATTAAATAAAATTTATTAAAATAATTAGATAAAAATAATTTAGAAGGAAAATATATCAAAATATATTTCCATCAATTCTATTTTAATAGAAACAAAAAAGTTTAAATTGTTGAAAATATTTAATGAAAAATGAGATGATAATTAAAAAAGCAATATATTTGAAAGATTTAATATTTGAAATAATTTTCAAAAATAATAAGTTGAATTACAATTGAAAATTCAATAATATATTATCACTACAATGCGTAAATGTCATTGAATTTCATTAAAATAGAAAATATCAATTGAAGAATAAAATCAATCAATATTGCTAATCTTTGCAATTATGCTATCGCTTATTATGAAGAAAACGATATTTGAATATTGATTTTTCAGATTTGCTCGATTATTTGTGCTATCAATTGCAATAATATCATTTCTATATAATGTGCCACATTTTTTTGAATTAAAAATTATTGATTGTATCGATGAAACACGAAATGATACATTATCAGTTCAAGTCTGCCCTACTGGTATGATGATAATACTTTATGATGATAACGAAACATTTTATTTGTTTCCGATACAGTTTTTATTTTTAAATATTATAATTATTAGCTGCACTAAGTTTTAATATATGTGTGTATATCTATAAGCATTCTAAGAACATTTTTCGAATTTTGAAAAAATTACGTCGCAAGAAGAAGATAAATTTATTAATTTGAATTGATAATTGTTAAATAATTGCAATATTTTAATTTGAAAAAATTTCATTTCAGAAATTTCTATAAATTTTTGTACGAAATTTCATTTCGTAATTTTATAAAATTTGATTTTTTTGAAAATATTTTGAAATATGTGTTCAAATATTCGAAATAACAAAAAAAATTTTTCGTTTTCAATATAAATTAGTTTTGAGAGCTTCGAAACAATGCATTTTATTATGCATTATATTATACTTATATGTATACGATATTTATGGCCGCTGGACCACTTTTAATTATCGTTACGCTTAATGTGTCAATTGTCCGAGTGGTACTTAAAAATGGTGCTTCCGGTAAATAATTTTTAAATTTCGTTAAATTTTTTCTTCTTTTTTTCTTATATATTTAATAAAAATATTTTAATTTGTGCAAATTATTATAGTATACAAATAGCTATCATATTATTGAAAATAAAGCTGAATTAATTTAGAAATAAAAGGAAAACGTAAAATTATCATTTGATGGCAAAATGATATCTTCTTTTTAATTTTAGAAGAATAAATTTGAATATTTAAGGAATCTTTTACCTTATTAATCAATAAATTATTATTCGTAAATTTGATTTAGAGGATTCCGATACGATTAGTCTTATAGTGGTCGTTTTTATGTTTATTTTTTGTAATTCAGCTGCTCTTTTGGTCAATTTTATTGAAATGTTTTTTGCTGATAAGGTAGAGTTTAAATTTCTTTTATAATAATATAAAAACAATAATGTATTATTTAGAAATTTAAAAAAAAAAAAAAAAACAAAAACAAATTAATCAATATTTTAATAACATCAATTTATTAAACATTACCCAGAACTATATGAAAAGAATTTAGGAATTCAATCAATAATTTAATCTTTAAATATTACATAATTATAATATGATAATGAAATGACAAAAGACGAAAAGAATTTGTTCAATTCTGATAATTTTCATCGTTAAAATTTCAGTCTTCAAAAATTGTTCAATTCTATTTTTGAAAGTTTTTTTTGTAAAAATATTTCAAAAAAAGTGGGGAAAACGAAAACTTTTATAGAATTATGATGCATTAATATATTTGGTTGATATGTCTAATCTATTGGTGATTATCAATTGTACCGGCAATTTTTTCTGCTATTTATTTTTTGGTGGAAGCTTCAGACGTACACTTCGAAAAATTCTAATCGATGGATCGGGCCAATTTTATCTGGACTGCTTCATAGAGTATCATCAATAATTACATTTCAAATAATGATTATCATCGTCATCATCATCATCAAACTTAGGCTCTGATAAGTTAAATCGAAAAAAAAGTAGGAAAAAATGGGAGAGAAGATGAAGGGGAAGAATGAAGAAAAAGCTCATTATTTATTTTTAATTATCATTTCATTTCGTTTTATTTTAATTTCATTTCACTGCAATCATTTACTTTATTCAAATATTTTTCCTTCTTTTCCTCTTTTTTATATTCTCTTTTTATTTAATTTTTTTCTCTTCCTTCTCTTTTTAATGTTTCTTTTTTAATTTAATTATCGGTCAATTTTCATAATCAAATTTTTTTTTTGTCTAAAACTCAAATTTCTTGCGAATTATTTATCGAACTATTTTATAAGCTAAATATATTCGTTTGTTATTGAATAAAATATCCTAAAGGGAAAACGAATAATTTAAAATCGAATTTCACTAACTTATATTTACAACAAAATTGTAGTTAAATTTATTGCTTGCATTAATATGATGATAACATTCTTTGATATCATGTGTAGAAGTAGGTCAATAAATTTAACAAATTAAATGTTGAAGTTTATGTTTGAAAATTCCCTGGAATATGTTATGTTGTATTCCTTCACAGTGCCGTAATCGCATCAGCATGATACAGTAAAGTTTCAAATCAGTTTTCTGATATAAGATCTTCATAGTATTAATTAGATATGAAATTAATATCCCATTTTCAGATGCAACAAGTATAATCATTTTGAAGTAATTGCTAATTAATTGAACACTATTTAAGAAAAATTCGGACCCAAAAGTTTAATTTGTAATCTTAGAAACGAAATACAATTGCATATAACTTATAATTTTATTTTTGAAAATCAATTTATTCTGATGAAATAGATGAGGAATTTTATTAATAATCTCAATCATAAATAAGATTAATTAATTACCATTTTTATTAACCGTAATTAAGAATTTTTATCCACTTGCTATACATGATTTTGTTCAGGATAATGATCATTCCTTTATCGTTGTTTTTCCAATTATTCGTCTTTTCTTTCCTTTTTTTTCCGATCGATGGATAAAGCATATAATTTATTAAATTAAAAATTTTTTCTTTAAAAAAATTTGCATTTTTAATTTCGCCTTATGTTAATAAATACATGAATATATATGTATATGCATAAAAATTTTCGAATCTTCGATCTGCTTTTATTAATTAATTTTTCCATTTATTTAAATATATAAAAGTAAATATTTTTGTAAGATTTTTCATTTAATATTTGTAACGAAATTTATTAAGAAGACGATAAAATAAATGTTAGAACAAATATTTTGAAATTTCTTTATTTTTATGAAAATAAAAATTCAAAACATTATTTTTCAATAAAACAAAATACAAAGTAAGGTCGAATCATGATATGTTTTTCTCAATTTTTTATTGGTAATGATTGAATGCAAAATGTAAAAATTTCAAAAATTCCTTTTTATAACATCTGACAGATTAATGCTAATTTACTTGCTAGATAGATTCATTATTTTATACTAAAAATTAGTTGATGAGCTGATCTAGATGATAATTGATAAGCGCCGTTTTTAAGTACATCTTAATTTTTCACCGATTTTCTAAATTTCTGCAAATTATCGGACTAGTTATCAAGCTAATTATGAAATCGATCATAAAATTATTCATGATAAAAATTAATAAATGATAGGATAGAAAAAATTATTCTACTATTAAATAGCGTATAGCATAATTTAAAGAATATAATTAATTATTATATATTAATACATTGATAAATCCTTTCTATTAAAAATTTTTAATTTAATAATTTTTGCATGTTTTCCTTTGCTTTATTAAATTCTAATTAAATAATAGCAGCTTAATAAATATGTTGAAATCATGAATGAGGATATAAATTTTTAATTAATCTATTATGTAACTTATAGTCTGGACCAAAGAATGGAACGATTATTGAAAGAAAATAATGCATGCCTAAATTGTCTTGAACCAGGTTATACGAAAATTAAAGAAAGGAGAACGTATCTATTTCTGTTGTAAAAGTCGCCATAATACCGCATAAATATTATACTAAATATAACGATCGAGTAAAATCAGTCGAACCAACCAAAGAAGAAACAAATTCGATAAAAGTATTCAGCCCAGTAATAAAACATTCGAAACGAAGTGACAGGGAAGTTTTACTTTTTTGCAAAGAGGTTGAAGTAATTAATTTTGATATGCCAGAGATTTCAAATAAAATTGTAGTATTATTCGATTGCGATACTTAAACAACAACGTGCATTGTTGTGAATAAATTGCGAAAGGTTTCCGTGACAACATGAATGTCGTTTAAATCGCTGAATAGAACAAGAAAATCAGGGAAGAAAATGATTTCTCTGTACTGCATTTCACATGAATGGGTATATATTGTACATGCATATTTACTGTATAATAAAAGGTATAGGCTAAAATTTCTCCTCCTTTGTCTTTGACTATATTTCTCACAAGCTAAAAAAGCCCTATTCCTTATATTCATAACCGTATACCAGCGTTCACCACCTATCAAAGAAGGCAGTTCAAAATAGCAAACCATTCGAAATCAAGCACTTCGACGAGTCGATTGAATTTACCCCGATTTATGATTCCTTTTTCTATTATCCTCTTTATTTGAGTATGTTATCTTCATTGTATTTGTCTTATTGATATCATTGAAATTGTATAACTAATTGTAATCGCTGCGTTCATTGGTATATTATGAAACTTATTGTATTAAGGTTTAATTACTTAAGTTGAAGATTCGTATTTTTGAATTTTGTCGTTGGCAACGTTTGGAGCTTAAGTGAAAATGAAATATTTACAACTCTAAATTAGATTTTTATATATGTTTATTTGTTTCCTATACATTTTGTTATAGAAAGCGTTTTTCGTTTTTTTTTTTTTTTTTTATATACTTTATACAATTCTGAGTAAATTTAACTTTTGTTTAATCTTCAAGAGGTTAAAAGTATTTAATAACACAAAAAGAATAAGATTGTTTTGCATGACAATTATTTAACTGTTTTATAATTTTTTGAGGTAATAATCATAACGGATAACAACCAAAACTGCCATATGAAAAAAAAAAAAAATTTATCAAAATATATTGTACCGAATAAGAAAAATTCGGGCTATTAATTTGTTCAGTTTGCTTAAATAATTTGAGCAATTCATTCACAAAATCATTTTTAAAGCAATCGACAGTATGTTTTGTAAGCCAAAAAATTTGAAGACACAGCATTCATTTAATTAAAGTTTTTGTTTTAAACTTCTTGCAGCATCATAAAATTGTAAAATTATTACTATAAACTGAATATCATTTAACATAACTTTAACCATTAAGTTATGACATACATCAGTTACATGCTCAAAAAAATTTTAAGAATTGTTTCCGTTTCCTATATAATAAATCAACTTCTGCAAATTTGGATTAGCTTCTACAATCTGCAAGCCGAGCGTAGCGTTGTCATGCACTGGTCCGGTAGAATAATCATGAGTATATATACAATTTTGATTAATAAAAAACATATTTAATAGGGTGGTTTGCAACAGACATTACAACGGATATTACAAATTTTCATTTAGATAACAAAAATACTAACGATTTGATTGCAGCATAAAGTTGTAAAACGAAAGAAATCCTACTTGATGCTACCTGTCTGGTTTGCTTGTTCGATTTTGTTGAATGATTGGTCTGAATGTTAAGTTTGTTCGTTCGTTTGTTTCTATTGGTAACAACGGGTGGGGGTCGAAGCGAGTGCTGATCCCACGGTCCCGATATTTTTGCGAGTCGTTGTGCTAACAGTGATGCTTCAAATATATTGAAATTAGCTGATCCAGCACTAATAATGTTGCTACCTATAGGTACACTTGGAACTGAGGATGCACTGGAATAGTACGTCCGGAAGAAATTGACAGTATGGCTTTTTTTTCTGAGGAACATAGATTGAAGCAAATTAGTTTATTTTCTCTAAGCTGGAATGAAGAGTTTCGTTAAAATTTCTTCATTAATTTATTTGAAATCAAAATATTGATTTTTAATTTTAGGAATCGTTTACGTTGATAATGGAAGCATGGAGAACCACTGGTAGTACGTTTATTTTTATTTTTTTTTCAAATTAAAGCAGACAACATTTGATTCTTGAGTACTGCATTTTATCTTTAGACTAAACATTCGAAAGGTAGCAACAAAGTGTGTAATTAGTTTTAAGATAGAGGATTTGTATGTGTGAAAGTAGTTTTTAATCACAAAGTAAAGAATGTAAATTTATTGGTAAAAATAAACATGTAAAAAATTATTAAATTAAAAATTTTTAATAGAAAGGATTTATCAATGTATTAATATATAATAATTAATTATATTCTTTAAATTATGCTATACGCTATTTAATAGTAGAATAATTTTTTCTATCCTATCATTTATTAATTTTTATCATGAATAATTTTATGATCGATTTCATAATTAGCTTGATAACTAGTCCGATAATTTGCAGAAATTTAGAAAATCGGTGAAAAATTAAGATGTACTTAAAAACGGCGCTTATCAATTATCATCTAGATCAGCTCATCAACTAATTTTTAGTATAAAATAATGAATCTATCTAGCAAGTAAATTAGCATTAATCTGTCAGATGTTATAAAAAGGAATTTTTGAAATTTTTACATTTTGCATTCAATCATTACCAATAAAAATTGAGAAAAACATATCATGATTCGACCTTACTTTGTATTTTGTTTTATTGAAAAATAATGTTTTGAATTTTTATTTTCATAAAAATAAAGAAATTTCAAAATATTTGTTCTAACATTTATTTTATCGTCTTCTTAATAAATTTCGTTACAAATATTAAATGAAAAATCTTACAAAAATATTTACTTTTATATATTTAAATAAATGGAAAAATTAATTAATAAAAGCAGATCGAAGATTCGAAAAATTTTTATGCATATACATATATATTCATGTATTTATTAACATAAGGCGAAATTAAAAATGCAAATTTTTTTAAAGAAAAAATTTTTAATTTAATAAATTATATGCTTTATCCATCGATCGGAAAAAAAAGGAAAGAAAAGACGAATAATTGGAAAAACAACGATAAAGGAATGATCATTATCCTGAACAAAATCATGTATAGCAAGTGGATAAAAATTCTTAATTACGGTTAATAAAAATGGTAATTAATTAATCTTATTTATG
The DNA here is from genome assembly GCA_024305405.1 of Dirofilaria immitis. Taxonomy (NCBI): domain Eukaryota; kingdom Metazoa; phylum Nematoda; class Chromadorea; order Rhabditida; family Onchocercidae; genus Dirofilaria; species Dirofilaria immitis. The sequence continues at coordinate 106,893 of JAKNDB010000002.1, forward strand.
ATTGAGATTATTAATAAAATTCCTCATCTATTTCATCAGAATAAATTGATTTTCAAAAATAAAATTATAAGTTATATGCAATTGTATTTCGTTTCTAAGATTACAAATTAAACTTTTGGGTCCGAATTTTTCTTAAATAGTGTTCAATTAATTAGCAATTACTTCAAAATGATTATACTTGTTGCATCTGAAAATGGGATATTAATTTCATATCTAATTAATACTATGAAGATCTTATATCAGAAAACTGATTTGAAACTTTACTGTATCATGCTGATGCGATTACGGCACTGTGAAGGAATACAACATAACATATTCCAGGGAATTTTCAAACATAAACTTCAACATTTAATTTGTTAAATTTATTGACCTACTTCTACACATGATATCAAAGAATGTTATCATCATATTAATGCAAGCAATAAATTTAACTACAATTTTGTTGTAAATATAAGTTAGTGAAATTCGATTTTAAATTATTCGTTTTCCCTTTAGGATATTTTATTCAATAACAAACGAATATATTTAGCTTATAAAATAGTTCGATAAATAATTCGCAAGAAATTTGAGTTTTAGACAAAAAAAAAAATTTGATTATGAAAATTGACCGATAATTAAATTAAAAAGAAACATTAAAAAGAGAAGGAAGAGAAAAAAATTAAATAAAAAGAGAATATAAAAAAGAGGAAAAGAAGGAAAAATATTTGAATAAAGTAAATGATTGCAGTGAAATGAAATTAAAATAAAACGAAATGAAATGATAATTAAAAATAAATAATGAGCTTTTTCTTCATTCTTCCCCTTCATCTTCTCTCCCATTTTTTCCTACTTTTTTTTCGATTTAACTTATCAGAGCCTAAGTTTGATGATGATGATGACGATGATAATCATTATTTGAAATGTAATTATTGATGATACTCTATGAAGCAGTCCAGATAAAATTGGCCCGATCCATCGATTAGAATTTTTCGAAGTGTACGTCTGAAGCTTCCACCAAAAAATAAATAGCAGAAAAAATTGCCGGTACAATTGATAATCACCAATAGATTAGACATATCAACCAAATATATTAATGCATCATAATTCTATAAAAGTTTTCGTTTTCCCCACTTTTTTTGAAATATTTTTACAAAAAAACTTTCAAAAATAGAATTGAACAATTTTTGAAGACTGAAATTTTAACGATGAAAATTATCAGAATTGAACAAATTCTTTTCGTCTTTTGTCATTTCATTATCATATTATAATTATGTAATATTTAAAGATTAAATTATTGATTGAATTCCTAAATTCTTTTCATATAGTTCTGGGTAATGTTTAATAAATTGATGTTATTAAAATATTGATTAATTTGTTTTTGTTTTTTTTTTTTTTTTAAATTTCTAAATAATACATTATTGTTTTTATATTATTATAAAAGAAATTTAAACTCTACCTTATCAGCAAAAAACATTTCAATAAAATTGACCAAAAGAGCAGCTGAATTACAAAAAATAAACATAAAAACGACCACTATAAGACTAATCGTATCGGAATCCTCTAAATCAAATTTACGAATAATAATTTATTGATTAATAAGGTAAAAGATTCCTTAAATATTCAAATTTATTCTTCTAAAATTAAAAAGAAGATATCATTTTGCCATCAAATGATAATTTTTACGTTTTCCTTTTATTTCTAAATTAATTCAGCTTTATTTTCAATAATATGATAGCTATTTGTATACTATAATAATTTGCACAAATTAAAATATTTTTATTAAATATATAAGAAAAAAGAAGAAAAAAATTTAACGAAATTTAAAAATTATTTACCGGAAGCACCATTTTTAAGTACCACTCGGACAATTGACACATTAAGCGTAACGATAATTAAAAGTGGTCCAGCGGCCATAAATATCGTATACATATAAGTATAATATAATGCATAATAAAATGCATTGTTTCGAAGCTCTCAAAACTAATTTATATTGAAAACGAAAAATTTTTTTGTTATTTCGAATATTTGAACACATATTTCAAAATATTTTCAAAAAAATCAAATTTTATAAAATTACGAAATGAAATTTCGTACAAAAATTTATAGAAATTTCTGAAATGAAATTTTTTCAAATTAAAATATTGCAATTATTTAACAATTATCAATTCAAATTAATAAATTTATCTTCTTCTTGCGACGTAATTTTTTCAAAATTCGAAAAATGTTCTTAGAATGCTTATAGATATACACACATATATTAAAACTTAGTGCAGCTAATAATTATAATATTTAAAAATAAAAACTGTATCGGAAACAAATAAAGTGTTTCGTTATCATCATAAAGTATTATCATCATACCAGTAGGGCAGACTTGAACTGATAATGTATCATTTCGTGTTTCATCGATACAATCAATAATTTTTAATTCAAAAAATGTGGCACATTATATAGAAATGATATTATTGCAATTGATAGCACAAATAATCGAGCAAATCTGAAAAATCAATATTCAAATATCGTTTTCTTCATAATAAGCGATAGCATAATTGCAAAGATTAGCAATATTGATTGATTTTATTCTTCAATTGATATTTTCTATTTTAATGAAATTCAATGACATTTACGCATTGTAGTGATAATATATTATTGAATTTTCAATTGTAATTCAACTTATTATTTTTGAAAATTATTTCAAATATTAAATCTTTCAAATATATTGCTTTTTTAATTATCATCTCATTTTTCATTAAATATTTTCAACAATTTAAACTTTTTTGTTTCTATTAAAATAGAATTGATGGAAATATATTTTGATATATTTTCCTTCTAAATTATTTTTATCTAATTATTTTAATAAATTTTATTTAATCAATGAATCAATCAATAAATATATGAATGAATAAATGAGTAGGTTACAAAGTCAATTGCTTCGTTTTTCACTTCTTTATTAATTTATCGAAAAAAAAAAAAAACGATATTTTATACGACAAATTTATCGCAAATTCAAAAATTGACCTTTTATTCATTTTTGAACATTAATAAAAATTGAAGTCTTATCTGGAAAAAGTTTCGCGCAAGAAATTTTCAAAAAAATCAATTTAAGTTGAAATTTAAAATTCAATTTTAACAAAAAATTTTAACGAAAAAAGAGAAAAACGATGGATTTAATCGAAGGTAAAATATTTTATCAGTAAGGAAAAAAAGACTATTTAGGATAAATTATTTGACCAAAACTTTCTTAAGTTCACTCTATCGAGAAAAACTATTATGAGGAAAATTTACTTTTTCCATAAATTCTAAGAAAAGAATAGAAAAGAAGAGGAAATGTGGAGAGAGCGAGAGAAAAAGATTAAAATGAATGAAGGAAATACAATTTCAATAAAGCAATTTTCACGAAAATTCAATTTAGTGTTATTTCAATACTTTTACAATGTATGAGTAATAGCTTTTGGTAAAAGCAAAAATATCAGAATTGATTCCACAATGAAAATCAATGATCGATTTATTGCGATTGGATACGAAATTATTGATCGATCAATCTGATCATCGGATACGGTTTCTAGATTTCAGATAATTTAATCATTATTTAATATAGCAATTATTACAATGCTTTGACGTTCAATTCATCAATTATAATTTCGCATTTATTTTACTAATCTATTATTTTCTAATTTCCTTTATACTATAAAGTTAATTTTCACTTTGCTTTAAATCAATTGACAAATTAATAAGTAATAATTTATAATTTATGCCTTAAAATAATTAACAAAAGAGAGAACAGTTAGATATCTTTTTCATTTTAAATCATATTTTACCAAAAAAAAATTTTTTTCTAAATTTAAAAATTATAAAAACATTTTAGGCTTAATTTATGAAATTTTCAAAATATGAAATATTCATTTCACATAAGAATTTTTCAATTCAAATTAGATTTTATGGAATTAAAACAACTTATTAAGCAACAATTTATATTAGAATAGTAAATTTTAAAATCTGATATATTCTAGTTTGATACCTTGGTGTACAAATTTTATCTTTGATTTTTGCTGATAAGACAATTCGAACAAATGAATCAGCAGCTGCAGCAACACAAAAATAAACAGAAGTGGTTTGTAGCATAGTACTAATTGGAAAAACAAATTCAGCGCTTCTAACATAAATAATTGATAAAACTAAAAATTAAGTAATATTTATTTATCATTGATTAATTATTTTCTGAAATAAACTAAATACATATGATAAAAAATGAGAAATTATAATTTAATAGATTGATGGAATTTCAAATTTGTTAAAAGAATCGGACGAAAAATTATTTGTTCAGTAGTTGGATTATCGAACAATACTGTATAGTGGCAAGGTGATATAGGAAATAAAATTAAAATGTTTAAGTAAATTATCGAAAGGACGATGAACAATTTTGACAAAAATGAGAATCCGTTGAACGGATCTTAAAAATATGTATTGCCATTACGTGGACTAGGCTTACAATATTATGTAAGTCATAAATCAAAACTATTTTTTTAATTAAAATTAATCGTCGTCCTTGCCATAATTTGTCAGAATTAGTTTTTATCCAAGAGAAATTGCATGGGAATCATCTTCTTGTATGTATTCGGTAATGTGTTTTCAGATTATTGGATACACTAAATACTTTGCTGTACATATCACTTGAATGTTTTCTTACCTGTATGTTTTGTCGACGTCTTTTGAGATTGTTGCTATCACTGAATCCTTTACCGCTAATAAACACGAATAAATTCTCTTTCTCTTCACTAGTTAAAAAAGCGCTTTATAAAATTCTAAAACAAAACGTTAGCAAAATTGCGCATCTCACGTAAGATTATATCGACAGCAGCGAATTTCAAAATAAGAGATAAATATAATAATACTGTAAATATCTTCTCTCATAAACTGGGAAATGATGTACATTTTCCGTCAGTGCAAAGTGAATTTTTATTTAATTTTTTATCATCGTTTTGAAATAAATGTAAATTCAGAGTCTCACTGGTTGTCATTGATCAATTCATTATCCATCATATATTAAATTTTGCACTTTCATGAATATTCCAAATACAGATCAAAAATCAATAAGGTTACTGTAATAGTTAGATTATTTACATTTTTGCTATATTTGTCCAATATTTTTTCATGCACCATTTTTTTGCGTATCATTCAAAAATACTTTCTTTCTGATGAATTCAAGCTATGTTCTTCATTAACTCAAAACAGCATCATATACTGTTAAAACTACACGGCTTATCTGAAAATGCATCGACAGAAAACAGTAATCATAGCAGCTGCTGATGTTGTCTAGACAAAACAATTCGTTAAAATATTGTATCAAATGAGAAAGAAAATTGAATTGTAATTATTTATTTGTTCAAGCTATTTAGCTTATTTTAATAATTTAAACAATTTATTTACAAGATCATTCGTTTTAAAATTCATACTAAACACTTTATAAAGCGAGAAAAATTGAAGGCAAAATTTAGTCGTTTGGAGCATTTTATCAAATTTCCCGCTCCATGATAAAAATTGTCATTTCTAGCAAGAATAGTATTTTGCAGATCATCACTATTATTTATTAAAAATTATGATCATAAGCTGGATATCATTTAAAACAACTTCAATCATTAAGCTAATTATATAGGTCAGTTACGTGACCTGAAAGTATTTTGAGTGATTTTGCAAAACTTGGAAAATTTTTCGATTTTGCGCTTTGGAATAGTATGATACTGTGTTATACTACATATTATAATTCAATCATCGGATTTTTTTGTGCTATTAAAATCGAACTAGTAGTCTCTACTAAATGCGAATGAAATAAACATTCTGGTTTGCCTTATATTACCGAAGTAAATTTCTAAAATTAATTTTACATTCCAAAATTATTATACCCTAGAATTTTGCCTTATGTGGATCGTTTGTCCAATTCATATATAATTCCTTTTATCTTAAACAACTATTAATCCAATTCATTGTAAATCCCTTTTATTATAAGCATAGATTTACGAATTACCCAAATGTTTTATAAAATATAGAAAAGTTTCTTTATTTACCTAACTATTTCTTTTTGTAATACTGAGAACTAATTTGCTAGTAACTGTTTCCGACTTAATAAATTAGCTTGCAGGTAATGTATGGAAATTGTAAAAATCCTACTGCATGAAAATCAATCTTACGTAATGATTAATACGTTTTAAAGTAACTTCCATTATAGAAATTTTCAAATCGATATCCTGACAACTTTGCGTTATAATTTTTTTGTGCTGACGATATCTCTAGTTTTTTTATATTTCAACTATCGATAATAGATATGAAGAAATTATGAGAAAAAAAGCTTTCGGACTGAATGACTTGAAGAAGTTATTTATTGCTGCTGATTTTCTCTTTGTTTAATTTTCACTAAGCTTGTTTTGCAATTATCAGAAGCAATATTACTGTTATGTCCTGTGTCGTGATTATCGCCAATAAAATTTATATTAATCCATATTATTACCGTCTAAACCTTTGTTTATAACTTCCAAACTCCTTCATAAAGAAGTAAAATTATTTTCACTACAAGAAAGATTTTCGTATATTTTTACATTTCATTTCTGCTATTAAATTTACACTGAACAACGATTTTCAAATTAAAGAATTAAATTGAAAAATGAATCGAATTGTTTTTTCAGTTCTTGTCATGAACACCGAAGATGAAAAAATTGTGAGAAAAAAGGCTTTCGGATTGAATGACTTGAAGCATTTATTTATTGCTGCTGATTTTCTCTTTGTTTAATTTTCACTAAGCTTGTTTTGAAACTATCAAAAGCAATATTATTTTCGTCGTAATTGAATTGCAAAAATATTTTCATATTATCAACAATATTTTGAGTATTGGATAAACTTATTAGATATCCAAATTTCATTTTAATATTTTCACTACTTCTGACATGATTTCACATCGTGACTATCAATCTATCAAAAATTTATTAATTTTATAAAGCAAAAAAATTACGCTGCTTACAGATAGATTAGGCTTTTTTGCAATCATCAAAAATAGCCTTGCATTTACAGCATTCAGTGGTACTGAGCCGAAAAAAAAAGTGAATATTCAAGCATACCATTTTACGCAGTGTTTAGTGGCACTGAACCGGAAAATAGTGAACAAATATTCAAGTACGATACATGGAAAAATTAATATATTGTTCATTGTTTTATATTAAATAATAATAATGCTATGACAATATTGACCACTGAAATACTTTCTGCTCTTTTATATAATTCATTTAGTTAACATTTTTTCTTTTCGAAATGCTTTTTCAGTTTAAAATAATTAAAGAAAATTTTGAATTTAATAATGATATAATAAACTGACTTTGATAATAATGTAACATTCAAGTTTGCCCATTTTCTCGAGATTTTCTTTATTGATTATACAAGCAAATTCAAATTTCTTATATGTTTTCCAAGACTAATATTACAATTTGACAAGAAAACATCAGCTTGCAAAATAAATGAAGGAATGTATAATAGATGGAAATAAAGGACAGCATTCTGAAATGTACGAAATGTATGTCATTCGGGTGAAATGAATTCAACAACAGAGCGATTTTCAAATTCAAATATTTATTCATATATTTCATATGTAAGATTTGACGTATTATAAAACGATGATATGAGTTTATCAATTGATTGATACACTATCTATCTATCAAAAAATTGACTATCAATCTATCAAAAATTTGTTAATTTTATAAAGCAAAAAAATTATACTATTATTTACCCTATCTGGAAGTATCTATTCATTTTTATAATATTTTATTCATACTCATTCCATTTTGCAATGTTATATATTAAATAACATTTCTTGAGTATGTTACGCTTGTTTCATAAACTATCGATAATATACTAGCATACTGGAATTAAGATTGGTTTTATTGCCGGTATTGCATATATTAATCTTGATCTACGGGAATTTGAAAAAACTGAATTGAAACTATTCATTTGTTCAAGCTATTCATCTTTTTCAATAATTCAAATTTTTTATAAACCACTAGTTTTTGCAATCATCATACTATATACTTTATGAAGCAAAAAAATTGAAAACAAGATTTAGTCGTTTGGAATATTTTATCAAATTTCCCGGCATGTAATATAAATTGTCATTTCTAATTAGAGTGGTATTTCTAATTAGAACATCATCCCTGTTATTCCATTCAATATTATAACTATAAACTAGATATGATTTAGCATAACTTTAATCATTGAATTATGGCATACGTCAGTTATGTACTCCAAAAAAATTTCACCGACTATTTTCATATCTGATCTAATGAATTAGTTTGTATGTAATATCAGAAATATCGTAAAAATCTTGCCATGAAAATCAAAAATCTGCCGCGTAAAAACTTTTGGTAAGAAAAAACGTGTTGCAAAATACAATAACACATGAAAATCTAAGTGATAAAATGAATACATTATGAAACTCATACGAGGCAATCTTTCAACTGAATCTTTATGTGTATGATTTTATGCTTTAACAAATTACCACTTTGACTGAACTCCTTACCGCATTTATCGCACTTGAATGTTTTCTCGCCCATGTGTATTTGATGATGTTTTCTCAGATGGCTGCTTTGACTGAGTCTTCATGCTGAATGATATCTCTCTGCATGTTTTTGTCGATATCTTTTGAGATTGCTGCTATGAATCCTTTACCGCATATATCGCACTTGAATGGTTTCTCTCCTGTATGTATTCGTCGATGTATTTACAGATTGCTGCTATGACTGAATCACAGTGCTTTTAATCCTTTTGCATAATTATGGAAGCTTTTTTATATAGCGATTCAAAAGCATTCATAGAAAAAAGTGAATTTGAAAAACTTAGTAATCTGAATACTCTAAATATCTTGTGAAATAATAACAAATTTTTCATGGTCTGATCGAAAATCAAACGTTTATGTAAATTTATACAAATAAAAGTCATGAATATCTCTGTAAGTTCAATGTAACTAGTAACAGAATAAAATATTGTTATTTTATTCCTTTCTTTCTTAGAAATAAAAAATCGATTTCTGGAAATTAATAAAATATATGCTGTTGTAATAGATAATGAGACTATCGCTTGCCTTTTCGTTTCAGCCTTTTGGTTCCGAAATAACTAATTTCGATTACTACATTTTATTCATTTTTCATCTTGACATACATAGCAAAATGAAATGTCGTATAAAGTTGCACTCAAGGAAATTCATCTGAGTTCCAGATTTTGGTTATCTTCAAGTCATTAAAGACTTTCATAAAGAAAATTCTCTTTACTTAATTTAGGAGACAATTTTACATTTAAATTACGAATAGGATGAATATATTGAAACATTTGTAAAATTAAATTTGGTCTGAATCAACTGTAGTGGATTTAGATTCGTAATATATGAAAGCGTGAAATATCAAAGTCATACAAAATTAACTTTTTTTAAAGTAAGTTGTGCTGTTATTCGATTCTCAAGGCATTGAAGACTTACGTAATAAAGACTTCCATGCGTTCTAAATAGCATTTACTTAATTAAAATTAATTATATTTGATCATGGACAGGAAGCATATATTGAACAATAGCAGGATTTAGAAGAAACCGAATCCAATTCTAATGTTCTTTTGTAAGTCATGGTAATTTCATGCCAATTAATTTTTATCACTATTAATTATTGTAATGAAAGGTATTTTGTTCTTATGAAAAATGTCTTCTATAGCATTTGTAATGCCCATTTTACTCATATGATGATTATGCAGACTGAAATATAATGAGATATATCAAGTGGTGAGCTGGAATTCAATGAATAAGAATAAAATATAATGGAAAATAGTTAAAGCTAATATATTGGAATAGTATTCCGGAGGATCATTTAATTTTTACCTGCTGTTTTCATTGACGACACTTCGAAAATTTCGTGAGGTTAGCAACTTCTGAGCCAATATATTCTGTTGCATAATCTGCTATGCCTTTGCATTGCTTAATCATATTCTGAGCTGTTGATCAAATAATAGCATTTTGTTAATTCATACAGAAGGCTTGCTTTAGTGAATTGTGTAAATCTTTCTAACAATATAATTATTAAAATTTTGCAAAAATTAAATGAAATGCATAAATCAGAGATATGATAAAAGGAATGGTAAATTAGAATGCGAAAATTGAAATTATATACATAAATTTGTAAAATTTAGAGCATTTATACCAAAAGAAACAAATAAATATCCGAATTAATTTGACAGCAGTGTAGACAAGCGTAATTTTTTTACTCTGCAAGATTTGATAAATTTTCAATAGATGGCATGAAATAAAATTATATCAGAAACAGTGAAAATGAAGATATTAAAACGAAATTTGGAAATCTAATAAGCTTAACTAGTGTAAATATTCTTGAGAGTATGAAAATATTCTTGCAATTCAATCACGACGATTATATTATTGTTTCTGATAATTGTACGAAAAGTAAATAAATGCTTCAAATCATCCAATCCAAAAGTTTTTTTCAAAATTTCTTCATCGTCAGTATTTGTGACAAGACCTGGTGTCTGCATGTCAAAAGCATGAAATATTAAAATATTTTCTTTTTCTCAATAGGTTAAAGCTTTCGATAGTACATTGGGATCTGTTTTTATTCTGCATATACTTTGGCAATTCAATATACATCAGTACAACGTAAAAGATTTAATTTGCTTGATGTCATAAATAAAAATAAGAAATCTGATAGAAATAAAAACATTTCCTATTTCACGCGTAGTAATCTTTATACATTTCTTGTATATGAGGCTGCTTTGAACTAAAGAAGAACGTAATTTATTTGCATTCATCAGTCACACTCTCAGAATTTTATGACAAAATTTCTGTTTGTAAAACCTAATATTTATTAGAAAAATACTAATGACAAATATGTTTTCGATATTTCCACTTTACTTCGATGTATTTCATAAAATTAAAATAGTGTGCCAATGCGATGTTAATAACAAAACGACGAATAGTGATTAATGAGGTCTTTGAATTTCCGTTAAAATGAAGTGATTATAAATGTATGGAGCAAAGTATTTCTTATGTGATGATTTATGCTTTATGTTTTATATTATTGAACCCTTATTAAATAATTATTCCTCAAAAAAAAAAAAAAAATAAGATAAAACTACAATAACGAATAATAATCAATATTTGGTGAAATTTGATTGATAAAATTATTGCTATCCTTTTATGGCTTTCAGAATGAAAAAATTAAATAAAAATATTTCATTCTGCTGATAGTTACATCCAAATTACAGAAGCAATCATGATTTTTATTTGTCTAAATTTTGCATTAACCTATGATTTTCGATGAGACCATGAAAAATTTATTATTATTCCACAAAATATTCACAGTATTACCAAGCTTTTCAATAATTATGCAAAGCTTTAAAACCACTGCGATTTATTTGATCACAGGTCGCATAATTACAGCAATACTTGAATCATTTCTCAAAATGATTCTCTAATCAGTATAGTATTATTTATTACAATTTGTTCTCCATTGATTTATATGCTTTTTGAAAATATTTTTTCCAAAATTTTTCCAGAATTTTACCTCAGATTTCATATTCAACCATTGCTGTGTGTCAGTGGGAAATGCTTGCAAACATGTATGCTGCTGTCTCAGTACTTTTAGCAGCAGTTACGCTTTCTATCATGTGCGTTCTACGACTAACAGTAAGTGAATAGAATATTGCTTTAACTATGAAAATTAAATATTGTAAATTTTTCCGTTTTGTACTCTTATTTTATCAGTTTTTCTCGTTTAGTTTCTGAATGAATCAGTATGTTGCGTTTAAATATCAATTTGCAGCGTTGAAAATAGTTTGGTTTCCTGAATAATGTCAGAAGGCATCAATTTGTTGACATTTTTTTCTATACACAGCATCATATATTATTTTGAATTTACTATTATAATTCTTCAAAAAAGGATAACAATGATTAAGGAAGCCATATAGTGATATTAGAAGAATTGTTGACGTTGCATTGATTGAGACTGCTCAAAAACTTCAGGAAAATAATCAAAAATATATTAAAAAAACATTAAATACACTTAAATATAAAAATGAAACATTTTCAGATCTCTAAGTAGAAACAATTCATCATGTCAGGCAGGAGTAAATAAATATGGCATGGAAATTCCTCTCAAGAAAACTTCCCTCTTTGAAATGTTATAAATCATTCGTCGAAATACTATTAATTATTATCGTAAGTAGCAGCTAACAGGACAAATGCAAGTCGAAAATGTTAAGAAGTGCAATGCATGCAGTAAAGAATTTAATAAAATCAGCATTCTGAAAAGACATCGACGAATACATACCTGGGCCAGAAACATTCAGTATGTGATGTAGCCATGGAGTAAAGTTCACTGAAGGGACATTGATAAGAAGAACTACATGTGGCATGGCGAGAAATGTCGTGCCCGTGTATCTTGAAGCGAGTGGCGTTGGCTGCTGTGGCGGGTGGCGTGTGTGTGTGTGGCCCGAAATCGTGGTCGTGGGGCAATGGCGGGCGATGTTTGGCGGCGGTGGTGTTGATCAGTGGCGATGGGTCTCGGTTGGCCTGGACGATCATGGGATGTGCGTGGATATCCTAGAGGGTTGGTTCTCTGTGGCTACAATCTCAAAGACAATATCAAGTTCGCTGAACAGACGAGGGGGGGGCTGGGAGCAAGTCGTCTGTTGGCAGAAGAGAAATCCACATTGTACATATCAGCGGAGTTCAATCGATCAATGACCAGCTTTGCTCACCTACCTTATATCTTCTTTCTTTTGCTGTATGCACACAAGATTCAGTTGAAAGATTCCCATTGCATAAAGAGTGCCTGCCAAAGAACAAGCGTATCATGCAGCTAGCTATATCAATGGAAAATAATTTCATGTTGTTCAAAACTGTGAGCAGCTATTTTACACCTTTGTCGTTTTTATTTGTTGCCTGTTTAACAATTGCCCTGGGGGGCAGTTGAAAAGTCACTGAAAATGTGCAGTTACCGTTAGGATTTAATCTTATAATGTGCTCATTTTATCTAAAACAAATTTCATGATCACTTAATCCTGGCATAATGTGTTTTCCTGATAAGAGATTTACTCATCATGGCAGATCTTTGTGTCAGGTTTACCCCTCTCATGGCGGCAGAACATTTGTTGTGCGTGTGTGTGTGTGTGGCGTGTGAATACTTTGTTTTCCCATTGTTATTGGTGGATTTTTTTTGCGAAGTATTTACACCTCTGGAGGAGATATTGTATACAAGCCTTGTGTTGTGTTGGTTTACTTGGACAAACGAATACCCGCCTGTTTTTTTTTCTTTTTTTTTTTTTTTTTTTTTTTTTTTAAGCATATAGCTGTTGTATTCCCACCATAAGTTAGTGATTAAAGTTATGTTTAATGATATTCAGTTTATGAGTAACGCGCCGCTTTATTAATGTGGCGGGTGATGTCTGCGAAATATTGTTTTTGTTGAGAACCACCACAATGAATTTATATTGTGGCGCTTGGCGGGGAATTTTGTAGAAATGTTCAGGCTACTATGATCTTTCGCTTCTATTTTTTTTTTTGGTTTATCTAGATGACTTTAGTATCGTCGATTTTGATTTACGAATGATCTTGTAAATAAGTGTGCGTTTTTTTAAATTGTGAAATAAGTTGATTAGCTTGAACAAATAAATAGCTTCAATTCAATTTTGTTTCTCTCATTTGAGAAAATGCGCAGTAATGGGCGGGTGGGTGTGTTTGTTCGGACCTAATACTGTAGCAGCAGCAACACTGCTGATTACACTGTTATTACATGTCTGCACTCCTGCTCTTGCCACCTAGTCTTCTAAAACATTGCTGAACTCTTGCATCTTTTGCCTTTTTCTTTATTTGAAAAGAAAAAGAATGTGATCTGTCAATTGGATCCCGTGGATCATGCTGAAATGTGAGTATGTGGTCTTTTTCTCTCAGCCATGTATGCTTTCTTCTATGGGTGTTGTGATGTATTGCGACGGTTGCGGAGATTCTTGCGTGGAAGCGCCATATGAAAGTATAGATTTAGCTAAAGCAAAAACAACAGCTCTGGTGAACATAATAAAACCTACTTGCTTATATTACTAGCATCTATTTTTCTTATTATACATAATCTTTTATTTTACCTCTCTTTACATTGCTGTGTACTCTTCGGAGAGAAATAGTTGCACATGCTACTAAGCAGTTTAGTATATTATTGTAATCGCCTCCCCTGATTTGAACTGAACTTTTTTTTTGGTTGACGTTCGTCTCGTAAGTGATCAGTATATTGCCCTGATTATATGATGCTCCAAGTGATCATTTTTTACTAGCTTTGTTTGTGGCTGTGTTAATTCTGCAGCATAAAGAATTCGTTGCAAATAAACCTGCGTGCACAGAATTTTGTCATCAAGGTGAACTGTTTGAAGCTCTAAACAATGGGGAGTCATTTTGGGTTTGGCGACCATAACACCACACATTTGTTCATTTGGTATCCTTACGACTTTCACATTTTTCATGTTTATGATAGTGATCTGCGTTTTTGCTCGCTCATTATTTTGGGGCATAGTCGGTAGAACGCTCCACTCTGCTTTATTACTTTCGTATCGCGTCACACCATCCACATCTTTTACTTTCGCTTTGTTCCAATAAGCTGAAAATTTTTTCATATTTTTTTACCCACTTTAAAATTATGATATGATTATATATAAATGTTATAAGCAAAAATATTTCTTGCTGCGAAGTGATTTATGTTATGCCTTTATGTTTTGTATCATTCTTGTGTATGAGATCTTTATTAAACTAGTATATTCTCAAACAAAAAGACGCAGAAGGAAAATAAAATAAGAGCTACAATAACGAATAATAATAATCGATATTTGGCGCAAATTTGATTGATAAAATTTTGCTAAATGTTGTTTTCGCATGCTAACAATGTATATGTATAGTTTCAGTATGAAAGAAATTCAATAACAATTTTACATCTTACTGCGCTGGATTATCAAAAAATTGCAGAGAAACAGTCATATCTTTTACTTACGTAAATCTTGCATCACGACCAATGATTTTTCGATGAGATTATCAAGAAAAATTTGATCATAATTCAAGATGTGAGGTGATTTTGCGACGCGCACAGCGTAGTAGAAATAATGTGTAATAAATAGTGATAAGAAATGTTTCCCGCTGAATTCTAATTAAAGAATTTAATCGTGTTAAACGATGATAAATGCTTGTATGAAATATTGTGTATCTAAGTATACTGATACTGTCATATTACTAATATGAAGAAGAAATAAATACTAATGAAAGAAATAAATAAGAATAGCAAAAACATAAAAAATTTTCAGTTTATATTTTGTTATGTAGCTCGTTTAAGATTTTTAAAGTTGTGCGTTGTGTAAAATGTTCCATTTTTATATTTAAGTGATTTGATGATTACTTTGCTGAAATTTTCGAGCATTCTCAGCCAGCTACGATTTAATGCTACTAATATTTCCACATGCCTGGCATGAAATCTTCGATTAAAGCGACTATCTTAATAAATCGTGCTATTCTTTTTAAATTATGGAGTAAGTTTCGAAACTTTAAAATATGATATGGATGGAGCAAAAATATCTATGGATTGATATTTTCGAAATGATTGAGGAAACCAAGCATGTTTTTAATGCTGCAGGTTGATATTTAAGCGCAATACTGATTGTTCCGAAAGTAATGAGAGGGCTGAGTAACACAATGGTACGTACCGAGCGAAGAATTTGAAATATTTAGTTTTCAGAGGAATCGGAGCAATAATTTACTGATTTATGTTATTACTGTATTACTTATGACAGCAACATAACTGCTAAAAAGTAATAGAGGCAGCATACTTATTCCGCAAACAGTTTTCACTGATAAGCAGCGACGTGATTGAAGTACGGGAATCATGACGTAAAATTCTGGGAAGATTTTTTGGAAAGATGTTTGGAAAGCTATATAAGGAGATGAACAGGAACAGAAATGCAATGATGACAAGATGCTATGCTAATTGAAGAGTCATTTGGAGGCTGATTCAAAGTCAAATAAATCGCGGTGCTTTAATCCTTTGCACTGATGGATCAGCTGAGTTTTCCATTGGATTTTAAGCTGTTATATATGAGACGTGAAATATTGAAGCGTGAAAAGACTGTATGTTTTGTCATGTACAAAATCCGACTTTTTTAAATAGCAAGTTTGTGCCTTATTCGATTCTCAAGGCATTGAAGACTTTTGTGAACTCTTCACACGTTTCAAATAGCATTTTATAATTAAACAATAAATATTATATTTACTCATAAAGGACGAAGACAAGAAGCATATACTGAACCATTTAGAAGAATCTGAATCCTAATTTTGCGGTGCTTTTTTTTTGAAATGCTCTGCATCTATGTTTTATGGTTCCGTACATACTTTCTGACGATTCATTATACATCAATACCTGGCGTAAAGAATTCTGTTTCTTTGTTTAATGTCATGAATAAAAATATAAAAGCTCTGATCGAAATACGTACAATTTTCGTTATAACATGTAGTAATTTGTCGCTGCTTTTTATAGCTCTTAACATGAGGCTTTTTTGAACTAACGAAAGATAGGAGCTTATTTGAATTCATCAAAAGAAGTAATTTTGAATGCATATTTTTGGAATGAAATGACAATGAAGAGAGAGGAGCGCATGATGAATTGTAGATAATGAATGTAACATAGCTAAATCGTAATCATTACTGTAACCATAATGGTTTTTGATCAGTATTTGAAATGTGATTTACATGATCAGTATTTGGAAAAAATTGGATTTATTCGAGAAGCGCGATGAGAAAAAATTTCTGGGTTTTGGCAGGAATTACTGCAAAATGTTTTCAAACGTTAACAGAACATTGCCTATTTTATGCAAACCCCATTGCAACTTACTGGCAGTGATTCAGCGTAAAATAGGATTGATGTAAAAATGATGTTCATGAATTCTAATTTTGAAATAACAATTTTATGATGCTGCAGGAAATGTAACAAAGTCTTGAGTCGAATGAATGCTGCGCCAATAGCATTTCCATTTTTATTTATCTAACGCCCATAGATCATCCTACAGCAACATAATTCTATCAGAATTAGCATCTAAACCTGTATACTTAACCACTGATTATTATTTTTTCTTTAACAACCTTTCGTACCGTTTTGGCAAAGTTGTTTTCTGCAATGAGATCACATGATAAATTGATCTATGACTGTTTTAATCTCAATAATAATGCATTGATAAGGTGCAATTTTGTAAAGAGATAGATACTTAGCCAATTTAGCAGGTTTTTATAGTCTTTAAGGTTTTTATATGTGTATCATATACAGAATAAATTAGTCATATACAGGAGAATAAATTAGCAAAAATTATCGAAAAATTAACATATATTTATGAAAAAGAAGTTACTATTTATTTCATTTCCAATCGTTAAAGGAAAGAAAAATATAAATTTGATGAAATTTCAAGCTCCATTATTTAGGATGCGATTTTTTTAATGAATTCTTTATGTTGCAAATTAACACAAACTCAGCAGTAAAATGTAAACATATTTGTGCAGACATTAGTTAAACAAGTACAGGGCCCGACCTTAAATTAGTTTTTTTTTATCATTGCAACTTGGAGTATCATATATAATAGGCAATACTGATCACTTCTTAGAGAGATTAAGAAAAACTGCCCCCAAAGAAGTAGTTCAAATCACAAACGATTACATAGACACAGCGCAACAGTGCAACTATTTCTCTCGAAAGAGTACGAAAGAGATAAAATAGGGTGTGTGTATAAATAAGAAAAATGATGTAATAATGTAAGTAGTAGGTTTTATTATGTGTTCCCGAGGAAGTGATGTATTTCTTGCTTTGCTACATCTTATGTGTTATCAAGATATCTCTTAAGTAATTCACTTTGAAACAACGAAAGTATTTCATAAGCATATTCTGTTAACAGACATAAGTTAAGTAGTACAGAGCCAATGAGTTAGTTTTTTTTTTTTTTTGACTCATCTGTTAATTGAAACTACTTCGCTACTTACAGTGCTATGTGACTTTTTATTATTAATGATTCTGTGTCTTTTTCTTAAAATCGCCTCAAAGTTTTTAATTAAAAAGACGAAGCACTATTTTCCTAGTTTGCGCCGGTTCTCACTGCGATATGTACTTCCATTGCTTTCTTGTTTAAGTAATATTTTTGAACTATCTACCCCTCCTTGTTTTTTTATACTAGTTACTTTGCTAGCGGTTTGGTAGCTGAACCTCAGTGATGTCGAAAATGCTCTTTGTCAAAACCTCTGTCTTCGACTGACATACTATTAAAAGTTCATTGAAGAATTGATAAGATAGTTCTTTATTAACAATTCTCATTCTATAACTTCAAACTATTCACGCATTATCACTAATTGGCTCAGTTCATTTTTCGACAGAAAATAATCAACTTTGCTATTTTACATTTGGTAGATTAAATTTTATTCATATTGTCAATCCGTTGAGAGGCATTCATGACTAAAAATAAGTACTGAATAGCATGATTAGAGTATCAACCTTGTCCTATAAAACTCGAAATAGTAAATCTGGTAATTACTGATATTGCTCAGAAAATAATTTTGTTAAACATTATTGTCAAATGAGAGAAATAAAATTGAATTGAAACTGTTACTCTTTGTTCATTATAATGATAAAACAAAATATGGTGTGTATAGATAAAATATCGACAATTGATATCTTCCCGAAGTTATTGTGCCAGAAGCTGATATTTCAACGCTGCAAGTGAAATATTTAAACGCAACACGCAGTTGCTTTTAAAGTGAGAAAAACTGATAATATAATATGCAAACGGAAATACTTACAAACTAGTATAATGTATGGGGCGTATATATTCGTCAATGCATTTCCTTACAGTTGATTCTACTGCATTCTTTACCGCATATATTGCATGAATTCAGATCGATGAATTTTATCAGTTAAACAATATGCTGAAAGCACAAAGAGTCAAAGGTTAATCAAATGATAAATAAACTCAAATGACTGGTGCAGAGATATATTGTATGGAAACGCTGATGTTGCTGTCTCAGAAACTAGGCGGCTAAATGATTGAAATCAAAAATACAACAACAGGAAACATATTGCTGATTTGTCGCAATATTTATTGCGTTAATAGTTTAACAATGGATTAGGCTGTTGTAACTATTTTAAACTAGATTCTGAACTTTATATAAGAATTCTCACTAACGTCACACTCTGACTAATTTAAATAATTTTGGAAATGCTACTAAATATTTTAATTTTACTCCCGGTATTGTTGACGATTATTTCAGCAGTTAAATATTAAGATATACCTGTGATAATCCCATATGTTGCATTTCCATGTTCAGCTACGCAGGTTTCATTCATTTATAATTTGAAAAATTATTATTAAAAAGATAGTGAATTTTCACTACAGATCAAATATATCATATGCTGATATTTCTGATCTGATCTGTTTAAAATATATAAAATACAAGTATTAGGCGATAAATAAAAACATTGTTTTTCTTAAATCAAATAGCTTTTATTTATGAAGCTCATTTCATCAAGTGTTCATGATTTTGAATTATTTTATTAGAATTTTTTTGGATTAAAACATAGACTTAATGTAGTATAAACATAATACCATTAATAGATGATAAATGATGAATAAATTCTATAAATAATTTGAGAAAATAAAAATATAATTTATTAGAAAATAAACTTTCATAATGGCTTTTTCTAACATTCTTCAGATCTATCCTTTGTATACAAAAGATCTTTCACCTCAAATTAACCCAAACTAAACTACATGAACAAAGGCAAAACATATTCTTTGGCTCCATCTCTCACTGTGTATCAAAGGCCTTTATAATATGCCTTTCATGGAATCCAGCACAAAAAGGCACAAAGGATTCACTACGACTCATTGATTTTTATTATTTCTCTTGGCT
The DNA here is from genome assembly GCA_024305405.1 of Dirofilaria immitis. Taxonomy (NCBI): domain Eukaryota; kingdom Metazoa; phylum Nematoda; class Chromadorea; order Rhabditida; family Onchocercidae; genus Dirofilaria; species Dirofilaria immitis. The sequence goes on from JAKNDB010000002.1 coordinate 126,862, forward strand.
TTTTGATTACCCTAGTGATTGTCATGTTTCTTTTAACGCCGACCTTTCATAATTTGAACCCCAACTTTGATGAAAATGCTAAACTTGATCAAAATTGAACGATTAAAAATTCCAATAATTTTGAATAATTAATGTGAGGGACCCCATCACAATCGAATCTCACTTCTAACTTTCAAATTTTTTTTCCATTTCAAATTCACAGAAACATTATTTTCGCCAATATACACATATAGTTATCCTATCATAGATCTACTATATCTATATATCATATATATTTCATAAAAAAACATATAGCTCATGCATATTATATTTATATATATCAAGTATAAATATTTAATTTATCTATTAAAATTAAGGAATAATTCTGTAATTATAGCTAGCGACACAGATGCTGTGAAAGTTATTCTTATACGAATCACATATCATATTTTTTTATCTTCCGTCAATT
>JAKNDB010000006.1:0-26699 GCA_024305405.1 Dirofilaria immitis
CTGTAAGTCAATAATCTTTTATATAAAATATTGAGAAATGATGGAAATTAAAAACTGATATGATATTTTTATATGCACATAAAATGTATTGTGGAATGACGAAGTTAATTAACGATAAGATATGTATAAGCAGAAACAGAAAGAAAAAATGATTAAAATAACTTTTCCTTTTGATTTAATTCCGTCAAAGTTCCTAAATATAAAATGACATTGCTGCAAGCAATTCAAAAGAAATTGATAAGCAATTGTATTTCTATCAATTCATGAAATCAATAAAACTTATTTCAGAAAATTTTTTCTAATTTATTCGAAAATTTTTATAATAAATTAAATACGAAGAGAAATGCTGAATTTCTTAACCTTTGACCGATTCAATTTCTATCGTATTCTTTGAGGTAATATCATAAATTTCACAATAGATAATATTTTTTCAGACGATTGTTTACAAATATTCTCTTTAGATAATTACTTGTTTTCTGACACTGATTGTCTTTTGGATTGATACAATGTCTTTGGCAATTACTACAGCTGTAATGAATATACTTTTACAAGGATTGTATAGTTGGGAATTTATTAAAAATTTACCGCCTGGTAGCGGTGGTATACCAAAAATAGGTATAACTAATATTTTTAATTTTCTGATAAAAACTATAGGAATAAATTTTTTATAAGCGCAGGAAAATTATATGTTTTAATTAGTTCAATTCAATTATTTTAAATAATTAAATCATTGATATAACATATACTTTAAAGTATATTATTTATATTTTAATTGGACAATAAGTTATTGGTGTAATTCAAATTATTTCTCATTTCAAACTTTTTATAAAAATTCCATTGATAGATTTCAGTGTCGTTTTATGGAATGAATTTATCATTGACTGGAATAGCATTTATACTACATGTTATTATTACTTATTTGATTTATATTTTACCTGAAAATCTTGAACTACCATTTCAGGTTGGAATTTTTATAATCATTTTAATAAAAATTTATGAATTTTCGAATATTTATAAACAAACAAATTTTCTCAAAATTTCGTCCAAATTTGATTGATGTTTTGTACCGAATTTTAAATTGCTTTCAATTTTTAATTTGTTGATAAATATTAAATCGATTAAAGCGTCTTATCCTTTCATTCATTACTAAATTAATAATCTTTAATTTCGCTTAATACAAAAAAATTATCTTATTTCTTTATTTTATGTTGCAGTTAACTGATATAACGGAACGATTAAAGCAAATAAGACCATTCAAAGTTAAAGGATTTTCATTCGACCCTCAAAAATAAGTTTCAACGTTCTTTTTCTTGTTAATATTTTCCAAAGATTCGCTTGCTTTTCTTATTTTCAAGAATTTCACTTATTTGCTTATATATTTTAATTTTTAAGAATTTTTTTAAATATATTAGCTATCGTTCTGATATCTTTTATTATAAATATCTTAACTAATTTAATCAAACAATATTTTATTCACATAACGTTATCATGTGTAGAAATTTTTCAAATGTTTAAATCTAAAGTTATAATTTGTTAAAATTTGAAATAATACAAGCTGTTAAGTGTAAGAATTTTAGAATTTGATAATTTAGTAAATAAGATAGAGATAGAATGCAATAACATTAGATGAAGGTAATGCTTTCATGTTATTCAATTTCTGTTTGTATTTGCCAAAATTAGACCATTTGGTTGATTTTAAAATAATGTAATGAAACTTCGGAAATTAAAAAAATCGTTACTGAGGACATAACTAATGATGAATTTAAATTTCGTTTATTAAGAATGCCAGTATTGATTTATGAATATAATATTAATTAAAAGCAATAATTATTTTAAATAGGAATATTACATTTTCAAATGAAATAAATCTTAAGAATCCTTTTGTAATATTTGGAAATGTTTAAGAAAAATATTTATATAAAAGTCAAATTTAAGCTCTTGACTGGTGATTATCAAAATGAAGAATATCACCAACAAGATCAACAAAAGCTGCAACGATATGATAATGTTATAGCGATGGATCAAAATCCTATATTGCCTTCTATTACGACAACTGGCTCAGAATTAGAACTGAGTCGGCAATTAATGATGTCGAAAATATAACATTAACTAATGATTCAAATTCATCATGTATAATTTTTTATAATATTACAAAATGATAAGCACATTTTAATTCCTATAATGATTATCGATAATTTGAGTATAATTACTAAATTAGCTTCGGGAGCCTCAAATTTGTTATTCAAATATTTATTTATCAGAAAATAGTAAAATGATAAATAATCGGCAATAAAACAGCATGCAAATTTGGAAAACAAAATTTTTAAAATTATAAAAATTGTATAAATCAAAATCGAAATGAAATGAAGAATAAAAAATTATATCTATCATAGCATTTCTCTTTATTTAATATTTCTCACTATACATCAATTCTCAACAGTTCTAAGAAGAAAAGCAATCATTGCATCATTAAGTCAAAGAAAAATTGAATTACATCAGTAGTTTCGGGAAAGATCTAAAAATGATTTTCAGACGCTATTTATTCGCATATTCCGTCGCATAGTAGGAATGAGATAACTACTGAAGGAAATGCGAAACCCGTAAAGAATAGCGATGATATAGAAATCGGACATATTGCTCAACAATTATACGTCATTCGAAGATTGATATTTTTATTTTCCTTCTCATTTATATCATTTCTCTACCAATTTGCTTGTTCTAATTTACATGTGATTATTATCAATTGAGACAAATGCCAATTCTGATCTTTTCATCATTCAATTAAGATTCGATCTATCCATTTTAACTTTTTCTGTTTTATTCCAAATTCCTTTCATTTGGTTCTATTCGTTAGTTCGATTGAATCCATTTAATCCTTTTCATATCAATTTGTTCTAATTTAATTCCGATAACTTATTTATTTCTCTATACTTCACTGTATTTAAACAATTTATGATTATAATTAAAACGCATTCTTACAAATGTTTACACATTTCATTAGTAATAAATAAAACTATTTAAATTGTGTGTGCAGTAAGTGATTCAATCAATATTGATTTATGAAATTTAAAATAATGCATTCATTTTACACTTGTAATAATTGGCCTTTTTGTTCAACTTAAAAGAAAAAGGTAATACAAAAATTGTTATCAGAGAACTAATATGTGATTATGATTGTGAATGAAAATTCTATCGATTATATTAATTTCGCTAGTGATAGCAAAACTGAAAATGAATTGATTCAAAAAAGTATCCTTAAAAATTGTTCACTTAGTGGATTACACTAAATAGGAAGTCTAAAACCAACATTCATAAACTTTGAATTTAATTTATTTTTTTTTTAGTTTTGGCTGCAACGTATTCTAAGTCTTTTAGAAATCGATAACTTATACCAACAGTATACAAATTTGTTTAAAAAAATAGCAATTATATGCTTAAAATTTAAAAATCATTACTTTGCAATAGCATTGCAATATTTGAAGCATTCAATCATATAAATTTGATAACAATAATCATTTGCTTGGACAAGCAAACACTAAAATTTCTTTTTTTCTTTATTTTCATAAACTGAAATTGAAAGATAAACAATGTTTTATGTGAATTAGACAAAAATTTCAATTAGACAACTTGAATTTGAAATAGCATCAGAACGGAAGATTGAAAAAATTGTTGGGATCATTGGTTGCTTAAAACTTTTATGATAGTGTAAGGAAGAAGAAACAAAATAAACATATATTAAAGTTGAATTTATAATTTAATATAATGTTGAGAAGATTGAAATATTTATTTATTATAAGTGAAAGTGATCGATAAGAAATTTGATCGAAATGAGTTTGTTCATTTATAATCAAAACATTAATTTATCTTAAGTATTGATTGTTTGCAATTAATGAATTCAATAAACGCTGTTAATATGTTTAAATTTTTTAGAACGAATTAGTCTTTGACAAATTAAAGACATGTTTCATAGCTTAGTCACTAAAAATTCGTTTCATGAAAATTAGCCATGGCCAAATTGAGAATTTATTTCAGAGGCTTAGTTGTGAACGGAATTAAGTATTCCTATAACTGTTGTGACAATTTATAATATAAATAAAAAAGGCAGGATGAAAGCTTTTCTATTAGAATTATATTTGCTTGAAAAGTAATAAATGGCAATTGAAAATTCCACTTATGCAAATTTGGATAGTTATGCAATTTTAATTTTATTTAGCAAATACTTTATAACTTACTTTAGCAATGCTTTATACTTACTTACTAAAGCATATTATTCTCATGCGACATGTTTATTAACATTATTGGATAATATTATCTGATAAATGCATATATGGTACTGCTATAAAATATGATAAATGAAAAGGATTAAAATTAAGATAATTATTAAAATGATCAATAATTTTCCTTCTTTTTCGTTAATAAATTATTATGTATTTGAAATATTTCAGCAATTTCATACCTTTCAATTTTACTTGTTGCCATTGTTTTTCCTTATCACTCTTGCATGATAAAATTTTTTCATCATTTCGTATGTCTCGTCATATAATTTATATTTGATCAGTGAAATAGAAAGTAAACTAGACAGCTAATTATTTCAGATCTCTTCCGAAATGACGGTCAAGGTGATTCATTTTCTTAAATAAAAAGTCAGTTGATAATATTTAATATCTATGTATTAAATCTATTGATCATTATGAACTTCTCATTGTTTATTATCAATTTATGCTGAATAATTCAGATTAATATTTGAAAAAATGCTAAGAGAAGGCTTACCGTAAAAAATGAATTTAATGATAGAAGATTGTCCTCCTTTCTCATAGATTTTTGATCCAAAAAAATAAAAATAAAATTCATCTGATTAGTTAGATGAATCATTAGTTGCTGTGAAAATGTTTATAAATTCTAAAATTTATTTTTAGATGCAAGCATATAAAGAAAATTTACAATCTCTAAACAATTTATTTTTTCAAAAATTTATGAATATTTGAACAAAATTTTTTGAAAATATTATAAGTATATTATATAAAAAGCATTATATTTCAGCAAATACTATGTTTATAAACAATGCTATTAAAATCACACTTTTTTTTTTTAAGAAGAATGTTGATGGGATGATATAAATAAATTTTTCAGCTTCATGAGAAAAACGCTATAAAAATGTTTGAGAATGATAAAAAAATTCATGCAAAAACGAATACTTCAAAATATTATTATTTCTCTAATATTGTTATAATTACTATTAAAATCTCCTGATCATCTTGATTTATTATAGTGAATCACTATAATATCAAACTTATATTTCTGTTCAATCATTCAGGAAACGATGCGATAGTGAAATTCTTCATCGATCAGATGGCGTAAATAATCAAGAAAAAGAAAAAAACAAATAGCTCAATTTCTGCCAAATTTATCATCCATCGTATCACTAAAGCAATATTACGATTAAGAAGACTATTTCATAGATTCTACGAGAGTAACACAACAAAAATATAAGATGATTCTGAAATGTAAAACTCCCATATCAATTATTATGCATTGCATTTTATTTATAATTAAAAAAATCTTTTCTTTCATTCAGTGCATAAAGAATTAATTTAAATATTCTATTATACAAAAATTCTTTTACTTTAAATTTGATGCTTTCCTGGTAGCCATAGATAACAAAATTTTAAGTTTAATGCATTTCATTTTAATAACGAAAAACATCGTGGTTTTTAATCCTTGCTATGCATAATATAATTGTCAAGATAGTGAGAGAGATTTGAATTAATTAGAGAAATTTGAATAAAATAATATAACGATTTTCTGTTTTATATTATATAATTGTTGTAATAAAAGTGACATCTTTTGCTTTGAAACTAGAAATTCTTACTATAGTTTCATAATAAAGAATGAATAGAGATTATTGATCGATCAGTTCGAATAAAATTTGTAAATTTTTATATTTCCAAATGATTGCAAATTATAATTTACAATTGGGCAAACCTTGGGCACTTTATCTTATTTTGTTACGATGGCGCTGAGATATTTGGAAACTTGTACTTAACGAATTTGCATTATTTTTATTAATATTTTTATCTATTAATATAATTCCCAATTAGATACTTCCAGAAAATGCACGATGGTAAAACTTTACCACATGATAAAATCTTTTAGCCAATTTTTCCTTTTCTAATTTTATTTTAAATTATAAGTTGAACATTTTAATGGATATAAATATATTAAATAATATAATATAGCATAGAAAATATTAACCAATTTATCGAAAATTGTTTTATACATTTATTGAGGAAGTATACAATTATTAGAAGCAAATTTGGGAAAATTTATTGCCAAAGAACAAATGTAATTATAACAATACTTTTTAAATTAATTTCCGTCATTTTATCTAATTCTTTTTATAATATAATAATTATAGAACAGTTGCCGAAATAATAGAATGGTTTAAATCGCAGGAAACTTCTAAAATGATACCAATTAAATTTATGCTCGGTTTTCTTGCTCAGGCAATCATTAGAAAATGATTCATGATATTGGTTTCATTGTTAGGTATGTGCTACAACGGATCACATTTTTAAAAATATTTGAAATTTTTTCCCAATTCTTTTCCAGAACTAGTAGTCTCTGGTGAATTTGAAAATTGATTTTAAAACTTCATTTCTCTATACCATAATTTAAAAAATAATCCATCAAATGAGATGAATTAAATTCTTTCTTTGGAGAAATCTATCATTATAATTGTGAATTTGACAATGCTTTCCTTAATTAATTAAATTGGGAATTTTTTTCTTTTTCTAATTCTCATGAGAAAGAACGATCAACCAACCGATCAATCAATAAATTGGCATCAGACAATATTTCTATCTTTTATCATTATGAAGCAATTTTAGAACTTGTATCTATTATTTCTTTTACAGTTTATTATTGATAGTAACTGGCTATATCCACAGTAATACTGACTACACTCATATGATACGACTTTAAAATTGTATGTTACACTTGTTTAACTCAAGTACTTGTATCACAAGATATAAGTATTGTTATTCGAAAACGATTTCGTACAAGTTGATTCCATTGTTTCGGCTGGTAAGAAAAATTTATTTTTCTGCCTAATCAAATTTTTTGCTTAATAAAAGAAAAAATAAAAATTATATTAAAAGAAAAATCACCTAAATTTATTTGATTAAACAAAAATTTCATCCATTCATCATTCAACTAAAACGACTGATCTGTTTTTAATTAACCAGAATAATTATAATATTCAGCTGACCTTGTTTAAGCTCTTTTAAGTAAATGAAATTGAAATTTAATCAGTAATTGATAAGTAATGATAATTCTAGGGCAATTTAAATAATTTTTTCTTATTTGAAAAATTTCTATTAGAGCGATTGCTTAACAAGTTTTTAAAAAAATTTCAAAATTCAAAAAAATTTTATTTTTTTTTCGTGCTACCACATGAGAAGGAAAAATTTGACCAAATAGACTGTAATTTTGGATCAAAATATTGGTTGGCTACCTATACAATGGTGTTGTGGCAGATAAATCTGTTGCGGGGACAATGACAAGTGAGAATTTTTACTAAAAAAAAAAAATAAACAGACAAGCTTAAATCTGTTGCTGTGGTTGTGTTTATATAGGGTGACAAAAATGGGTGTGATGATAAAAAAATTTGGATTAGCAAGATTTGTAAATAGATAAAACAGATATTTTGAGAGGAAGAAATGTGGGAAAGGAATTTGGGTGAATGATGAATAAGAAAATTTACGTAAATATTTTGATTAGTGCAAAAGACAGGAAATCGTTGACGGATTAGTGTGGGAAACAGGAATCGTTAATGAATTATTTGTTACAAAAATGTATTTTTAGGAATAAATTTGAATTAATTTCCTCTCGGTTTCCCGACAAATGGGAACTTTTCATTGTCTATATTTCTTGTCGAGAACAATTAACTGATAGTGATTATTATTGTGAAAGAATATGTGAGGCATTTCATTTTTACGGCTTATTTTATTATAAATTATCCATACAGCTTATTTTTGAATAAAGTAAATATTTTAACGATACAATTTAATCGAATTTGTTTTCAGGAAATTAGACATTTCCAGAATAATTTAGCTAATTTATGCAAATTTGATTGGATACCGCAATTAGTATATCTCGCATTATATGTACATTTTTAAGAATAATTATTTCAACGCAAGAAATTATTCTATCAGTGACAGAAAACAATGTGACATAATGCTCAGCACTACAATAATAGTTAGCAAATTCATTTAATAATTTATTTGAAATTTGGATTTAATTCAGATAATCCATTCTGTTTTTATCCTTTCCCTGATTTTTTCCTACTTTGTTGAGAAAAATAATGAAGAATGGAGTTTGATAAGACAAATTGATCATTATCTTCCTTTACTAGCGTAACAAATAGTGTTGAAATTTATGGATTTTATTACAAATTTATTGATATTATTACAGTTGCACCGATGTTTCCATTAATATCAGCTATACAATTCTTTTTTACAAGCTTGGATAAAAGTTGCAATGATATTTATTAATCCATTTGATGAAGATGATGATGACTTCAGAAACTAATGCACTTATTGATCGAAATTTCGAAGTATATTTTTATAAAATTATTTTCATTTATTTGATCTCCATTGAAATATAAGGCAAGCCTATTTATTCAGTAAGAACTCATTTGACATTTTTAATGTTATTAGCAAAAATTATTTAATTTTTTAAAAGAATATAGAAGTCAACACTACTAACGAAAGAGGTCAAACTTAACATGCAGATTATTAAGAAATATCATTTTAAATAAGAATGAGAATTGTAGATGGTACAAACGATGAGGTTCCAAGACTACTGAAGAATTCATTTTGGAATTATAATATTAAAGCATTTCATAGTGAGCAATCTATTAGAACCAATGAAAAACAAAACGGCTTAATGAATTCAACTGCATGATTTGCGTAATATTAGATACTTTTAACAAATTTTTCAATTTTTAAAAGTCGTTCAAAATGGGTCAAAATTGGGGAATGAAATATTGACTGGAAAAATTCCGATAATTCTTAAGATGTACTTATATATATACATATATCAAATATAAAATAAATTTGAGAAAGTATATTATTCATTTTGATAAGTAAAAAAACAGCCGAATATTAATACAATATATAGATTAATAAATAAATAAATATATTAAAGTTATAACAAAATATAGTAAAAATTAATTATCGAAATTTCCAAAACTTAAAGAAAATTTTGCTATGGGATCATCATATTAATACTGTAAGCAGTCTTATGGACGACAAGAATGATGGGAAAAATGTGAGCGTTATCTATAGTGTTATAAAAATATTATAACAAAATATAATTATTTCACAAATATTAATCTAATGAATCAATGGATAGGTTGTTAATAATGTAAAGTACTTAATACTTAATATAGTTCCATGCATATATTAAAGATAATGCAAAACTTAGAAATTAAATATCTGAATCTTAAAGCATCAATGTAAACTTCCAGTCTGCTATTTAATTTTAATATTTAATTTGAAGATATCCATTAAATTTGATGTTTACATCTTATAATTTTTCTGCTATCTAAATAAACATTTGTTGGAATATTTGTTGTAACTCACAGTAAATGTTTTTCTATTAACAAAGTTATATATATTGGTTGAATATCGATATGTTTGTTAACTCTATCCGTTTCCACCTCAGCAGTTTCACGCCCTCTTGAACTCTCTCTTCAAAGTTCTTTGCAACTTTCCCTCACGGTACTTGCTTGCTAACGGTCTCGTGGTCATATTTAGCCTTAGATGAGGTTTACCACCCTCTTTGAGCTACGACCTCAAACAACCCGACTCCAAAGCATAACCTACCGTAACTTTTTCACCCGTACAGGTCTAGCACCTTCAATGGGCTGTAGCCCCGCTCAAGGGGACTTTGGAATATATATATTCATGAGTGAAACAAAAGACAGAATAAAACTTTTCTGCTTAACTTGGTGGACGACAATCACGCCTCATCTTATTTTTGACTGCCACCTAAATTCAAACCTACCAAGGCAACTTCCAGATAAATTTTCTTTACACCCTTGTTACATTATTAATGTTCATCTGACATGCCTTTTTTATCTCGAGAGAAAATAATCTAAATCTTCTATTCAAATGCTAAATCTTATATCCTCTAATCCTATTTATCATTCTTTCGCTAAAAACATTCCTCCTCACCTTTTACTTAATCGTTTTAATATCAACACGTTATTTGTAACATGCCTAAGAATATAAAAATTACAACAAGGCATAAAAGTAAGTTGGGACAATTATCACTCGTCTCATTTAATCGAAGAAATTGCCCTCATTCTCTAATACTAGAAACTGATACAAAATGTTCATAATTATGATGGCATAGTAGCATTAAAAAATATGGTAATAATGATAAACTTCAAAGTTTACTTTTTATGAATTAAATATTCCTCGGCTTTCCGAATCAAATCTCCCATTTCTTTGTAGTGTGCCAAGTTGCTAGCTTCATCAACCGATAACCATCTGACATTTTGATGTTCATCTGATAATCTAACTTCTCCACCATCTTTCAGTTTTGCCAACCAATATTTAACTGTTTTCTAAAAAGTGAATGCTGATGGCGATATTCCACAAATTCAACATTTAAAAATAAAAACAAGAAATTTTTCGATCGAATAAGTCTTATTTATTCATTGCTACATTCATGCTAAATATACATGGACGATAACTGCAATTATAATGCTCCATTCATGCTAAACATACATGGACGATAACTGCAATTATGATAATTACCAGAAATAATTCATACTTCGAAAGTTTTCCACCTGTTTTTTAATTTCATCGCCGTATCGGTCACTTTTTTTACTACATACTTCAGAATTTCCACGAAGTCCTTATGTACATCTAAATTATCAGCTGTTATTCCAGCTTCTTCACGGGTTTCACGTAATGCTGCCGACCATTCGTCTTCACCAAGATCAACATGACCTCAAGAGATATTAAAATATATTTCAGCAAAAAACTAAACAAAACTAATAATCTTCAATCAAAATGATATAGTTTTTTGAATATTTTAGCTTTCATTTTATTTAATTCTTAACTATCCAATAACAGTGAAGAATAAGATATGGAACTTTCGAAATAATTACTTGACAGTATGTTAAAATTACATTGAAATTAAAGTAAAACTGTATTGAAATAAAGTTACATTATAGAAATGAAAGAATGAATTTTTTAAACTTTAAATAAAAAATATTTCGCAAGTTACGGACAATAATTTCTGTTTAGAAATGCAAGTATAATTTGAACATGTATATAAATAAATTAAAAAAGTCTATCGTATATAAATAGGTCAGTTATAAAAAGAGGTCAGTGAGATCTGATTAAGTGCCTTATACTATTCTTAATTGTGGATATTAATGCATCAGATTTATGCAAGTGTAAATAATTTAATATGAATATTAGTTTTATATACACTTCATGTCTATTTTTTCAGTGCGTTTCTGCTTTTCAATAAATACGACAAAGACCTCGTTAATTAGACTTTGTTCTCATTCATTTTATTATAGATGAAAATAACATTCTCCATAGACAAATTCTTTCTATCACTAGAAATCTAATCGCAACAAAAGCAATAAAGGATCGATACGTCCTGTTAAATAAATACTTCAAAATAAAGAGTAAACCTTTTGGTGGAGTCCAGTGATGTGGTGGGTAAGATGCCTGCAATAATAAATATTCAATTCGACCAGCTTTATGACGATAAATTATCATACCGGCTGCACGTACAATATCGGCCATCGTAGAGACAAGCGAAAAGTGATGTGAAATACAGGTACCAAACCGTGAAGGTAAAAAACAAAGCTAAATGATCGTCTCGCAAATAAATTCTACCGGAACTGATTCGGTCAACCGCAAAATACAAATTCCAAATTCAAGTAGAGATTGAAACAGTTCCCGAATTGTTGGGAATTTTTTCCACTGTTCTTTCTCTTCTCCTGAAGTTATGAGGATTCAGATTCAAATAATATTTTCTCTTGAGTCACTTATGTTTAGATTATTCAAGTTATATATCTTTATCTGCTCTCTTTTTCATTAATAATACGAAGTTTCTCATAAACCAAATGCTCTTTATCAACTGATTATTGCAACAAGATTTCTCGGTATGTAAAAACGGTCGTCTATTGTTCTCTTCTACTTCATTGTTACATATTTCGTCCTTTTCTTTCTCTTTTCTTTTTCTCTCCTTCTCTGTTTTCTTCTTCATTATGAAAAACTCCCGAAACAGATAGTAGTGTTTATAGCTAATGTATATATTAATTCTTTTTTTTTTTCAAGAATAATCTTCGGATGAAAATTTTAGGCAAATATTGAAAAAAGAAAAGATTTTAAATATTTTAAATTGTGAATAGTTTTGGATTGAATAGAATTTCTTAAGAAAATAGAAGCTAATATTAAAGTTACAATAAAAGATTACAGTTTTTGGCAAATTATAATAAAAATGTTTAATATATGAAATGCCAAGAATTACGAAGTGATGCATAAGAAATTTGCATAAAATGCTGCGAAGATAAATGAAAGTGAAAATGTCGAATTTTATTATTTAAATAATTCGTAATCGATAGATGACAATAATGTAGCACTTACTACTCAGAGTATTGAGTCCTTCGATTAAGCTCGAAATCTTTACAGCCCATAAAATTTTTAAGCTTCCAGCAACTTTGCAACTCATTACCAATGATAGTCGGAATGGAAAATTAGCGCAAAACGCCACAGGTCCCGGGGAGATTTGAACTCCCGTCGCAGGATTCAGAGTCCTGAGTGCTAACCACTACACCACGGGACCGCGTTACCATTGGATTTCTAATTTCTGAACGACTCAAGCTTAAAAACTCAATGTTATTTCAGGATTTCATGCATTCATTGTTTTTGGGAAGTGGTTTTACGTATATCTTAGTTTTCATATCGTTTGACTTATATATAAATGGAATGAAACTTAAAAATAAGCATTGGCTATCTAGAATTTGATTCTAATATATGATGTGAAATTTGATGAAACTTTAGAAGTAACCATTTTGGCATAGAGATGGATATAGTGGCAAGAAATTAAGAAAAACCACTCGTCACTTTATTGATAGATATTAATCATACATGATTATATATTTCATCTCACATTTCAATTTTAGTATCCGAGTTCCTCTTTAGGTTCTCTTACCTCTTAAATTTCTCGAAGTTAAATATGTTTAAATGAAATTTGACTTTTCTAAATTACTGTGGTATTACTGTTGGTTAAGATGGATAGTTGTTGAAAATGGCTACATGAGAGATTTAATCCTAGAATTGTCGCAGTGTAAGGATAGCAAAATGGTTTAACCCACTAATCAAAAGATAAGATAAATAATATAATTTCAAAAGCTTTCCGAAAATTCAAATTCACATTGCTATATTAAATCGAAAATATTAAAAGTATTTCGTGATATAAAATACCATGAAAGGATTGTTTACACTTCATTTTCTGTTTTTAATTCTAAGCAAAATTAGTGGACGGATCGTTTCAGTTATCGCCATGCCTCCTTACAGAAGCATAAAAACGGCGTGGGTAATTTCATAATCCCTATTTTTAATTAATATATTTGAAATAAACTAAAATTTTTTATTTACCGACCTTTCAATACTATTTCTATTTGCCAGTTTTTTCGTTCTCCGTAAAATAAGTCAGACTGCGATTAATTTCGCATTTTTTTAAGTCTCTTACTAATTAATATGTTCAAAGAATTACGAACTATAGTATTCTTTATATTTATATTATTGCCTTAGCTTTACTATACCAGGGAATTAATTGAAAACTGAACCACTTTGTATTAATTGTTTCACAGCAATTAGAATTAGTAAATATCTCCAAAAACTTTTATTGTTTAACAGATAAAAGTGGTTATGTTTTAATTAAAAAAGTTTACATAGAGATAAATATGTGCAAAATTCAGACGACCCTCCTTTTGTAATTCAAGAAAAGATTTATAAAAATAGAATCAGAGACAGATAGCTTGAATTTCTTGCAATTTAACTCAACCCGAAGTCTAATGTGAATACAGTAATTTCAAATCTTATTGAAAACTGAATTTTTTTCAAGAAAATATGCCAGAAATATCATAAAATTTATAAATAGTTCAAATATTATGATTGGAACTTTAATTACATATAGATATCACACAAGAAACGATCGCAAATAAGACCTACATGAATTATAGTATCGATAAACAATTAAGAAATTCACAAGCAAAACCGACTGAAAATGATACGCAAAAGAAATCAAAGGAAGAATTAGATTGTACAATTTAAATAGGATTTTCGGAAACAGTTTTAGAGTTAAATAACGGATTCTCAAGAAATTTTAGGTATAACTTTCTCGATCTAAAATTGCGAAAACTAAGCGTTTATATCTTCATTTCATAAGGCTACATTCCTCATCTTTTTGCTCAAATACGGTGAAATGAATATTATTTTGATATTATTTTTAAAGAAAAATAAAAAGGTTGGTTTCATAAAAGACGATTTCTGTAGCAATTTGAAAAGTTGATTTCTATAAAAAATAAATTCAATTTGGATGCATGCAAATAATAATGCAGAAAAAGTCAGGATTCTTTCGAAATTTTCCGACAATAATCAGAGTAATAAACTTATTCAATCCCATCATCGCTATTCATTCCATTTATTAATTTCACAATCCAAATACCATCCGATTTACGCTGTTCTTTGAAAAGAATACGCATCAACCTTCCAACACCAGGTATTTTATTCCTTTGGCAACTAATCGTTCCAATCGACTCTGCTTCGTTCAAAGAAGCCAACATACATGGTACTGCTAGAGCAGGTTGTGTACGAACATTTGGAGACTGAAATGTTCAATTAGTTGAATGCTTGTATGTTCCGGAATTTAGATTCTTAGTCTAAATAAAATGATCAAGAAAAACTATAAAAATAACTCAATATAGAGCCGCATTATAAAACTTGAATACTCTTCGGCTTAATATTTGTTGAGATTGCCAACAGTCTGCTGAACAACAATATTTCATTAATGAAAAATACAGTAAGCTGTGATCTCCGTTTCTGTAATTTTTTCCGCTTAAATTCCAAACGAAATTTACCAAATTTTCTATAGACCACAATTCATTTAGCTGGATCATTTCCACATGTCCGTCGTCAATGTGTCGAACATGTACAATATTTTCATTGAAACGTTCAATAATTGCTCTAACTTTCGCTCTTCCGAGATTACCGCACTGTACCAAACAAAGTACACCAATGCTCTGCAAATATATAGTAATAACAGGAAAAAACGTGGACAGAAAAAGAAGAATGAAAATTCAATATATTTTTAGACTATTATTACAGATCATTTCGATACACTTCTCAATTAGTTGTAACACAGTGAAATTCGATTATTATTAGTCTAAAAGTAAATAAATATCAATGCAAATAAAAGTAACAATTTCATTAGCATTCAGCTTGTGCGTCGGACACAACGAATCAAAACATTCGTTAGTTATATCTTGCGATGCGGGATTCAGGGTTACAAAAAATACCGGCCAATCAACATCACTACCGACTCTTTGTACCACTAATTCGCTTCCATCAATGATACTGACAAGCTTATGATATATCTGCAAATCCAAGCTCGTGAATGTTGCATAATATAAAACAATGTTAGTGTCACAAACCTGAAAAAAATATTTATTACTTCTCTAAAGTAAAATTTAAAAAAATTTTCTAAAGAATTCCTCTGTAGTGGAATTCATTACAAAATATCGACATCCTCGATATAAGTTTCTCGATTTTCTCTGAATATAGTATCGTACCTGATAAGTTGGGAATGTTTGGAATTCATCATCTAAATGTGGGGAGATTTGGACTTCTGGCGGCACGAACTGAAATCGATCCAGTCTCTCAATCACAAATAAATGATATTCTGTAATTGGTTTTGTTTGCCGACCCCTTCAAATTTTCAATCCATTCAGAGTGGATTAGAGGATCTCTATCAAGTCTTATCTTATCACCTTCCTTTTTATAAATGGAAAGAGTTTCAAAATCTTGACCATCTGTTATAACTATAGTAACTTTACGACAATCAATTTCTATCATCTCTGCCTATAAGGTTTTATCATTGCTGCCTGTTCTATAATTCAATTAATAAGAATCAAGTTGAATTTTCGATGAAATTATTAGATCACAACGTTAAGTACCATTTCCTGCTTCTCATAACTGTTCGTACCAGTGCATAATTGATTATAATCGGCTGATTCGTCGGGTGTGTAAATCAGTTTTCCAATCGAACTTTTATGTGATACATTGGATGCCTGTGGGTGTCACATAATTGTGATCGTAGGAATAAAATTACAGAGATTGAACGAAGACGTCTTCATATTACTACCTCTTATTCTTTTCCATTGTTTTTGATTAACTGCAAATGATTGAAAATAAAGAACCATTACATCTAAAACAGCTTTTCCTGACTGTTCCAGTTTTAGTTGCCGATCTGAAATGTCTGGCAAATTTTTGGTACATTGCGAAACGGAATTCATCGAATGCCCCAAAAATTATCGTGAATATCTGAAATAGAAATTTCCATTATATCATCATAATCGATTAACACAAAATTAATCTTTTTTGAAATAACGATTGAATCAAATTCTCAGCATTTACCATGCGATGAAATTTCTTCCGATTGTTTTTAGCTATATTACAATAATCGCTAATTGTTCGATGCGGTGGTTCTCCATATTCCAATTTACGATGACAACTATCCCAAAATGAATCTGCCGATAGAGAAATTTTGCAGCCTGATAGAACTATTATTATTGGTTTCTTCGAAGTATCTGATGCATTTATCATACTATGCTAATTTTCGATTTAGATTTGAAAGAAAGTCTTTTCTATAAAATTAAAATTGGCAATTAAATAAGTACAATCTAAGACCGAATGAATAAAATAAAGAATAAATAATGAAGAAATAAGTAAAATTAAGTAGAACAAATTGAAATAAAAAAATAATAAATCTTGAACTATGTACAAACTGTGCTTGAATTGGAAATCATAGAATTCGTTTTTGATGTCGGAAAAGTGGCCTTTGATTGTACTGAACGCTTCTTAGCTTTCGAATTGAGATAAAATGGCGACTAAAGTATTTCGTTGTTGTGTGTTAGTAATCTTGTTGAATCGAGGGAGTATTACCCGCACTGCTTAATTGGTGCAAAATGCCATTTTCTAGGCGGGAAATTATCGATTTTGAGAAGGAGCATAATGTAGCAATATTAGAAGGATATCTCTTTACTTCGAGATAAAGTTTTGGAAATCTTAATTTTGAATTTTTGAAATTTTAAGACTACCTAGAACGGATTTAAACTCGGTATAATAATATTATGTAAGCGAATAAATAAAGTCAGCGCATTAAATTATTTTTTTATAGCCCATAAACTTTCACTGAAATTAAATTTCATCAATCTTAATGAAGTTTGAAGTGCCACTCACATAAAGTGTAGAATAAATTCACTAAATCAATTCGAATAAATTAAATCAGTGCATTAAATCATATATAAATATATAAATCATTACCTTGCTTATATTCCGATTGTATTTTGAAGTTCCAAAATTACAGTCATTCGCCGGGTTTGATACGTATGTATACGGTATATAAGACATTTGCGAGGGCACGCTATTGGATGATATTCTGAAACATTGAAGTGATTTCAAACTTTTTGCCATATATGAAAATATTTTATTAAATTTATAGAAATTTCAAAATTAAACAAACATAATTGAGCTGATACAAAAATCAAGAAAAATATAGTTTGAAGTGTGCATAATTAAGTCTTTATAAATTCGTCCTTGAAACTATTGATTACCTAACCAATAAAATAATTTGACAGTAAAAGCTCTCTAAAGATATATTTATAGTTTTAGTAAGTTTATGATTGCTTCTACTATGGCTTATTTAAAATCTATTAGAACAAACATTTGCTGATACGATCCATCACATTTGTTTTTCGGCGTTATAATTTTCGGTATCTGTGGAGTCAAAAAACAAGATGGCCATTGCTGCCTCCATGATTGGTTTACGGCGATATCATGCTGTTGCTGCTGTAATAGGCTGGCTGCAATACTACCATTACTGTATCCGACTTCGGAATGATTGTAATCATTTGTCGTATATACAGGAATACCAGAACAATTATTTTGTTGTAACTGCGGAGAAAAAGAATTCTACAAAAAAAGCTTTTTTATTTTCTACATACTGAACAGTCCTTCTAGGAAGTTACTAATAGAAAAAAAAAGCAAATAATGAAGATTTCCAAATATTCATAGAGAAGTACACTAATAAAAAAGATTTCATGGCTCTTCATTAAACCAAAACAGTGCAAGAAATTTACAGTCATCTGTAAAACCCAAGATTACTGCGACAAATAGCGCAATGATAAATAAGACTTGCACTCTCTGCATTACATTATTAGTTAACCTTCAGAAGTTATTATGACAACAAAAATATGCAAGTTGTTTATTTTGCTTGCATTGCACAGTTTGAGACTAATCTGGTAATTCTAGTCAACCATGAATAAACAAACATGCAAAGGCGCTTTCTTCAGAAGTTCTTTGCAAACCTGATTAATACATGCCGTTTCCATAAAATTTGAATTATTAGAAGCAACCATGTCCAATTTTGCTGATATGTCCCATAGTTGCATTTGCAAAGCCATCAGCTGTAATTCTTGTTCTTTTCTGATGCTAAAAAGAAAAAACATGCAATTTTAACTCAAGTTCAATGTAAAACTTCAGTTAAAAATTTCAAAAATCAAATGTAAATGTCAGTGGCACGTTTTCAACTCATAATTTTCTCTAACAAGGAATAAATTAATAAACATTAAGCCTGAAAGAGAAAAAATTTCATGCCATTTCTATTTCTAAAAAACAAAAATCCAAATTTCGTCTACACAGTTTCATTCGAATACGAACCTTTCGTTTGCAAAGTTTTCTTCTTCTTTCTCAACAATTTTTCCTGTTCGTATAACCGTTCTTCTTCACGTATTTCCTCCTTACGCTGTTCAAATTTTCTTACGATATCCACCATCGGCATCTTTTTGACTTCGAAAGAAGGAAGAAATATCAATGTATCAATAAAAATGTTTTTCAAAAATGTTTAATGAAGCAGAATTTCTAATTTAATTGACCAAAAACGAGAAAAAAAACAGAAGATTAGACAGGTTGAAGCTCTCCGTCTTGAAATGACATTTTATCTAGTTGTTTGTTCCACGCGTTATATAAGACTTAGTTATTTCAATTAAATAATTTTAGAGTAATACAAAAAAAAAAAAGAAAATTAGATTAACCGTGTGATGAGGCATCGATATTTATTCTTTCTTTTATGTTTTTCCCATCTTTTTCTTTGAATGTTCGTGGTTTCTTGCAATAAAGTATAAAATCTGTGCCCAACAATGTCACTTTTGCCCAATACAAATCACGGGCACATTTTAATGTCAAACAAATATTGTAATTATTTTCATCAAGCAACTGAAAAGAAAACTTTTATTACTCTGTTAATAAATTATTAAAAGTTATAAAATTAATGATATAAAATTATATTTAACATTTCGTTAACCTAAAATATAGGCAGTAAAGGTCTTTTTCATACAAATATAATTATATTTATATGTGTGTATGTGTGTGTATGTGTTATTGTGTATGTGTGTGTGTGTGTGTGTGTGTGTGTGCGTGTGTGTGTGTGTGTATGTGTGTGTGTATATGACTAATAATAACGCAAAGTTTTCTAAAACTATGAATAAAAAAATTTAATAGATATATAAAAGAAGCAGCTAAATTAAACGATAAGGCGAATTTAAAAATGCAGATTTTGTAATTTCTTTTAAATTCTATTTCTTTTTCATTAATTTTCTAATTCCACTTTTTCTCTTGAAATTTTCAATAATTTCATGCAGTGTAATATGAGCTGAAAGATGCAGCATTGTCTTACCCTTATTCCCTTATTACCGTTCTTTTTAGATGGTGAAAATCTCTTCACTCGACAACGGAAGGATGCTATTGGTTTTTCAAGAACTTCAACAGGCTGAAATCTGTCACTATTCACTAAATTTTATTTTCTCATTATAAAATTAGATATAATCATCAATTAGCATCCGAAATATTAAAGCTTCTGGAAGTCCAATATGATGTACTTATAGATAATTTTCATGTTCAATCACATTCATTCATCAAATAATACTACACTACTACTGTCTCTATGAATTATTATCAGAAATGTTAGAAAATGAGTCCAACAACTTCAATTAACATAGAATCAACTGTTGTAAGTTCACTCTATATCTACGCTTACTGCTTGAATAATTATTGACCATTGCCGATGCTACATATATTCAAATACAATGAACAACAATGCCAACCTGATCATGGAGTTCAAATAGGTCTGATGTACTGCATACAATCGTCTGTCCGAAATCAACAAGCAATACTTCACAAGTGTTATCATCCGGACGGTAATGACTGGCTATTGCTCTGAACAAATGGAAAGTGGTTAAACGTGGAAAAAAATTAACCAAAAGCGGTCAATAACTTCAAATTCGATGTTTAATATGCATTTCTTCGGCAATTAAAGAGAAATTAAGAAATAAAAACTAATTAATTGCTGAAATTAAATTAAGAGAAAAGTAAATGAATGGTCAAATACCTAAGCATCATAAAACTCTTCGGTAAAACAATGACAAGCAATAACACTATTACTAATAGAGAAATTAAAAGTTACGAAGATGATGCAATGAAGATCAAATCCCGGGGTTATTTTATTTACAGTAGAAATGTCATGTTATCCACAGGAAATAAGCAGTTTACGAACCTGTATGCCTGTGGCTCAAACGTTGAACTATTTAATCGTGCCGGACGAATCAACCGAGCTATACAACAAATACCACGATCTAAGCATAATCGAGATTTTAGAGGTGTTGCTACCGCTACCATACGCTTAAAAAATAAATATTAATTCCTTATTTAACTGATCCAAATGACAGGTTATTTTAAGCTTGAAAAGATCGGAACTTGAAAAGCATGTTACAATTAACATTTTTGCTGTGAAAATAGATCAGTAACTGATATTCAAAAATTTAATTCTCATTTCTTTATTTGTGTACTTATCATTATTGGTAAAAATGATAAACTTTTAATATTTTATGATACATTTCAGAACAAAGTGTAACAAGACTTATTGTAAATCTATTAATTATATAGCATTTCTATCCCAATATACTTCAATTACGAAAAAATTTATAGAAACAAACCTTTTTCAGATCATTGAGTATTTCGGAATCTCTCATTAAATAAGTATCATAATCTACACGCTCAGTTACTCAGTGCTGTTAGATGAGCCGGTAATGAAACACTAAATTTTTGAAACATAAATGGCAAAGATGGATCTCTAGTTATCGCTGGCACTGATGCACTTTTCACCACCAATGCTCGACATCGACGACGAGGCATTCCACTACTATTACCACCACTAATGTTAGTGCTCTGTAATCATAGAATTGCTGAAATTAAAATTTGAAAAAAATTAAAAGCTCAAGAAAAACATGGACTATTAATTTGTGGTACTGCAACAGCATCAACGCTATATTACGTATTTTTAATGTAACTAAGAAACTGGATTGAATAAGTGCGTAAAATAAACGATAACAAATGAGGAAAGATAGGAATGAATAAAATTTGTGGAACGAGCATTTTTCGCAACAGAAACTGGGGAAAGTATCTGAATTATGAAAAATTTTGATTTAAAATATTAAGTAACCATTTAAAATATTAAGTAAGTTTGGTTAGATAATTCGTTAGCTTCATTCGTCCCATTGGAGATATTTTTAAAACTTTTGAAATAGATTTGTCGATAGAGAAATTATTAAATCAGAGATTGGAATGTTCACTAGTGGTAAGATCACATGCATAAGTGAAAAATAAAGCAGCTTAAATCGAAACTTCTTGGAAATGGAATACAGAGCAGAATCATGCTCGTCTGGGTTAAGCCATTATCATATATTTATTAGCGTTGCTACTTATACTACTACTACTGTCATAAAATGATATCACAATAATTTTCGCGCCTGCCACCCTTATTCCAGTAAATTCTATAAGAATCAATAAAAATATATATACTTATATCTGTAAAAATATATGCAAACAAATATTCATACATATATATCTATTCATCTTTTCATGTGATATAAATCTGTGCAAGACGAATTTATCGAACAATGCAATGGAAAAAATTCTTTAAAACTGTAAAAGCAAAAATACTGCCGTGCAATAATTAAAACTTTTGAAATTTCGAAGAAATAATTCCATCGAAACATGAAAACTTGTTCCAAAAATATTCTATTTTTTCAAAAACTGACACACGCTTGGAAGGAAACCTTTCTGTAAGCAACTGATTCAGCGATTACTGATGCAGGAATAACAGTGGATTCGACAATTCGCGAAAATCGAACTTCATCAGTAACAGGAATTAAAGGAGCTTCAAGGATTTTATTAATAACCTAGAATATAATATGTTAATTTGGCAATATATGAAAGCAAAGTGAGATGGCTCTTGCTACGTAACTTGAAATCTCGACATTTCTGATAAGTTTAACAAAAGGAATGCGAGCTTTTGAAAAAGGGTCTCGAAATCTGGTATTTGAAGGAAACGTTTATATAACAGAACTATATCTTACCTTCATAGTACATGTGATTTCAACGAACTTTCCATGCTCATCATTTTTGTATATTTGTGACATGATTGCTGGTGGATACATTTCTTTTGCTCGTTGAGGATAATTTGAGGGAATTCATTGCCTTAAATGAAAAAAAAATTTCAAAAATAATCATACAACATATTGGAACATTATAAGCTTGTTCGAAATTGAAATGAAATAATCTTATATTTTGTAATATTACATATCTAAAACTTTAGATGAATAGCATAACTTGAAAAGAATAGAAAGGTTACAGCCCGATGCGAAAAACAGAAAAAAAATTTACAAATTTTAACTATGCAAATAGCTTCCTTTTCCAATAATGAAAATTCCTCGCATTTACTTGTATTACAACAGGATTCCAAAATAATACATAGACAAAGAGGTGGTATATCACGCAAAGATGGTAATAATTCGCATATATCATTTGCGCTTATATCATACACCTCTCCATGATCAATACCATACATCTAAACTTATGACGTTTTTCAAAATCCATCCGCAATACAGATTTTGCGATTAATATTATCACTATTTGATTTACTTTTTTGTTTTACTTGTTTTATGAAAAATAAGCGATAAATGATTAAATGTTTTAAACAAAATGATCTAAAGTTTTTGAAGTTCTTCTGAGATTGAGAAGCACTGTTATGTGTGATGATTATTATCAATTTTTAAATTAACGACACAATCATCCCCACACTTCCGACAAAATTTGGTAGTTGTCGATTATATTTCGATCAACAAAGCCGTCTGATGATTATATGCAGAATTTTAGAAAATCAGCATAAATTTGAGAAAACTAAAGGGTTTGCACATCATCTTTTAAAACATACTGGATAATTCGCTTTCTTTTCTTTCTTTAATAATACTACTCTTCGATATCCTTTCTCTGTTCGTGCCATATAAACGGTGCCTTAGAAGGATAATTTTAATATCAAAAATACAATGTCAAATATCTACGAATTCCTCTTTGTCAATGAGAAAATATGAATATAAGATGCAATCAATAAGGTAATGAACAAAATGCGAATAACCAAAATTTATACAGTAATTTTGATAGAACTTAACTAATGAAGACAAATTTTTAACTGCTGAATATGTGATTTAACATCATATCTTTAATCAATATTTAATAAACGCTCGAGATTGGCAATATTAGTTAACTTATATATTTTAGCTATGTAATTAGGTTTATCAAACTTACTCATGTTAAGCGATTGCGGTACTGCGTGATAGCATGAGTCTACTGAGTCATCAGTTGCTGCAGCGGAAAGAATTGCATTTAGTTGATCATACTGATTATCGTTACGTAATGGTCTTACATATATGCGTTTTGCTTTACGATCTATTCGAAGAACTCGAACTTCGAAACAGTCATCTACCGGTAATACCATTATAGCCGGAATGAAATACGTGCTTGCCATTAAATTTACTATAAATTGATTCATGCAAATTTTTAAATTTCAACAAATTAGGAAAATTTTTGAATTTCAGAATAACTGAAAAGCGATACAAATTTGAGCAATACAAAAGATACAATATATCTTTCATTCTTCAACGAAGCCTCTTTTCAATTATGTTTTGTTTGCATTAACAATGAATTGGTTTTGATTTAATCATTTAAGAAAAGTTCAAAATATTGCACATAAACAAGAAAAAAAAGAACTATAGTTCAGATGGAAATAAAAGTGAAAAAATCGAATATATCAATGAAAAGTCTGAAATTAAGGCGGAAATAAAATACAAACTTGATGAACCATCATGTCGTACCCAAAGTGCTCGACCATCTGGTGGTGCAGCTACCAGAAGTTTACCATCGAAACGCATTATTCTTATTTTCTGTTTTCAAAATATAAAAAGAGAAATAAGAGAGTACTGTAAAATGTTTTCACAGTACTATAAAGTATTTCCAGCAAAAAAACTTGGATAATTTAAAAAAAAAAAATTAGGTATAATTTTCAAAATTCAAGAATATGAATGAAATACTAGGAGATCAGGAAACATAAACATAATTCGTTCTCGAAAACTTTTTTACATATTTATCCGAAATAAAAGCAAACATCTATGCAATGTTATTTTGATTTTGACTGAAAATATTGGAAGATGGATAAAACAGTTCAAAGTTCAAATGATGTCTTTTTAAACTAACTCAGCTATTATTCGTAACAAATGTTACAAACTTCTTATGACGATGGTATCTTTGGAATAATTTGATCCAAATGATTATAAATTCATTAATCACACATATAGAAAAAGGATATTAAAAGTTATTTAGGATTCCTCTATTAGATAGATAAAACAAGAATTTAGAAAAAGTAGATATTTTTGATATGCTCAAAATAGCTCGATCAATCCCATACACATACAAGTATGAGGCATGAAATCAAAAAAACTCAAAATTCTCTATCCAGTAATACAACCAACAACTTCGATTACTCCGCACGACTCTAAATCTTCGACTCTACGTGCGTGCATTTTGCTTCTGTGTCTTTCGGTTCTTGCTGTAAGCGATAATATTTGCATACAATCGCTTGTACAAATCTGCATGTTATATGCTAATCCACACGTTCCCAATTTATATTTCTTCTAAACTTGCATGGAATCTGTAGATCTGTGATTTATATTTTTCATAAGCTTTTGTGATCTGTTATGCAGGTTTTTAAAATATAAGTTTGAAAAAATATGAATGTTAGTAAGTTTTTGCATCGTTTATGAACAAAAATTATTATAGAATATGCATGCAATGCTACCGTAAAATAATGCTAGCAAGAAGTCATATATGAACATAGAGATAGTATATGAAATGCGCGAGTGACACAAAGCAATATCTGATGCAAGTCAAAATTTATTACTTCATCAGATTTAAAATTCTATTCTTAAAGTTTTATAAGTAAAATTCCCAAAAACCTAATTTAGAATTTTACTTCTAGATATGCAGGGAGTTTTGCAAATAGGTATTGCGAAATGTACATGCATGCATGCATGCATTGCTAACATATGATGCATATAAGAAAAAAATATGGGAAATATTTGATCAACACATTCTTATGTTTCGTTTTTTGTTTTTAATTCTGAATCTCTTAAATTTTTACATTGATTGAGATAAGCTGTACTTTTATCAACTCTTAATAAATCATAAATTAGAACGAGTCAGAATGTAAACAAACGCAATTTACTGCTGAAACTCGAGCAATTATGAGGAAATACAGAAATGATGCCGCATATGGATTCAGCCGTACGCTAAAATCGATCACTTAAAAATGTTAGCCTTATTTTGTTCGAGAATTCCTTCCAGAAATTGAATGACTGTAAGATGTACGGTAATTAAATTTGGGAAAATTTTATTTGAAAAGTCGAAATTTTATTTAAAAAAAAACAGCATATAACAACATTACCCGTAACGTAATGACGTAAACATATTGAGTAATGAAAAAAAACTAAAATTTGAAATATCCTTTTTGAATAGATGTTTAATACCTCTTGAAATCTTTTAGATTTCCGATTATTTCGAAAGCGATTCATCAGGACTTTAAACTTACACAGAAATTTTTGAATTTCTTTTTCGTTAGAAATTTCTTCAACCACTGATTTTAAATTGAAAAATTCTACATTAATCATGTCTTCGTTCGAATTCTTGAATTTCAAATGATGTTAAAAGCAAATGGAAGGACCAATAAAAATTTGGATGAAAATTCCTCATAAATATAAACATTTCAATTAGTTACAAATACCGAATTCGAATAAATTCATGAATCACGCGCAGTAAGTTCAAACCACTGCCTGATCGCGTCGCCAATTGTAGCTGGTAACATTGCCACACGTCCGACAACCATATAAAACGGAAACGGAAATTTCTGCAGATATGGCGTGAGATTTACATTTCCAT
>JAKNDB010000007.1:0-345175 GCA_024305405.1 Dirofilaria immitis
AGGTACCAGGAAGTGGTAGTAGACCGTAAGCTACAGTAGATGAGTTATGCTACCTGTTTTTTTCGTCCCTTACAATAAAATCAAATTTTGAGAAAATCAATTTATCATCGTTTTTCTCCATTTCGCCTGACATCGATTTATTTTCCAGTTTCAAGCGTTTGTTTGGTACTGCTTCATCTGACGGTAATCTAAAATTTCTTAAGACGTGAATAAGCAAAGCAGTTGCGTTATGTAAACGCTCTGAAAAACATCAAAGAAAAAATTAATAAAATAAAAGATTAGTAAATCCCAGTAAAATAATATGATACAAGAAAAATTTTTATGGAAAGATTCTAAAACGGAAAGATTCTTTATGAAAGATTCTAAAAAAGTTTTGCCAGAATTTTTTGAAATTCCTCTAAAAACTATGCAAAATATACTTCGAATTCTTCACTTCCTGTTTAGCTACTGTTCTTCTTTCCTTCATCTTCAGTTTACTCATGCGCCGTTTTAATTTCCGTTTTTCTTCATACTGATATGCTGTCATTTTACCACGCCTTTTCGCTAGAAAAATACATCAACTAAACAATTCAATAACTAGTTATAGTTTCTATTACGATTATAAAAATTCATACAGAGAAATTTTATCGGTAAGAACAATTCTTTTAAAGAATAGAACTACTTAAATTGAAAATTACTGAATAAAACAAAAATCTACCTTTGAATTGCTCCAGTTTTTCTTGCAATTTCTTAAGAGCTAACTTGCGGCCCTCCAGAGCATCAGCTGGTGTTACGGTGGAGGTGGCAGCAAAAGATGAGCTACTTTCTCTGTCATTCGTAGTGCTGTCACATCTTTGTATTTTTTCTCGGTTATCGTTTGTATGTGTTGTCCCATTCACAAGACTAAATATAGCCAAACCGTTTTGGTTGTTAATTTTTCTCGTAAGAAATTTAAAACTTTGTACAAACTGTAGATCATAAAAAATTTTTGAACAGCACGAAAATACTTGTTGATGGTTTATTTATAAAATAGAAAATGTTAAAAATAAAGTCTAACTGCATTCAATTTCAAAGCTCTAGAAAATAAAAACATAGACATTTCATTTTCACTAAAAAAAAAAAAAAACTACCTCCCATTTAATAGTTTGGTGGAAGATCTGGCCGGACTGTCAATATTCGAAGCTCCTGGATCGACTAACCTGCTTTTCT
The DNA here is from genome assembly GCA_024305405.1 of Dirofilaria immitis. Taxonomy (NCBI): domain Eukaryota; kingdom Metazoa; phylum Nematoda; class Chromadorea; order Rhabditida; family Onchocercidae; genus Dirofilaria; species Dirofilaria immitis. Next base: position 1,189 of record JAKNDB010000007.1, read on the forward strand.
CCGGTTTCATACTTTTGGTTGTTTTCAGCCTCTTCATTGTTTTGGAAACTATTTCAGGCTAAAGAAACAATTTTTCAAATTGAGAAATCAGGAGCTTCTAAATTCTTCGAATCTTTGTAATATGAAAAAAAGAAAAAGCAATTGAATAATATTTATAAATCAAATAGCGCAAAATAGACTTACTTTAGTAGGCTTTGTATTACCATGATTTTCTGCCAACCAATCCAGAACTTCAGTAATTGTTCGACAATTTACACCTATTTCACGAGCCAATCGGTGCTTCGAAGCTTTACTGAGTTTCTGTCTTTGCTCTGAAAACATATTTCAGCAACAAATACAAATCTCTTCTTATAAAATGATCAAATTTCATTTAAATTAATGAATTTTTCGTAAATTAAATCCCAACTAATGTCAATGTATTGCTTGACAAAACCTTAAAGAATTTTTCTGATAAACTAACGCATTTAAAATGATAAAACCAACCATCTGTTAAACTCTCATCAACAATTCTATGCTTCTGTTCACGAAGCTTCTCCATCGTCTGATCATCGAATTGCCAATTCCCGATCGGTATCAAATCGATATTTTTTTGATGATTTTATCTATTTCTATACATTTCTCCAACAATTTTTCCCTGTTCTCTTTCAAAAACATTGCAGCTAAAAAACAAAAAAATCCCCTGTATTCAAATTATTTTCAACAGCGTTCTCAATTTTTATAAAGAAAAAGAACCACTAATTGAAAATAAATTAAATTCTCGTCTTCCTAAATAGTCCAAAATTTTTGCAGAATATACAGGAAAGTTAAATTAAACAAGAAAAAAATCGTAAGACGCATTTATATCATCACACAAATATTATCGTGCTGATATAATAACTGAGTATAGGACACTTGAACAAATGAGTCACAAATAATTAAATTAAAGAATCATTTACTAATACATGTATAAAACTAGGTATCAAGTTAAGCATCACCAGAAAGTTTGAAAGTTAAAGAGATCAAATTATATACTCAAATGATAATTAATCACATCAGAGTGAAGAATCAAATGGCAACTTTAAATCACTAATAAATACTTCACTAATAAATACTTTATTACTTTTTATAAATACTTTATTCACTAATAAATACTTTATTCTTGTTATAAGAAAAATAGTCCGATTCATTTTTATTCGGGTTAATATCTCTAAGAATGCTCTTTAGCGCAAGTATGGAATAACATCAAAGCACAGATTTGTAAAAACAAGTTAATTGAAACTAGCAACAAGTATCATGATGGAGGAAGTAATTCGGTACTCAATCTAGTCTGAATCATTTCAAGACGTGTTTCGAGAATTAACCGTACATCTTCAGCTAGATCTTTAAGCGACGTGTACCTCACTTTCTTCACGTTAAATATGTCAACAACGAACGAACACATTTGTTCCTGAAAAAAAGCATTTCTAAAGAACAATGAAGAAAACCAAATTACCAGTGAAATTTCATTCAAAAAAAATAACAAGAAACTATAATTTTTATAGCGAATTTTATGCAGTATCTATACAGTTAAACAAATTATCCTTGAACAAAAAGTGATCAACGGACAGAGTTTGCCACCTAATAAACATCTCACAGTACTGTATCTCAATCCTCATTTTTAAACAACTGGTCAAATAATGGAAAAATTTCAATATATATTTTTTTAAATGACTGAAAATAAAAGAAAAAAAACAAACTTTGAAATAATGACATAGCTCGCGTAAGTGTTCATCGGTCCCCAAAAACCCAAAGTAATAGATGGGAAACCACTTCCGAGATATCGTAAAAATGTGATATAAATCCATTAACCACCTAAAACATATTTTTGGGCAAAAGGTGCAACGGTTTGCAATAAAAAAAGTGCAATGTTTTGTAACAGATAGAATAAACGCTTAAAGCAAGCTTTTAAATATTAAAATTTTATAAAATGAAAGACAATACCGCAAGTCTTGCTCTTTTGGCTTTCAGCATAGACCAAATCACGGTTACCAATGTCGATTCCTTCATTGCTTGGTTTAAAAACATATTTCTTGTAACAGCTAAAACAGCAGATGGCGGTCGCGAAAGATCTTCAAATGCATCAATCAAAATATAATCTAGAACAACGTCCCAGAAGCCCAATTCTGGTACCTGAAATAAAACGATTTTTAATCTAGATTTAAAAAGCATTAATAGTTTTATTAGCTTAAAAACTAATTAAACTTATGATGTCATCTCCTGTACACCATAAATATAGATACCGTTAACTGATCAAATGATAAAATAATAAAAAAAATAATAATAATAAAGACAATGACTTACTCCTCTCTGTTTCAATTCATTTTCAACAATTTCTAGATGTTGAGTTTCATTTAAATATTTCATCATAGCATCATAAGCCAAATAAAATGGAATAGGATCTTTGCTGGCGTGTCGCAAAAGATCTGCAATTACCTGGCGCCCTGCTTGAGACAACCAAACACGATTATGCTCGTCTGATAAAATTTCCTGTAATTATATATCAAAATACGATTGTTCCATAAAAATATTTAGTTCAAAAGTAGAAAAATATTAAAACTGATCCGTTTCCTTTTCTTATATCCTGTGTTATATCCCACAGATAATTCACGAAAAACAGGACAACAAAAATTAGTTTTAGAAGTCACTTCCACACCAGATAAACTAAAGGAAAGTGGAGGCCTTTTACTGAATTTAACAATTCATACTAACTGATATTTGAAAAATATTCAATGACATAATGAGATAAGCAAAACCTATCACATCACAGATAATAAACATAGAAAACTGTTATTTTATAGGAATTCACAGCTTACAGTGAATGCTTGCCTCACGCACCAGACTTTGGCTTTAAAATCCCCATCGTCTTCACAGCAACAAAATTCTGTTCTAAAATTAAGTTTAAGGTTTTTGCTACCGCGAAAGATCTTCTACATTGTAACATTAATTGTACATGACTTGCTAACGAATCACAGATTAACTGGCTATTGAAATAAACATTATGAAATTAGAAAAAAGGAAAATTTATGTACCTTATTTTTCTGCAGTTCACTTCGCCAGTCTCCACCGCTTTTATACCATTTTGATAGAAATGCAATAAGTCTTTATCCAAATTTAATGGTTCACGCATCAAAACATCAGCATCATCTATACTTAGAGGCTGCAAGAAAAAAAACAGTGTAGTCTTGAAAAGAGAAAAGCCTAGACAAAAATCTGCCTTGATTAGCAATTTTCATAAAATCTTACAAGATCGTCATGGGCTGACCAGAAGGAATCGTCAGATAGAACTGATAAAGTGCCTGCGCGTTGTGATCCACCAGCTGACCAAACTAAATTTAGTTAGTTGCACAATAAATTTATGAGTTGAATCTTTAATATATTATAAATTCATGAGAATTTATAAGTGAGACATGATTAAAGTATGCTCAAATGATGAATTAAAATTTCGATATCCATACTACAGAAATAACGGTCAAAACTTTCATGCCAATCAATTAATCAACTTCTAACTGAATAGTAAATCAAAATGAAAAAAATTAAAATTTCATGAATGCGAAAATATTTCCAACTTACATGTTTCATCAAGAGATAGAATTTCTTTTTCATAGCCACCTTCGTGCACTACTCTTGTAATATCTGTTTCCAAAATCCGTAATCTGGAATAAAAACGCTCTAGCATTAAAAATATCAATAAAATACACTTCTGAATCTATAAACTAAAATAATATACAAATTTCCTCATTTCACTTTATTAAGAATATTATAGTAATGCAGGACGTCAATATATGAGTATAAATTACTTTGATATGAATTATCCCATATGACATTTCATGATCAAAAAAAAAACAATTAAAAAAATAGTATATTTCTTGTCTCGGATTGCTAAATTAAACACGGATTAGTAAATAATATTAAGAATGTTTCATGATTAATTTCATGAAAAAACCTGTCTAATACAGAAGAAAGTAATTCTGATCGTTTACAATCTTTTTCTGAACGATTTTTCACCATATCCAACATAGTCACTGCTCGTTCCATTCGTTGTAATATCTCTTGCAGCAATTGTAAACCTGAAACTTGGTTATTTTTTGAATTTCAACAAAATCAGTTACCTGTTTTAAAGCGAAGGACTACATAAAGAATTGCAAACAAATAGAGAAAATTTTAAAGCATACTTACTAGAAATTATATCCGATTCACCAAGTGGTATATTTCCACATCTGTATGAATTCCGCTGTGATGATCCAACTGACAATGTACCTTTAGTCCTACCGCTACGTACTAAAATTTATTGAATTAACAAAAATTTTTCAAAGTACTTAAGTAATTCTTTAATGCAAACCGCTGTTTTTGTTAATCACATTAAAATACTCTTGTCTGAACATTTAATTCAAAAAAGAGGCATAATGAAATAAATACTGAAATTTCTACCTTGGGGAATAACAAAACCATTTGGAAGGTTTTCAATAGCATCATTATATTCTTCAGATCCATTCCTGGAAAGACCTCTCCAAAATCTGGAAATATTTTTCAATAAAACAATTGCTATCATTGTTCGGAAACTTATTTTCCACACGGCAGGCATCAAGAGTTATGCCAGTTCGATTATCAACCGCAATTTTTATAACTAGAAAAATAAATTTTGTAAAATTTAAAATAAATTTTATTTCTCCATTGGCATAACATCATCTCATTCGGAACTAAATAATTACCTTTTTATAAAGAAATAACTGACTATTGCAGCACCAAAGCCCACTCCAACGCCAACAATTACTGTTGTCCGCCGAAATGTAATATAACCAGCAGGTATTCGTAACTGGGGAAAATGCATGCTATAAATTGCAAAATAATTTATGTTAGCCAAAGCAGAAAAAACTTTGCTGCCGAGCTAAACTCCAAATTTATGTTTTGACTTCTGAATTCTGAAACTCGAAAGTAATCATTTTTTCGAGATGGATAATAAGCTACGCGATGTCAACACAGAAACTGAAAAAAAAAAAACTAATAAAAAGATTTACAGACTATGTATAAGCCTTTCTACTATTATTATCCTGCATAATTATGAATCACCTCCTCTTGTTTTGAATACAAGTCCGTAATTAGATTCGTGATGTTTTCATAGCCACCAGAACATCATTGCAAAACCATTTTATATTTTAAACAAATGAATCCGTCCAATCTATTTCTAAAAGAAGATAGCAATCAATACCTAGAAAATACCACTCAAACATTTTGTGAACGAACATAAAAGTCAAAATGTAACACAGTTCAATGAAGTTAAACAACAGCTATATTTCCACTATGGCAATGAAAAATGATTTCAAAAGATATTCATCCATCCACACTTATTCATTTTATTTCACACTCTCTCCCACAGTAATCGGCATAAACTATGCTTATTCTTCTTTTATGTAAAAGGAAGTTATTTCTTGTCGTAATTCGTTGGAAACGAGTTTCAGTTAAATATATTTCGATTATTTAAATAATCTTCCATTCCGTTCCAGTCAAATTCTTTAAAATTTTCCGGTTTTTTCCTCATCATTGTAATAATAACAAAAGTACTAGTTGCGTACCTTCTATTCGCTTCTCACTTTTTCTTTTACAATCCCCGAACCTAACAACCACCTGAGATCCACTGAATTACTAGCGACAAAAACATCGGAAACCCTTTTCAACAGACTTCCAAGATTATCTAGGAGTCTCTGAATGAAAATAATATTGTCTTATTGAGTTGCTTGATAATGAATTTCTAAGAGTTATTCCTGTTTTTTTTTTTGACTTTCAGTTAGAAGCATTTAGATTGAAAGATTTATGATAAATGACAGGCTATGCTTCAATATTACTTTCTTCATCAAATTATATTATATTCTATCAACTTTAACAGTAGCTCAGCTTTATCATATCATATATCACATAATTTAGTCACAAACTTCAGCAACATTTTCCGCTTCTTTTATGCAGTAGTTTTATTAGATTTTAATTTCAATTCAATATATTGTTCTCGATCTTGCGATCAGAATTATTTTACTATAATTTTTATATGATGGTAGCAAAGGAAAACCACATAAATATATTGAATAAAATTGGAATGGATAGACATAAAAACGAAAATGTGAGATAATCATGAAAAATTAGGAATAATTTATGGAAGAATATTGGAAAAGTTTATAGAAATTTAACTAATAATAATAATAAAAACATTGTAAATTAACAGAATCATTAACAGAATCATTCATACATTCATTCATACATATTTTGCACTCATACATGTCGGTATATTTTCCAGTTCATTACAAGTTTTACTTGTTGGATCAACAATTTGTCCTAAAATTTATCTAACTGTTATTATCAGAATTAGAAATCATGTTAATTAGAAATCAAAAAAGTTTCAATGCAAAATAAAAGTATGGTAAGATGAAACAATTTACTAATTTTTATTTCGTAATTTTATTTTAGACATTCTCAAATTTTAAATAATCTAAAAATTCTCATCGCAATATTCTTTTAAATATAACTTTGAAAATTTCTACCTTCTGGACAAGCATATGCAAAGCTATTTCCTCCATTGCATATTAGATATTTATTTCCACAATCATTGAAATAAATGCCATCATTTAAATGTCCACAAAAATCTGTAAATATTAGTGTTAAAAAATATTTATTTACAAATGCAATCTTTCGTAACAATTAATTAATTAGATTAAATTAATAAACAAAATTTGATTTTCATTTCTACAGAATGTTATACTTTGTTCTTGAACTGCTGTATCATCATATGATTGGTCAGTTATTTCTTCGGAAGTAATTTCCCAATCCGTATCAGTATTTGTTGCCGAAAATGGCTCCTTCCTGTAAATAAAAAAATAAAAATATGCGTAAAAATTTGTACATCAACATATATATGTATATATAATCTACACCTTGATCTTGATCTTATCTTGATCTTGATCTATCTTGATCTTGATCTTTTTCCGTATTTTTGATGCCAATTGGAAATTTAATATATTAATTTAATAAAAATAATTCTCTTTCCTAAATGCTACAAGAAAAAATTATTTTTCTAGCAATTGTTTGATTTTAAATTGTATAATTAATTAATTAGCCAAAAACAAATAAGCCAAAAAGCTATCTAAAAAAAAAAAAACTTCATTGAATTTGAAATTGAATATCAATCATTAATTGCAATATATGCATTATTTGAAGTGATAAGATTAGTTTTAGGCAATGATGATTGAATGAAACAAAGAAATTAAGCATATTTAATACTAACTTATCATTATCCGAACAACCATCAATATTGCTTACAGAATCACAAATTTGTGCATTTTCATGAAATATCAAATCTTGCGGACATTCGAAAAAGTACATCTTTTGATTAGCACAAGCGATAAATTCCTTTTACAGCCAATTGAATGAAAACCATCCGATTTTCGATTACATTCGAGATCTGCATACATACATACATATATATATATATATATGAAAAAGTTTGAATGATAATTTTACAAAATTGCATTGAGGATGTATGCAAGTTTTAACAATTTTGTAAATAATTAAAAAATATAATTTAAAGATAAATTAAAATTTTAAAATTTCAATTAATTTCTTAAACCAATTATTATCAAAAATAAAAATTGCATAAATTTCAATTTGAAAAATTATAAAAATTAACCTTCAGGTAGAAATGGAAGAGATTTTGAATGAGATATCGGTATACTATATACTACAGGTAAACCTTCGTCCGATTTCTCATTCGTTTTTTGATTATGCAACGTTTGAATCTTATAATCCTAGAAGAAATCAATGTTTCCATTTTTTTGTTTTTTTTTTTAATTAATCAATTTCAGAGCCATCAAAAATATAACAAATTAAAAATTAAATTTAAACCGCATACTCCCATCTCTTCTACTTCTTCATCATCATCATCATCATCATCATCATCATTCATTATTGCTAGGACAGTAGCATAATCATTAGTTACATATCTGAAATCAAGAATTCGTTATCGATAAATTACGTCGTATTTTAGTCTGAAAGATTGATAGTATTAAAAATATTTTAAAATTAATTAATTATAAGTTTAGTTAAGTTAAAAATAAGTAAATTTCATTCTCGACATTAGCAGAAACAAGAATTTGATTTTGATTTTGAAGTTTAAGATTAAGTTTGCAGTTGCAAATAATTGTAATTTGATTACTATAAAATTACGAATCTTTAATGATACAATGAATTATTGTAGTTAAAGTTTAATTTACAACTTACCCTAAATCTTCCGTAGGTATATTACATGATTGAACATATTCTTTATGATTGCAAGTTTTCGTCTCACTATCAAAGAATAATCCTTCTGGACATTTCACATGATATCCATGACCCAAGGAACAAAAATAGAAGTAATTTTGACAACCTGCCGAGAATATTCCATCACCATTTCGACCACAGAAATCACCTTAATATTAAAAGTACATCGAATGAAATAAAAAAGTTAGACTAATTGAAATTGAATTTTTAAACTATGAAAATTTTCCCAATTTCAACAAAATCATATGATAAATTTTTCATAAATTAATGATTATAGTAGATCGAGAAAAATCTATGATATGATGATAATCATTTTAACAATTTTTATTTAGAAATTAATAAATTAAAAAAAAAAAATTTACTTAATTCTGGTGCCGAAATAATTTTTGATATATGAATAGAATTGCCTGCAGCTGATTTGAGAAAACTTTCTACAGTTATGCATTCTGGCACAGAAAAATCAAAATCACATCGCTTCTGTCTTTTATTATATACCTGATCTCTAGGACATCTGAAAATGTAACTACCTTTTATCATTCGTGAATTTAATTTAATTAAATAGATTGCTATCAAATGTTTTCTTAATAACTCATTCTTTATTATCAAGAAATTTCATTAGAATTCAATAACATTCCTCAAGAATTGATTGATTGATTGATTGGAAGTTCAATCAAAATAATAATAGTTCTAGAAAAAAGTTTAGAATAATAGCTCAAAATTTATATGGTTAGAAAATTGAAATAGTTAGTAGAACCTCGAAAGTTTTCCAGCTGTACAGTTGTAGTAAAATTCTGAACAAGCAGAACTTTCTACTAGGCCGTCATTTGATCCATTACAATTTGATTCGATAACACTTCTTGTAACAAGCGATTTTTTCCTATAATTATCCGAAATTAATTATTAGGCTACTATTATCAATATTTTATTACTAAAATAACAATTCAAAAACAACTCAAATATAATCATAAAATAATGTAAGAATTAAATTTAATTTTATTAACAAATATTTCTCATCAAATTTATTATGTAAAAAATAATTAAAAATTAATGACTTATTAGCACAATTCGTAATATTATTTGCTATATCGCATTTTCCAGTAATTGTATTGAAAAATAATTCCTCTCGACAAATTCTTCCGGTAATTTGACCATCTATGCAACGCCAAAAATATTTGGAGCATTTATTTTTAACCATCGGATAAGCTCCATCTTTTAGACCGGTACAATTCATTTCTTAACAGATAGTTATGTCAATAACAAGTAATTAATCATGATCAATTTTGAGTTGTTTAATTTCCTTTTCTTCCATTTCAAAAAAATATCCGATATTATTAAACTTTCGAAATTACCTGCTACATTTGAAATTTCGCTCCTATGCAATTTTAAAAATAATTTTTCATATTAAAATTTACTTTCCACACTTTGATTTTTTTTCCTTAAAAATCATTAAGTTGAATTAATTAGTACTTAGCATATCTTTTCTTGAGTAAACAGAATTTAAAATTTCTGAAGGAGAAAATTAATGATATATATGACTTACTTGATCCACGTACCCATGAACTTGCTTCATACCTAAAATTAATTTATTTTAATAGTACTAATGCTTCTTTTAATACTTCGAAATAAAATAATATATTTGGGCAAAAGTATTTTACAATTATTTAGAGCAATTAATTACATTTACTATTGTTAATTGCAGAAAATAACAGAGATAGGTTTTTGTAATATACGAGAAAATTTTGATCAATAATAATTTAGACTGTGACTGATCTTAGATGAAGAAAATTTATCTTGGTTAAATCTTGTCCAAAATATCACGATTAATTAATTAGTTGTGTAATATTTCATGCTTTTTAATAAGGAATATAAAAAATTCTGGATGTAATTTTTGTTATGCTTTAATCAATCTATTGATAATGATCGTAATTATCTCTGATAGTTAATATATCACATGTATCATTATGATAATTATCATTTATAATAATCTCATCGATTAATTTATCACTTCAAATCAATAATATAATATTGAAATATTTTTCAAAAAAAAAAAATGAAGGAATTTTACATAGTTTGTCGAACAGGTCGCGTTTTATTCCTATTACTATGCTTTTCGATTTTTCTTTACCAAGTGATAATCTACGATTATCACTACCATATCCTCTATTTACATCAAAAATTGATCCACCTCTATTTGACATTAAATTTCGTTCAATATATTTTCCTACAAAAAAAAAAACAATTGAAAAGATAAGAACAAATATTATACTGTATATCTAAAGAGAGCTAATAAAACGTTTAGAAATGTGAGAGGCAAAAGGATATACAGTATAAAGGGCAAAAGGATATACAGTATAAAGGGCAAAAGGATATACAGTATTAGAAAAAAGAAATTGAATGAAAGAAATTGAAATTTAAAAATTAAATATTTAATTTCAATTAAAAAAGATTATTTTAATTTAAATCATAAATAGAATATATTTTAATTTACTTTAAATTTTAATAAATTAAAAAAAAAACATATTTCATAGTTTACAGTAACCTCGTTGACCCAAATGACTTTCTCGACGTTCATCAAATCCGCGTAGCGCATTGAGTAAATTGCATTCATCGACACTATCAATTTCATCACATGCTTTCAACTTATCATTGTAGTATAAATTAGCTGGACATGACATTTCCGTCGAATGACCTCGAGAACAATGATAGTAAGTTGTCGAGCATTTGCCACTACCATAAACACCATCTTTTCGCTTGGAACAATCAAACGGATAGCTGTAAATAAAATTTTTTATAAAAATTTTAAATTAAACATCAATAATTCAGCAAAACTGATAATAAGAAATTAAAATAAATTTTAAATTTCAATTGTTTATTGGATTAAAATTGGAAATGAATTTGAGAAATTTCAAAAAGTACAAAAAATAGAAATAAAACTTACTCTGCTTTTACAATTATCCTATCATTGCCCATGCTGAAAAAAAAAAAAAAGAAAATCATAAATTAAATATCAAAACTTGAAAAATTGCTATAAAACCTATTAATAGTACCATTATCCAAAATTAAATATTAAAGATAAAATAAAATTTTGAAAAAATTATTTGAAATATAATTTCTTAAATTTAATTTATTTAAATTGCTTACTTATTTAAGCATGCAATAATTTGCTGACGTTGTTCACATTTTGCTGTTTCAACATTAAATTTCAAATTATTGGGACATGTGTAAACATATCGTTTGCCTTTATGACATCTCAGAAATTTTGATGAACAACCACGTCCGTATAATCCGTCAGAATCACGTCTGGTACAGTCTAAGGTAGTCGAGCCTAGAATTCAATTAAACCATTGGTAAAATTTTTCTTTCAACTTTTTACATATCGTTAAAAAATAAAATGATTATAGGTCTTGATTACTATAAATTTTTTTAGAATTCTTTCATCATAAAAAGTTAATCAGACTTTTCGAGAGATATAAAATGAGATGAAAGTTTAAGATACTGCTTATTATCAGTTTAAGATACTGCTTATCAGTGACATGCTGCTTATTATCAACATAAAAGAAAATTCTACTTTATATCAATAATTATAATTGAAATTAAATTTTTTAGCACATAAAAATTATTCCATAGTTAATCGTAATTTTTAATTAGTAATAAGTTTCAGTTCAATTGTATTATGCAAAATCACATGAAATGACTAACTTCTGAGAGCATTCTCGACAAGATTTATTTGAAGCGAAATAATGAGCAAACCAGGCAAAATCATTCTGAAAAAAAGATGAACAATAAAAGTTTGCAAAAATTTGAAATTAAAAATACCAACGGTATGAAAGCGATATGATAAAAGCAATTCAAAAGAAGATGTCATTCTCGAGAAATCACATCACTAAAACTTAATCTCCGAGAAAAATCTTAAAAAATTGAATGCAAAAACAAAATATCCGTTCGAAAATGTTATAAAAGAATGTTTTTCAATAAAAATGATATTTTCAGATATATGCTTTCATTTTTTTTTTTTTAAAATTTCTCATGCAATATATGAAAATTATTATGTAATCATATTTGTTTTGTTTTTATGCAAAACTTTTTCTGTTGTAATTTGAAATATATACAATTGAAAGTTTAAAAATTTGATTTTAATTTTGAAAGTTTAAAGAATTTGATTTTAATTTTGAAATTTGAATAATTTGAGGATGATATAAATAGCAGCAAAATATATACATTGAATATCAAATTTTAATTAATATTTTTAATTTCAAATTTTGATATATGCATATTGGCGATTATACTGAAACCATCCGTTTTTGTAATTAAACAATTTCAATATTTTGTCTTAAATTATTTAGAATATCTATAAATTTATAATGCGCAATTTGTAAAATGATAAAAATTAAGAAAAATAATTTTTAACTTTTGATTATTTTAAATTGGCAAATTTTCATAATTCGAAATTATAATTGCATGCATTTTCGATAAAGCAATTAATTGAAATTATACATTATTCGTTGTTAAATTTTCCAATATTTAAAATGATTTAATCATTGTAAATTTCATCATTTAATTTTTTTCCAGTATATAAACTGAATTTAATTTTGCATTACAAATTTAACAGATATCATGATGAATTTAAGGCATAGATTTCAGTAAACTAAATTTTCAACATATTTATTTTGTTTGATACTGGAATACTATAGTTCTAAATTAATTTGATGAACAATCTAAAATGATAATAATAATTTCTGTCGTGAACGGTTTATCATATGGATGGTGAGGAAATAGAAACTTGAATAGAGATTTATTCTTATTTTGATGGATTTTATTATTCGTCGCAATTACGATGCGAAAATTTAGCAAAAATATAGCAGATAAATAAATAGTTTTATAAGAAGTCGTTCGAAATTGGAAATTTGAAAAAACCGCTCGACAAGTAATCGATAGCGGTCACAAATGAGTAAATAAGACAAAAGTAATGAGTAATGACTTTGGTTGGATAAGCGATCTCTTTTATAATGATGTTGTTTACAATTTTCTTAGCAATAACCTATGACCTAAAGGATGACATTCAAATTTGATTGGCTATACAATACTTGAAGAATGACGAGTCAGAATTTGATTGGTTATAATACATTAAGTAAATCCTTCAATAATTATAAGATTGATCTTTTAAGGATGAATTTTGTTAGAGAAACATGAAAAACAATCTTATATTAACAAATATTTCAATCAAACCGATATATTTAATAATACAAATATTTTGATTATATTTAATTATATTTGTTTATTATAAAATATTTCGGCTATTTCGACCTGGAATATTTCCACCTAGAATATTTCAGGAGATCATAACAAAATGAATCTCATCTGATTGTATTTCGTTTATCGAATATTTGTTTTCTTCTCTCCATTGATAGGATAGTTTGTACAGCTTATAGGAATATTCAGAACTTATTGTTTCCTACAAGATTTAAGATATTTTGGGCAAATAAAATCAAAATTTCAACACAATAATAATCATTATCAGTGACAGTATAAGAATGCTTACACTAAAGGTAATCAATCTCCAATGTGTCGTCAATTCTGATAATTCGTCTTCTAATGCAGCTTCACCAAATCGTCTTCTAATTTTCATCTTCTAGTTTTTCATTTAATTCTTCTGCTTGTTGGCTGATTGCTTCCTAAAAGATTCAATCCATGATTTTTTACTTGCTGGATTAATTATTTCTTGATTCCTAGCCAATATTTCCAAATTCTTCACTGATTCATTCGACTTCAAATTTGTTTATTAATTCATTTTTGAATTCGATGAGTATTTTCACTTTTACACAAAGCAGTTGGTAGTTTATCATTAATTATTTTGGCTATTACATCATTTCGTTGTAATAATAATAATTTCGCCATCAGAATCGGATTACTAATTGATAACCATTCTATCAACCTTCTTCCAACGTAAGAATGAATCAGATAAAAGATTATTGCGATTTTAACAATTTTTGTATCATTGGTTCAAATTCCAATTATAATTTAGCATATATATATATATATATATATATATATACATTGTGAACCAGATAATTTATCTGGAATTGATTTCATCATAAATATCTGATTCCCTAAGCATGAGTTTATCTTGTTATGATTAACATCTTTTCTTTTCTTCCCTATCAGTAATAATATCATCATTAATTGGATTGATAAATTTACAATTAGTTTTCGTCGTTGCTTCATTTTTATGATCGAAAACAAATAAAGTTTGCAATTCGTTTATGATAACATGATTCATATATGTATATGTGAGCGTTGAATTTCCAAAATTTTTCTCATAAAAGTTGTAGTTTCCTTCTCGTTCCAGACAACAATACTTGCATCAATTACATACTTATCACTTTGATTTTCACAATGTTTAAAATATCATCTAGATCAAACTCTAACCTTTTACATCCTAAAGATAAATTTTCCCTTCCATGAATATGAAATTTGAAATTGATCGACATCTTCATGTTTAATTAATCATATGAATATTGAATTTCATTATTTGTAATCCATTAATTGGAAGAAGTTTGTTTTAAGTTCTCCTCTCCCATCTTCCTTTGATCCTATAAACCTGTACAGATATGTAAAGAAATCACGATATAGTTATTTGATCCGATATCATCGATAGCAATAATCTAAGATAGATTAAAAGCTTATAATAGTATATAACATTTTGATAACGTTGCTTCATTTTATTGAGCGAATTTGTACATACATGCTTGTAGATATGGTGATTATCGTAGAAGTGACGTTAGTTGCTATTGCTTAGATATCGCTTGAACCGATATTACGATAATTGCTTCTATCAAAAATAAACTTTTTATTATTGGATTTAACTTTTTTTTTCGAGTTACATTCATTATGTTACAGTAATTTTTGTTTCTAGTGCAATAGATTCTTTAAATTCTTCCATTTTCTCTTGAATTTGTTGATTGAATCTTTGAATTTTCTTCGCTTATTTCTAAAGGATACAACGCATTTATCGATCTATTAAAGATATTTTCGTTTGACATTTCTATTAAGATGTTTCTTATTTAACAATCTTGATACTTTATAATTTCTTTTAATTTAGCTAGTTATCATAATATCACGATGAACATTTGCTCCATTGAATAATCTATATTTTTTTTTTTCATGTGAGATTCTTGCTTTTATTATTTTAGAAGAAATATATCTATTCTGTGTTTACTCAGATTAAAGCTATGAATTTTTTTTTCTCTATGATAACTTTCTTTCATATAACTTTTCTCATTGCTTTTTTTTTGCTAATCCTATCAATCTTTTATAAATCCCTGAATAGGTATTCATTTTTCCATATTTCTCAGAATATCCAAAACTTTTAAGAGTATGAGTCCAATTATTCAATGATTTTCTCCTATATGCTTAATTGATAAGGAATAAATTCATTCATATCTTTATTATAATTTGGAAAGATTAATGAAACATTTGGAGGGATAAAATCAGTTGAACGAATCATAAAGTATTTTATCAAAATTGAGATTAATGATCGGATAGAGATGATATCTTCAATTTCCACTATTTTAAGTTATCAACTCTTTTTCCCATAATAATTTTCTATCATTAGCTTTTGTTATTGTCTTTTTTTGCTAATGGAATTAATCTTTAATAAAATTCTTCCTAAATCCTTTTTAAAGCGATTTTTCTCAATCAATATTGATTGACTTGAATAAATTTAAGGATCAATTTGTGTATCGTTCTTAGTAATTTTAATCATTTACTAAAATGATTTCTTGGATAAACGTGATAATATTATTCCAAATGGAACTGTTTTAAAATGAAAACAACTCGCATTGTCATCATATCTTCATTTACCTGTCATTGATGTTTTTCAATCAAAAAATTGAGTATACTTTCTTTCTGATATATTTGTTAGTTCTATCTGGAGAAATGATTTTTCAAAAGTTACTATCACATTTTTCATTGTTCAGAAGCGAAGCAGTACTCTGATCAAATTGGGAAGCATTTTCAGGCACAGTATAAAATATGTCTAGACTTTTCATTCCTTTAAGATACGCTAATGCGTCATAAGAGATTCTTAATTTTGTCATCTATTTACTTGATGTTAGCACTTCGTGGTATAATGATATGAATGATGATGAATAATACCAACTTGATTCATATCGGGTGATAATACTTCTTCGATAATGATAGATTATAATTGTTCTTAAATTATTTCACTGTTCAATTAAGTAATTGTTTGTTAGCATGAAATCTTTTGATTAGCAATTTTAAAAGTCGTTTAAAAAGTCAAAACAAAGACTATAATTGTCATTTAATTTAACCTTTAATTATTGCCACGAACAACGGACGTGGTATCTTTCTTTTTCTCAGTCACACTTTGTTTAAACTATTCTAATGAATTTTAATCGTCAAACACATTTATAGGTTATTCATGGATTCTAACAATTCTAGTTTTCAGAATTGATCTATATCTGAAATAAAAATGATGACATTTGAAGTATATGTCGATTCTACAGCAGCTGTCGGATCGTTAGTGTGGGCTTCATTTGTTTGCCCTCTTCCATCAGTTATCGGTTCAACTTTTATGTGGATTAAAAAGAATCCAGAATTTTAATTCTGAAACTTATCCATATGGAGAAATAGTTGGTTCCAATAAGTACATCAGATTATTTCCAATGACTCTTAAAGCCATTTAGTTAGCCTTGTATTTTCTATGAACGATTTGACTACTTGCAATTGTCTGTGTTGGTCAGGTAATCAATCTATCATATTTGCTTCAAATATAATTTTTTTTTTAAACTTTAACCCCCAATTTTTACTTTGACATGTTTTTGGCGTCTTGTTAACAACAAAAGCAATTTTTAATTTAATTCTTGTTCGTTGAATTTCTTAAAATTCAATCGATCTACTAAATCATTAGATATGAAAGGTAAACTACCAACCAATATCGAATAGCACCAATGTCGTTTGTTGAAATTTTAGGTTATTTGGATTGATTGTATTGATTTCCGTACTAAAAGTAAGACTGGCTTATTTTGTGGATTTCTTTTTCAGTTTTATTGAATTCAGTCTTTCTTCATTTGAATCAACAATTTGATCGTTGTTTCGATATAACATAGGCTTGATGTTTTGAGTATTTTCGCCCGACAATTTTTGCCACTTTGTTAATTCTAATTTTAAATACTTATCAATCTAACCAAGTTATTTCTCTAATTTAAAAGTGTCCAACAATTTTCCATTAATGAAAGCTTTCTTAATCTAAAAGTCTTAAACATCGATAGATGAATATCCGTTGGAATATTTTGGGACTTCTAATCAATATTTTAGGACTTCTAATCAATTTTTAATCCTAATCTTCTAATCAATTCTTAATCCTAGTCTTTTTTGATAATTGATTAATTGATTTTTGATTCTTAAAGAAAATTTTGCTATTTTAGGAGTCCTATTATAATTAACTCTTTTTAAAGCAAATGTATTTGATATTTCTTCAAGTATCAATTTTTTTTTTTTTGCAATAATAATATCAAGAGAGGAAAAACTAGAAATGATAATGTTTCGAAAAATGATGATGATCAGGTAAAATAAAATGGATTTGGAATATGAGCCAAGATATGATATGATAGGGATGATATCGACGAATATAAAATTCCGTAATTTCTCGATGATTACCAAGCATTCTTTCAATTAATTTCAAAATTCATAAAATTTTGACATATAATTTGTCTCATTTAATTTAATTCTTAGTTAAATTGACACTCTATAAAATCTCAATTAGTTTATCGCAGCTAATTTAGCTCTCAATTAATTTATCATATTATAAAGATTCAATAAATACGAGAAATATTACACCGTAATTTTCGAATTTCATCTCTCGATTAGTCTCGAGACGTGAATTTGCACTGTGATATACTGAGACGATGATATAAAAAGTAATCTTTTTGTTTCGAAAATTTACGTTTTTCTTAGCTACGTAGGAGTATGATTCAACAAATTCATCACGTTTAGAATACGTATCTCTTTTTGTACAATGTATATTATATGTAATTTAAACCTTTTCATCATCATCTATAACTTTAAATCTAATTTTAGTTTTGAAATACAATGTATGGAACGTAAGAATAAGAATGTGATAAGAAGATTTTAATTTCATTAAATCCCACTTGATGAATTAAAAATAATGTGAAAGATCTTGTGATTATAAATGCTTACATCTATGTAAAACTTTAATTTAAATTTAATTCTATCATAGTCTTTCGTTATCCTCCTATTTTATTATGATATTTGAATATCAAACTTTAGCCAAATCGCATTGTAATATCCATTCGAGCAAGTTTATTAATAATCTTTTTGATCTTAAAATGCAAACGCCGTTTTGCCTAAATATCGAAAAGTTTTTTCTTTTCTTTTTTTTTTTGAAATAAATAAGAAAATGGAATAAGACAAGTGATCGTATAATTTCAGTTGTTCAATTTATTTTAGCTAAATTATTTATTTCTGTTTCCGAAGATTTGAAATTTCTCCATTGTTTGTTTCTGTGAAAAATGATTTTCCGTAGTTTTTTCTTTGCTGAATCCCTTAATATTGGGAAAAGGTTAAAGATCATTCTGTTACATGGAATGGTGTTGTACAGATGATCATTTGTCATCATTTTTTTTTTTTCTACATACCATATTTTCATGGTTAATGATTTGATTTTCTTTAGCAAATTTTTGTTTACACAAAGCATAGATCTTATTTATATTTGAACTAATTGAGGAATATGCGAAGAATTGTTCGAATTAAATAATTACACATCTGATTAATTTTCTATTATTTTAGCTTTTTAAGAAACCAATCAAGTCAATGTAATTTATGCATATAAAAGATTTTTTTTTGATTCAGCAAAGTGATTTTTCCCATATCTGAAACAAAGCATCAAGAAATATAATTCTCGACCGGGTTTTAAAATTTAGCTTTTCCTGCACAACACTTTCTTATCATTCAGGATCACTGGAGATTTCAGTTACATCTTATCAATTTATAGTCTTTTCGGACTCCTGGGAAATTTATACATTATAAAACAGTGTGACAATGTTAAATTTCTGTACGACTGACTGATTTTATCAATTCACAAATTATTCCACAATTTTAAGGTTAATGGAAGAAGAAAATTCTTTATCTGCAAGTGGCCATGAAAATTCAGTGATGGAAGAGGAAGAATTGCAGCAATCCTCATCAACATCTGGATGGTGCACTGATTCCGAAATACGTCTTTTCAAAAAACTCTTATCTCATAAACCAGCAGGTAGACTCCTTATGATAGATTTTTTCCTCATAAGTTGTATATAAGATCATGAAATAGATTTGCATTGGTAATATTCGCCTTATGTGAGTAGTAACATTTTTGATAAATCTAAGATTTTTTGAACTTTTACTATTATCAGATAGATGCAGTTATTCTATTTTTGCAGTTATTCGTAGTTAGCAGATACTAATTATAAAGCAATGAAATTTCGAAGCTTATATGTGTTATAAATTTTTCAGGTATTTCAAAACATTTCCATATGGGTTGTCTTGTTGATTATATGAACAATGTTTATGAAGATGAAGATACCGATTTTGAGGATGTTTTGACATCAGAAGATTTACATGAACTCACTACCAAAAGAAATACTACGGGAAAACCACGGATTTTTAGACCAAGATACAAAATAAGACCCACCGCTGAATTGGTCAGTTTATTATCATATTGAATTTTCTTGCTTTTGATAATTAATGTTGATTACTTATGCAGATAGAGTTGCATCGTTTATTCTTTGGAATTTTTAATTGATCAGCCGTCGCAAAATTACAAAATTTCAAACAAAAGTGCAAAATTTATGACACAGTGACTTGAATTTTATGACTTCGTATATGGGTGAGATTTATCAATATCTGTGAGATAGAGATGCATAAAATTTAATTAAATTGGTGTGCAGAATTTTAGATCAGTTTCAAAAATTAAAATCACAGTAAATTTTCGGTGGTGAAGTGTGAAATGGCGAGATTTAATCAAGTATCATTTTTTGAAAATGTATTTTGAAAGTGTTCCGTTTATGCGGGACTAGTTATAGATTTGGAAGAAATTAGAAAATATGTATGATATGAAGGAAATTGAAAAAATGAGGCAGTGCCAGAAGGTTTATTGGAAGAATCGGAATTCTCTTTGCCAGAAGATGATTTCGGTGATCTATTACGCAAAAAGGACGAGTTGAACAGAGGTTTCGTTGCTCCGCAAGCTAGTAGTCAATCGTCTTCACGCAGAAAACAGCGGGATTTAGGTTTGCATTCTTTATTGGCATATTGAGTTTATTGCAACTTTTTTTTCAATTTCAGTGTAATTAGCTCTGTGAATTCTTATCCCTATCGTATTTAAGAACTAATCAAAAGCTATATAAGAAGTATATGAGAATAGATAGTTTAGGACTGGTTCTTGAATATATAAGTCCTTGGAAGTATTGAAATATTCTGAGGCTTAATGATTTAGTAATATACTTTATTTTTGAATGTTATATAGCGAATTTAGCTTTTATAGTGGCTGTTTGATAATTTGTATTACATTTGCCTTCAAGAAAGGATTTGGAATTCACGAAATCAGGTCATTTGACGTATCAACCGAAAATCAGTTTCAGAAATCTATTTACCAAGTTCATTAGTATCAAATTCTCGCGATGTTTTAAATACGTAGTTTTATTTACAAAATTATGCATTCTATGCGATGTTCATATAAAGTTCTGGATGTTTTTTAATTTTTTGCATATTTCAGCGTAGTAATTTACTCAATTATGATTCTGCCTTCTTTTTATATTTATAGCTTACGAGGTAACTGTTTTTTTTTGTACTTCGGGTTAACAGTCGTATATCTGCATAGAAATGTCTGAAGATGTTGAATTACATTGATTATTCTAAGCAAATTATCTACTCATTTTAAATGTACTAAAGTGTTTATCCTAATTATATTTGCATTTCCTTCTTCGTAGGAATTTTGGCGGTAATTTTTGACTGCATATTTTTCGAAACGAAACACAAATTTAAGTTGTATTTTTAATTCATCTGTAACTATTTTCACGTATTTTGCATCTTGGGACAGTTTTTGTGCTCTTGGATTTTTTGCTTTTTCTGAGGATCTCATTTCTTTATTTTTGAATAAAGCTTCTCAATTTTTAGTCTGTCAGTTTTGTACACTTAAAAATATTAGCAATGTATGAGATGGACAGTGTAAATATGCAATCAGAATGCTTTGCAGAAGTTTCAACCAATAAAGAATTCATTATTACTGATCTAACAAAGGAAGATAATCTATGCTCAGCAGATACATTAACAACTCAGCGGCTAAGTTTGAAAGTTTTAGATAATCAATATTTTTAAAAGTGAACGCAGGAAAAAATTCATTTGTCGAGACTTTCAATAAGGATATTTTCTGATATCAGCTAGCTTCGATTCCTTTCTGTTTTGCTCCAATCGATTATCGGCAATTCCGCGGCTCATTCACGTGACGTTACACGTTATATATGCTTTTTATTGATTCTCGATTGCGAATTTTCGAGGATATTTTAGGATTTTTCGAGATTTTCGAGTGATATTTTAGGCGGAATAACGATGTTAGGTTTAAAGATGTGACAATTAATAAAAATTAACAAGTAGCTAAAAATGAGGAGAAAATCTCTCTTTAAATTATGCTTAAATGAAAATAGTTATGTTCGTATCGAATATTATTTATTTGTAGGACTTCTTTAATATGAACAATAAAATCTTACATCTTCCTAACCTTTCGTTTTTCTGTAAATAAGAAATGTAGCATATAAATAATACGATTTCTGCTAATTAATTAATTTTATGAAATTATGATTTAAAAAAAAGAATTTTTGCAGAAAACGACATATTAAAATTGGGTAATTGTAAGAATTTGTTTCTGTTTTTATTTCATTTTAAAAATTCGAAATATTTGGTAAGATATTAAGTTAAAATACAAAAAAACATTTAAAAAAATTTGAAAACTTTTCAAATTATTTCTGTATAAAAGTAGAAAAACTAAAAAAATTGAAATAGCAAAAAGCAATAAATAAATAAATAGCTATAAGTTATGGGAATATCAATGATGTAAAAGTTTTGGAGAAACTTAACGATACTGATGAAATATATATAAGTTTTTTTTTTTTTTGAATTTTTAGATCATCTTTAATTTTGATTCTGAAATTTTGCTTTTAGATATTAAATTAAATTTTAAATGTTTGTTCATTTTTGATTTGTTCATAACTCATTTCATTTTATTTATTACTAATCATTTATTGCACATAATCAGAATTATGACAGAAAACCACCGATTAATAACGATAGATAAATCAATAAAAAGTCATCATTAAACTTAACACCAATATTAATGAAAGCAACATTTAACTTTATACTGTATTACTGTAAAACTACTGTAAGACTAGATTCTTTAAAAAAAAGCATTTATTATTATTATTATTATTTGAAAACTAGATTTTTCGGCATTATCCGATCTGTAGTAAGCGAATTATCCAAAAATAATTACAAAAGCAAAAAAAAAAAAAACAAAATATTTTGTATAATAAGATATTTTTAGTTTGTCACAAACTAGAATTCATTCCTATTTAAATCTTATCAAAGTGATTCGATATCAATCGATCAATATGCTATTTATTAATATTACTGAAAGTTTGATATTTACTTGTTATTAATCAATAAGCTTACAATTTCAGATATTATTTAATGATAACTTTTTCATTTTCTAATACTTTTTATATGAAAAAAATTTTTAGATTTTTGTAATTTCAAAACATTTATAAATTTTAATCAATTATTACAACAAGAATAAGTTGAATTAAATTGATTATATTTCGTAATCTTTTGCATAACAATTTAATATTTATTTCTACGATTATTTATTCATTGTTAAAAATTGATTTTTGATTTGTGATAATAAAAGTAAGTAATAACTGTTTATGCTTCCGATATAATAAAGGTTAACAAAATTCTTTCCATTTTATAAACAAACGAATAAAATCTTTTGATAATATTAATATCTAATAATAACAATAATATTCAATAACAGATGTTATCATTACATAAATATGTTTCATAATACGCTATGATAATCTTTCTGATAGTTTCATCTTTGTTATTTTCATTGTTTAATTAATAGCAATATTGATATATGCGAATAGTGTTAAAATTTGGATCAGAATTTAATATTTATTTGATAATATTGATTGGTGCTATTTTTAATAATTAGTATTTCAAAAATATATAATATGTTAAATTTTTAGCAAGCATTAAATGATAAATTATTTAGAATTTATTTTTAATTTCAATTTATTTTCTTATTTATTTTTGAAATGATTGTTTATCTTATTCATTCATTTATTTGTTTGAAAAATAAACAATAATTCACTTTTGATTTTTATATTATATAAAATATTTATAAATAATTTCCAATCAAATTTTAGTTCATGTTGTTGAAAAAAGATACGAATATTTATAGTACAAAATTTTTGCAACATCATATGATAAAAATTCCGGAAAGGTTTCAGTAAAATGTTTAATATAATTTTTATTAATAACCATAGCCTTTAAGCAATTCTTAACGAAAAGATAAATTTAAGATGTAAATTTTAAACGGTTAACTTCTAGCTTCTCTTTGCATTCACATTCTTCCAGTATTTATTGATTAACGTCTGTCGCAAAAAACATTGCTTGATAAAAGTGAGGTATTTCTGAATTCAAATAAACTATCTGAAGATGATACTATTTCTGTACGTTAACAGTATTTCTTCATATTGATATAATATTCAGGAAAAAGCAGTAATTGGATGATATTAAAGATAAAATTTCCAAATTTTTGACTTTTTTAGTTTGAAAAAGGATTGTTTTGATAATATTTGAAATTGTTTGCGCATTTTTTTTTAAATTAACACTTTGATTTTATTTATATTTTAATTTTATGAATGAAATACACTAATTTATATTAAACCTATTTAATGGTGAAATAATTTTGTGCTCTAATTGAGAAATGTAAAGTTCAACTAGATTTTCGTTAAATTGCATTTTCATAAATGATATGATATCGATGGCATAAGATGAAACGATTTAGATTACTTCTCAATTCTGGAACCATCACTAGAATGAAAATATTTTTGTCTAATTCCAGACATATTCTGAACTCTAGAAGGATTTTTAACCAAAAAACACGAATATCAATCATTACATTACTACATTATCATTAATTGGGCTCTCAGAAATGATGATGCTTTATTTATTCATTTTTGATCTCATCCTGAATAACTACACAGTTTATGCCTTTATATCAATATTAATTTAAACGACGATTATGTCTATTTTTCTGTCCATGGTTCCTTTGTTATGGAGTTCCCATGATAACTCGAACAATTTTACCGTTATTTTGATCACCGATGGCTCTCTTTGCGCGCTTCATATGAATTTGATTGAGCTCTGGCATATTTCTTATATTTAATTCATAAAATAAATCTTCTCAAGGATTCTTTATGGTGGTATTGGATACAGCAAAATATGCAACATCAACAATGATTGATGATATCTAATTAACTGAAAAAGATTAGACGAATATAAAAAATCAAGATTAAGAATCCGAGAAATGAGTGAAGAACGGAGAAGCAAAAGATATTTGTCAGTCTGGCTGATGCTGTGGATTAATAATCACGTCTCGATATTTTGTCGTACTTATTTCCTATGACTGCCATTCTTCTTGCTCTTTAACGCTGCTCTTTCTGCTTTTACGCAAATGTCGATGCACCTGAACTGTCGATCTTAATGAACCATCGTCCATGCTGCTAATCTATCGAATTGCCGTCCCTATCACTTTCGAACTGTTCTCGTAATTAAATTATAATTCAACTGCTTCTAACAGTGATATTAATGTTATTGATGATCCTAGTAACATTTGACATTGCTATATACAACAGATGAATTCTTATGAAACAATTATGGTTGTTCAAAAAATTGTTATATTTATTTTAAAAAAGACACAGTAAAAGAAAACTTAAAGTTTACTTACTTTTATTTAGAGAGAATTGAGAATTTGAAGTTTTAAATGCTTCCTATAGCATTTTTCATATTTCATTTGACGTATTTATAAATATTATCAGTAATATTAATATCACTGTTATTTATAAATATTATCAATAATATTAATATCACTGTTATTTATAAATATTATCAATAATATTAATATCACTGTTATTTATAAATATTATCAATAATATTAATATCACTGTTATTTATAAATATTATCAATAATATTAATATCACTGTTATTTATAAATATTATCAATAATATTAATATCAATAGTTGCTTAGTAACTGGAATGAAATAATTCGAAAAAATTCATAAATTCAATCATTTAAGTTTTCTTGTAATAAGCAGGATAAGTAGCATAAAAAAATATAGACATAAATTTTGCTCTTCAATTTTTTTGAAAAATTATACATAAAAAGATTCAATAACGCTAACACTAAACTGCTTTAAAACTTGTACAAACATAATAGTTTCCATATTGTGCTTAAGATGCTTAATCAGAATTGCAATTTAGTATACTTAAGAAGATACCCTGATTCAAATTTATATTCATCTTGAATCTGTTATACAAAAAAACAATACAACGATTATCTGCAAATACAACTAAGTTCCATTGCAATACTTTCATCAATTGACAGTTGACCTTTTTCATTACAAAATCTTTCATTTGCCTCAAGGTAAATAAAGTAATTTATGTCTATTTTAGGTTGGTGAAAAATTGTAAAAAGGGTCATAAGAAATTTTGTGCTTTGTTAATTATCATTTCAATCACTTAAACTTTTATTTTTCTATACTGAGAATGGCTTTTCCATAGAAAATTTTAGATTCTCGAAGCATAATGCTCCACCTCTTCACTTTTTTTTATAGTTACTACGAAAAGAAATTCTATTTTTTTAAAGTACGCTGTACTGATAAAAAATAATTCCGATTGAAGAAATGTTGAAGAAGTGCTGTAAATTGCTTATTCGCTTCATATTTTTTATTCTCGTGCCAACGAAAATTTGCTGAAACTCGTCAAGATTTCATCATTTTTGAGTAAAAATCAATTTTCAAAGTTTGATAAATGAAAATTCTAAAAAAAATTTTAAAATTCGTAAATTTAATTCAACATTCATTTACGTATTTATTGACAATAGCAATGCATACAAGAAATTACGTTTCTTCTCCAACAACAGCCGATTTTGAATAATTATTACTGTCCTTAAACTTAATTCCCGCGACTTTCAGCTGTTGGACATTTGTAAATTGAGATAATTCAGAAGAGGAGAAAATAACATTAAATTCTGCGAAGGTTTTCTCTTTTCACTTGTAACATCTTTAGATATGTTGAGATTCAGATGCAGAAACTTAGCATTTCTGATGGTGAAAACATATAAATACGCTATTTCGCAGCTAAAAAGACAACAACAATAAAATTTTACAAATGTTTGAACTCACCTTTTAATCCTTCTTTTTCCTAATTTCAGGAAATACATTGTCTATACTTTGTATTTTCTATTTCTGAATATCAAAAACTTTGATCACGGTGGCAATAAGAATCAAACAATATCCATTAAAACAAAACTACCTACAATTCTCTGGAATTTACAATATGTTGAAGACATCATCTATATAAAACTTCATAAAATATTCGACTTAACAAGGTTAGAGAAAAAAATGACGCAATTTGATAGCCAATATTTGATATTTCTTAATGAAATGCAATTACCATTTTGAAATCACCTTAAAAAAGATAAAAAATTACTGGCAAAAAATAAGAAGGTAGTAAAAATCGATGGATTACTTTGTTCTCCGCAAATATTTTATTCTTGACAATGTTATAATATATCTGTCTAGCCATTAACAATTTTCCTCTCATCATCGACGATAAATTACTACGTTATGCATTTGTCGTAAATTATTGTATCCTGTTTTCAACTATGGTTTATGTCTGGGACATTTAAAGAACTTAATCGAAAATTTGCAACTCAAATCGCTTCTGCAGGTATATCATAATACAATCATGAGACAATTACAAGCAGGTAAAATTGCTCGTAATGACGAAGTGGGTGTCATGCATTATCTTCCACATCACGAAGTGTGGAACGCCAATAAAAGTACTACAAAATTAAGAATAGTGTATGATGCCTCGGCGCATCATAATTGATATAAAAGTCTCAACGAAGTTCTCTATAGAAGTCCGGTAATATTACCCGATCTAATCGGTATATTATTACGGTTTCGAATGATGAAATTAGTCATAAATGCTGACATAAAAATGCTTTCTTACAAATAAGGTTGCATCCTTTTTATCTTTTGTTTTGAAGATTTCTATGGGTCAAGAACCTAGGTGAAGAAATTTCAAAAGAGAACATCAAATCCTACCGATTTAAACGAATGCCGTTTGGAGTTATATCTTCACCGATTCTTCAGTTCATTAAAAAGACTTATAAAAATCTATGCCCTGGCTAAAATCATTCTCCATACCAGGGAACAATATGTCAAAGGATGATTATAATCTAGCAGAGTGGCTATTAATCAGACTGGCACAATCGCAAGAAATAGAGAAATGGAATCGCTTTCAACACCATGATAAGTTCTGGAGATACAACAATCAACTAGAATATTCAGATCTGGATAACAAAAGCAAATATCCACTTATTTGCCAAATAAGGAAGATATAACTGAACTCATCATTTGGTTGCAACATGATAGATTGTACCATGCTGGGACTGAACACGTCTTGTATGAAATAAGGCGTAGATTTTGGATTCCAAAAGGAAGGGCCAAAATAAAGCGAGCAATATTTTCATGCATGATTTTGCAAGGTTGGAAGGCAGAACCCCTTTAAACTACCGCTAATGCTAAATCTACTAGAATCACGAATATGGTGATCAAGAACATTCGAGCAGGTAGGTTTAGATTATATAGGCCTCTTCTCAATTAAATCGCTTACTGGGGTAGTGAAAAGATGGTTCGCCCTCTTCACATGTTTTACAACTAGGGCAGTTCATCTCGAACTGGTTGAAGATTTATCCGCTGAAAATTTCTCCTACATCACGAGAAGATTCGTTGCGACATAAAGAACATCAAAAGTTAGTACTCAGCGACAATGCAGCCAATTTCAACTTTTATTCAAGAAAATAATGGACGCCAATTTCTTGGCCGAAAAAGGTATGATTTGGAAAAACACAACTCCACGACGCCATGGGGTGATGGCATTTATGAACGGCTCATTGGACTTACCAAGGAAGCCTTGAGAAAGGCGATAAGAAGATTTCTCACAGAAAGAGAAATGACAACACCAAATTTGAAAATAGAAGGAATATTGAATACGCGTCCATCGACTTACGTTGGGTTTGATAACTATAGGATAATACGTCTCATCGATTTCATTTCACCTACGGCAATCATTAGATATACCAATCAAGTATGAAAATAAGGAAAAGGGATATACTTCTTGCGTATTGAAAATGAAAGATAAACTAGCGAAACATTGAACAAATATTTTTACAACACTAGATGTTTTTGGAAATTATGGAAAAGGATTATCTAAGAGGACGTTTACAAAAGGAAGAACATTCCTAAAACTCATAGAGGAAAGATTCCCACAAGTGGATGAAATAATTTTATTGGTAGAACCTAATGTCCCTCGTGGTACATGGAGTCTTGCAAGAATAATCAAACTTAACAAAAGTTGAGACAATTGGACACGAAATCCCATTATACAACTGCCAAATGCGAAACAACTCGATCGCACTACAAATATTCTTTGTCCACTGCAAATTAACAGCGATTTCAGCAATACAAAAAATCTTCTAGAAGACGATTCAGAAGGAACGAGAGCTAGCCGAACTCAAAGCTCCAAAAGAATTGCGACACATGAAGAACTCTCGGTCAAAATTCACATTAATAGAATGTAAATGCCAGCTGCTTAATGGGAAAACCACTCCCACTTTCTAATCCATATAAACCCTATTTGTATAACGAAACAGATATCTTTTACAAATAAAAGTTTTTACTATTGGCTGGACAATTACAACACAGTTCCACCCAGCCCAATTCAATTCAACACAACAGTGAACCACAGTAAGCTGATCATCTAACACGACAAATCAACCCGTTGAAACACTAGCGGTATTTGGCTAATAATCGATATCACACTCCGCAACTGAAAAATCCGTGATAGGAACATTTGTTATCACATATTAATCTTTATTATCTTTTGTTCTATGTAACATAGAATCATTCTTTTTCTCTTAACATTGTCATCCTATCTCATTCATTTTTAATGACATCTTTTAAAGTTGTATCTTATCGCAGGAAAATGAATATTTTCTTCATGTGCAAAGATGATTATTTTTTATTACTCTATGAAAAGTATGAATTATCAGCACATCTAGAACTTGCACCCACAAATTTTTCGCCTGGTTATAAAAATCAGTATTGATTGAAAAATATTTTAATTTTCCTTTCGCTTAGTTAAAGACAATACAAGTTGTTTTATTATTTAAAAATAACAATGATAATGTTGTGATTTGAAAGCACAACAAAGCATTTATGTCATAAATACAGAAAAAAATGTCAGAAAAAGCGAAATATTCTATATTTTTAATGACTCTTTATCTAACACAAACGAATGCTACGATGTCTAATGCAAGTTTTTATTTTATACTACCAAGCTTATCTTCAGTAGAAAATTACCGTAAACTAATTCACATATAAATATTTCTGATATTCTAACAAAACTTACATACAATTTTTAAAATACTTCTCATCAAATACCATGCTAATGCAGTGTAGGAATGTTTTTCAGACAAAACATCTTCATTATAAAAGGGAGTCTGATTCATTTCAAAAATTTTTCTTTTCTTAGAATCAACAGCTCGACAAACGGTTCATCAAATATTACCAATTATTCCGGATAATCAATCTCTCTGCTACCGAACTTATTTTAATTTTAGTTACAATTTCGACTGTGTGACAATGCTTCGTAGAAAGTAAAATTTTGAAGCATCATTAAGCAATAAACTATTTATAATTTAAAACTTTAAGTTTTAAGTAATATTGCGTAAATTGCTAAATGTCAACAAATGTAATTGTAAGAGCCTTGTGTTGTTGAAATAGGATTCGTAAAGCGTTCGCTACGCCAGTGAGTTACCTCATCATCAAGTTTCTCTCTCTCTCTCTCTCTTTCAACAAAATTAGAAAGTAAAATTTCGAAGTACCATTAAACGATAAACTATTTATATGAATGGAACAGTAGCGGTGAGTCAATGACATGTAATCATTGGGAAACAAAAACTTTTCATGAGTTTGCCTACTACCTTACCAAACAGGTAAGAATGATCAATCACATTAATTCATAGTATCTTTTGCTCTATATTAAATGACTCACTGTTATACCTAACCCCTCATCTTAGCTCATTGCCTTTTTCATTTAAATAATTTTTATAATTAATTTTGATACGAGTTTTTGAACTTGTATCTTAACGCAGGAATGTATGTAAATATTTTCTTTTCATCACTTCATCAAGTGGTTTCATCACTTGCGCGACCTAATAACGGCTTAATTTTTTCAAATGGAGTTCCACCACTAATGATACTGTATGAATTAAGCTAAAGCTCGAGTTTAACACCTGGATTATAAAATTACTGGTAATATCAAACGCATTTACGAAATAAGATATATAATTGCCGTAATTTTTTGCTAAACTTTCAGATAAGTGATCAAACAAACCATCTTCTGTTTTTATATTGACACAGATGGAATAGCATAACTATGAAATGATTTTGTGGAGGGAACAGAGTTGTGGGCATATTCACAATTCCCGCTTAGCATTCCAATGTTGTACTAAACGGTAAAGAAAAAATTTTAATTTTCTTTTTCATTCAATTAAAATCAATCAAAGTTGTTTTATCATTTAAAAATAACAGTGATAAGGTATGCTTGAAAGCACAACAAAGCATTTGCTTCATGAATTCAGCTCTTACACATTCTATCACTCGCTGTTTTTATCCTCCCATCACATGTTGTCCACGAATACCAACAAGTCCATCATTACCGATTACACCTTTCACACCAACATTTCCTTCTTCACCTGGCAAACCTGCAACTCCAGGCTCTCCCTTTGCACCTTTGTCTCCAATTTCTCCTGGAGCTCCTTCGGGGCCTGGCACTCCTTGTCTTCCCATCCGCCCATTGCGCCCTGGTCGTCCCTTTGTCCTTGTTGCGGTGGTCCACAAGTCTGAAAATAAGATTCATATGTATTTGTTGTTTCACAGATTGTCTTCAAATATATTCATCTTACTTCTTTTAGACACTCACCTGAATTAAAGAAACGGAGCAGAAAATCAATAGAAAAACACCCAAAAAATACATTGATGCCGATAACTGTAATTGAAATATTACGAATTTTGTAAAATATTAAAAAATATTCGTGGAAATGCTGAAAATAAGCTTAGTCGACTAATTAAAAAGGAAGTTGTATCTAAATCACTATAATGTCGTTGAAAATGCAATAATTAATGTCTTTTATTTATAATGACGAATAAAATATTTAATGTGAATCTTTCTGGAATTCATATAATAATGAATCATTTCAATAATATTTGCGGAATGGTTGTACCGAATACAATAAAATTCAGCATAAACTATAATCGATGATATAGAATTAACAGGAGGATGATTAAACCGATTGATTAAAAAATTGAGATAAAGAATCCAGAAAATGAATGACGAAACTGGTTTTGATAGGTAAAAGTGATTTATGAATTTAGGCTGATGTTTTGAATTAATAATTCTTCGAATTGGTTAAACTCTTGAAATCAAAAATTTCCTTTATCAAGTCAAATCTTTTATCAATGTAGTAATCGACAAAGAGAATTGAAGCGATGAATGAAACAAAGACGAAACAGTAGAAATATCTCGTGATAAGGGATCTCAGGATAAGGAATGTATTGCTAAAAACAGATTTTTATGAATGTATTGAATGCATAAATTCATGTTAAATACGCGACGTGAAAATTCATCATCATTGGTGGAAAAAGAAAAATACATGAAAATTCAAATTTTTAATCCAACAAATGACATTGTCAATAACTGAAAAGTAAAGCATTGTTGAGAATAAAATATTCATGGAAAGAATAAAGTAATCTACCGGCTTCTTAATACCTTCTTATTTATCACTGGATTTTGTAGTATTAAAAGTTGAAATTTTTAATTATAGTACAAAACCTTGAAGAATACCGGAAATGTGTCGGAAAAGAGTTTAGTAAATTTAATATACGCATGAAATATTAATATTTTTCTTATAATAGCTTTGAATGTTTTTTTTAAAGAAAGCGGTTGCTTTGAGAAAATAGATTCTATCATTTAATGGCACGAAAATGTGAAATTTTAAATCAAAAAAGAAAATGGAAAGCAAAGAGAAAAATTTGAATTGACAGTCAAATTTCATTTGGAGCAATAAGTCGAAAATAATACATGAAATAATCATCCTTTTATTTATTATATTCCATAAGATATTTTAATAATAATTAAATTATTTTTTTAAGCTAATCTCAAATTGTAGTTGCATTTCATTAAAGATTTATATAGGTTATTGTCTTCAACATATTGTAAGTTCCAGAAAGTTATAGTTAGCATTTGTTTAAATAAATTCTGTTTGATTTCTATTTGCACCGTGAATGAAAGTTTTTGATATTCAGCGATTATTCCAAAAACAGAAACTACAAAGTATTTTCTGAAATTAGAAGGTGAGTTCAGTCATGTTGTAAAATTTTGTTGTTATTAGCTTTTCTTAGCTGCAAAATAGCATATCTATATGTTTTCGCCATCAGAAATGCTAAGTTCCTGAATCTAAATTTAAACAAATGGGAAGATATGTTACAAGATTCGAGATGCTAATGGCAGAAAACACGTGATTTAGTTTTTGGAAATAACAACAAAACAAGATTTGCCGATTCATACAATATTAAAATGAAAATATTTTATTCACAGTTTGATGAATGAAGTGATTTTAAATTGCATATCAGTATTATCAGTATTATTATTCCATTAGTCATCCGTTACGATACTTTGGGATTTCTTTCCCAAATACCTATCATATGAATCATAATCGCCGAGATTTTGATGCTATGGAGAGTTATAATCTTCATGAATTTATGTATGACAATAGATAATCGAAAATCTTCATCTAACGACGCTTCATATTTGCATTTCACAATCTTCATTAATTGCAGATAATTCAGTGATGCAAGAAGAAAATAATTTCAAATCAAGTGAAAAATATGAAAAGTATGTTGCTATCAAATTTTTGATTACAACAGTTTCAGATGATAAAATTTTCGAAAAATTTTTGTCAAAAGATCAAAACAATTTATAAATTTTAAAATATTTTTATAATTAACAAAATACATTTGTATTTTGAAATTTATGTTATAGAAATCTTTAAATTAATTATTCTCAGTCAAATGGTGAAATATTCTTTGTTTAATACCTCAATCCATAATACTAATGAATGATATAAATGATTAGTTAACTATTAGCTTTATTTATTGGCATGTTAAATGATTTACTACAGCTTTATTTATTATACCTCTATAATTATTTCATCCATTAAATGAATATATGATCCTTTGTTCATGTAATCTTCATCTGTTCATCTATTCAATTATCTGTTATATCGAATGTTTTCAAGCACCAACCACAGATCAATTTTTGAAACAAAGGATCAGTTTCTCAAATTATTATATCGGCTTAATGATCGCCTGATCATCAGCTTCCTCTGCTAAGCGATTCTACTAATCGTGACTTAAAATGAATTCCTTAGCTAGAAACGATTATTCCAGTCTGAACAATTAAGAAGTAATCTTCATCATTAGATTATCATATTGTATAACTGTTAATTTTCTGCGAACAATAAATTTTTATTATATTGTTTGTAAAACAATTCAAAAAAAAAAAAATTGACGACAATTTTATTATTTGATTGCATCAAATTGCTCAACGGTATATATTATCTCCATAATTTAATGTTTTAAGTCACTTACAGTATAAATGCAAAAAGAAAATGGAAAAGGAAAAGAAAAGGACTGAATTCATCATATTAATGTTTCATCATCATAAGAATGTTATTAAAATAACGAAGCCAAGAAAAAGATACAACTTCAGATATAACATGACATAAAAATTAAATTTGTCAGAATATTGACATCATACAATTAATTAAGGAGATTTTATGACTCGTTTAAAAATTCTCGTAATAAATTTTCTGTGCTATGATTCATCGATACTATTCAATGATTTATTATGACAAAGTTATTCATGTTCGAGTGATATCGCTATATGATTAATAAGAAACGATAATTAACTGGCTCCTTGGAATTATATTGTTAAATTTACTCATCGATGGCCAAATATTATATCGATATTATTTCAAATAAGTTTCTACAATCGCGAATACATCTTCCATTCTACTCTAATAATTAAACAAGTTTTGAATATTTTGAATTTAAAACAAACAATTTTTTTAAATAAACGCATATCGCTTTGTAAAATTATATAAATTCTTTCATTTATTCTACTTGGTGTTTTAAAAATTCATATCTAAAATATTAAAAAAATAAATTAAATAAGAAAAAATTATTTTCATGCTCCAGAATAATGGCTGATTCACTTTTACTTCTTCTCAAACAATCATAAATCAAATTGAAAGACAGCTGAACCAATTAAACTTCGTCATTAGACAGTACGATAGGAATTGGTCAAATTTTTTTATCGTACTATCATTTCATATGGGTTTTCATTTATCTGAAATAGAAATTTAGGACTGGTTTAAAGGCCGCTAATTTTGCCGTTGTATTACTTTAAACTCTCAAGTAACATTCTTAATTCAAAATTTTCAATATCTAAAATGAAAATAATTTCTGCCATAAGTTAATTTACAAAATTATGGAATTTAAATGCATCATAATATAAAAAATAACGTGCCCACTTTTTTAATTTATTTCTCTTTTGCTTTTCATATTTAAAAGTTTTACTATTATTTGCATTTATTATATTTACTAATACATAAAGAGTATGATGATGTTTGCACCTTTGATTTTTTTTGGTTTTAATGATAATTTAATTCTTTGCTATTATGGACGCTTCAACAATGTAAAAAGGAAAAAGTTGAAAACTACAGGAAGTAGTAATTAATTTTTAGGCCATGAAATTTATTGCAAAAACAAGTAATCCCAATTTAAATAAATTTGTTATATTATACGAAGAATACTTGTACGAAAATATTGTCAAAGAGCTTCACAATTTACGGATCTAAATTGAATTAGTGAGACACTCACAGAAATTAAAGGAAAAGATGAAAAGATAGAAAATTATTCAGCAAAAACAGAAGAGCAAAATAAGAGTTTCACGGAAATCCGTGATTGCATTGTGTTTGATTTCGTATGAAAGGATGTATGTTGCATGTGTGTTTACTGTATCATGCAAGATGTAAGCAAAAAATGTTTTGCCTTTGTCTATGAGCTGTGATTCTCACTTTTAATAAAGCCCTCTTTATTCATATATAAAATGATTCAGCAATAACAGAAGAGCAAAAGGAGAGTCTAGAAGATTTAATTAAAAAGCTGATCACTACTAGTAAACTACCGAGTTTCAGTCAAATAGAATTTTTTATTATTCTCACTTTTCTGCAACAATCTGTTAGAACATATTACTATTAACTTTTTTGCTGTTGAACAAACTGTCGTACGTCTGATGCCATTCTCCCAATCCGAAGATTATCCTCTTCCAAATGATTTTATCCATTGTAATAACTATTAGAAGAGCATGAATTATGAGGACATCTACAATTTTTGCTTGTAAATTTGCGCTTGGTTACAAAAATGTTGTCTCAACAGTGGCGAAAAATATTTTGATTATTCTTTCGCGCAGTTTCAAAATCAATCAGAGTAGCTTTATTATTTTTAGCGGGAAAAATCACCTCGGTGATTACTAGTTTCCGCGACTTGAAATAAATCGCTATTTTCTGTCTTGTAGTTTTGAACTTTTTCTTTTTTGGCATTGTTTTGTATTTTCTTTCATCGAGTAACTTCACGATTCATCGATATCAATATATAAAAAAATAAATAGAAAAGAACACAGAACGTTAGCATTAATAAATTACATTCATTTGAATAATAAATGAAACGCTCTACCGGAAAGTAAGTTACGCGCTATTCAATATCATTGTTGAATCCGACAATATTTGTTCACGCCACGCAATATAATACTAATCATTGAGAAAAAGTGGATTGTGTGAATGATGGCTTCTATCATTTAACAGTTCCATTAAAGGGTTTCAGTTGTAGACAAGCTGGATTTCAAATCGTATCCATAAAAAGGGAAAATTTCTATCTTCTGGAAATGATAGATTTATCAAAAGTTAGCATTTTCTCGAATATATGCAAATGCAGAGAATGAAGTACTAAAGCAATCTTTTTGCTTCTCGGCTTTAGTCATTTCATTTCACTCACTTTTTATTCCAACAATTCTTATAATAAATTTGATATGAGTTTTTATTTTGAATTCTTTCGTAGGAACGTCACTATCTTCATTTTATGCATAAAGATGATTTCTTTTTTTTTTATTCTTGGGAGAGCATGAATTATGAGCACATCTACAATTTTTGTTTATAAATTTACGCTTGGTTACAATAACGTTGTCTCAACAATTTTGATTTTTCTTTCGCTCAGTTTCAAAATCAATCAGAGTTGCTTTACTATTCAGAAATAATCAATGATGAGATTATCATTTGAAAGCATAACAAAGAGTTGTTAATCGTAATAATAATTCAATTCTGACATATTTTATCACTTGTTGCTTTTATCCTCCCATCATAACATGCTGTCCACGTATACCAACCAGTCCTTCATCACCGATTTCTCCTTTCGGTCCAGTATTTCCTTCTTCACCTGGCCAACCTGAATCTCCAGGCAATCCCTGTATACCTTTTTCTCCAACATCTCCTTCTATTCCCTGCGGTCCTGGCACTCCTTGTTTTCCGTCTCGTCCATTACGTCCTGGTTGTCCTCTTCGCCCTGCTTCTGGTGGTGCACAAGCCTGAAAATAAAATTCATATGTATTTGCTGCTTCACAAATTGCCTTCTAACGTACCATCCTACTTAGAATCTATCAAAGACTCACTCACCTGAGTCACAGAAACAAAGCAGAAAATCAATAGAAAAATATCGAAAACGTGCATTGACATTGAAAGTCTGCAACTGGTTAGTAAATAAATATTATGTTTTCGGAAATTTATTTTAAAATTCCGCTTATGCTATTATAATATCATATGTGGAGAAGGACCCAAAATTTAAAATGGATAATCAGTACAGCGAGTTTCGAAGAGAATTCTTTTATATAAAACTGAGAATTGGCATATCTGATATGAATCTTTCTTTCCGAAAGTCATAAAATAAAGAATTATTTTAAAAATTCTTTGTGAAATAATTGTGTTAATCTGGAAATCCTCTGTGCTTTTTGTGCGACAGATTAAAATTAACGGAAAAAGATTAGATTGAATGATAAAAAATTGAAATGAAGAACTAATAAATGAACGAAAGGAAAGGTTTTGAAATGTAAGATTGATTTACGATTCTAATTGACTACTCGTCCATTTAACTTTTTAACTTAGTGAATTTTAACTTCAAAGAGACTTTAAGGAGCTTAAAATTTTGTCAAATTAAATCTTTTATGAATGGAATGATCGATTTAACGATACAAAAGGAAAAATGAGACGGAAACGAAACAGAAGTATCTCATGATGGAAAATTTACTGTTAGTAAATAAAATATTATGAAAACAGGATACCATAATTTAAAACAAATGCATAACGTTTATCGTCATTGATGAGAAGAAAATTCTCAATAGCTGGACATATATATTATAACATTGTCAAGAATAAAATATTCGCGAAGAAAAAGTAATCCATCGATTTCCTATTACCTTCTTATTTCATTAATACAAAACATCGAAGACATATTGTAGGTTCCAGAGAGTTATATTTAGCTTTTGTTTTAATAAATGCTGTTTGATTCTTATTGGCACCGTGAATGAAAGTTTTTGATATTCAGCAATTATTCCAAAAACAGAAACTACATTTTCTGATTTTCTGAAAGTAAAGTATTTTCTGAAATTAGAAGGTGAGTTCAATCATGTTGTAAAATTTTGTTGTTGTTAGCTTTTCTTAGCTGCAAAATAGCATATTTATATGTTTTCGCCATCAGAAATGCTATATTCCTGCATCTAAATTTAAACAAATGGGAAGATTTGTTACAAGATTCGAAATGCTAATAATTTTCAAAATAATTTATGCAAAGTAGTCATACATTTTTTCCATAATTTCGCTTCAGTTTTTATTTATGCTTTTTTATTGAAAGAGAAGCATCGAATGCATATATATTTTTATAATTGATATTAATTTTTGCATTCCTTTTTCAACATATATTAATCTACTCTTCTTTTACAGTAAAAAGTTTGTTTACACTTCATTAATAATACCATTTACTCAAACGAATACTACTTGATTATGCTACTTTTAAAAGGATTAATTTAAGAACAAAATCTTTCCTGGATTTTATGCCATTATTGTTGGATGAAAAAAATGAAATGAATAAATTGAGCAAATTCATTCTTATCAATATTTTTTATGTTTAACTGTAAAGCTAATACGCTTAATTATTTGTTAATTCTTCTAAAATAAATTTACGTCAAGTTTTCAATTGATTTAAAA
Source organism: Dirofilaria immitis (assembly GCA_024305405.1). Taxonomy (NCBI): domain Eukaryota; kingdom Metazoa; phylum Nematoda; class Chromadorea; order Rhabditida; family Onchocercidae; genus Dirofilaria; species Dirofilaria immitis. Next base: position 40,366 of record JAKNDB010000007.1, read on the forward strand.
TGTTTCAATTTAAAATATAATTACTTAAGTATTAGATAGCAGAGTATCAGGATAACTTATTTTTGCTTTATATTAGTTCTAGTTATGAAGTGCTGTTTGACTAAAAGGATTTATTTTTTTTTCTCAATAGAAGCTCTTTTCCTGAATTCGAAAGCGGGTTTTATTAAATATGTGAATTGAATTATGGTGGCTACGATAAGTATTTAAACGATAAGCAATCCTTTAGTGATAATCAATTATCTGAAAGATTATCTGATAAGTTTGAGAAAATTAACAAGCAGGGAATGGAAAGCACAAGGCTGTGTGTGCTACAATCTTAAAATCAAGATATGGATATATGGATTTTGAGAGAGGTTTCAATAAAACGTCATAATATATATTTTTATGATTCTTTTCTGATCCGTTATTTAGCGGTCATTTTTATGAAAAGAAATAATATAACAGTTTCTGTTTTCATTTTTGAAAATTTTCACAGATTGGCCTCAAATATATACATCTAATTTAGAATTTATCAGGGTTCACCTGGATCACAAAAATAGAAGAGAAAATCTATAAAAGGTGTGCAGTAGGTGTATTGATATTGAAAGTCTGCTATTGGCTTGTGAATATACATTTTTTTCTAGAAATTTATTTTCTAATTTTCAAATTTTCAGTTACTGGAATTTTATAAAGGATAAATTTTATATAAAGCATTTATAAAGGATGAAAGAAATTTTGGGAACGCTACAATTAAAGCGTTATTCACCGGTCATTTTATGAAAAGATATAATATAACCGTTGCAAATGTAAGTTAATAAATTCAACTTAAGCCATTATAATTTTGTTGGATATGTCGAGAAGGACTTCTAGATTTAAAATTGATAATCAGTACAGTGAATTTCGAAAACGATTCTTTTATTTATAATTGGGAATTGGCATATCTGATTTTTGGGAATTGTGTTGAATCTGAAAATCTTCTGGACCTTTTTGTTCGACAGATTAAAATTAAAGGAAAAAAGATTAAAATAAAATAAAAAAAAACTGAAATGAAGAATCCAGCAAATCAACGAAAGGACAGGTTTTGAGATATAAGATTGATTTATGAATCTAATTAACTATTCGTCCATTTTAACTTTTTAACTTATTCAATTATAATTTCAGAGAGACTTTAAAGAGCTTAAAATTTTGTCATATCAAATCTTTTATGAATGGTATGATCGATTTAACGATACGAGAGGAAAAATGAGACAAAAACGAAATAGAAATATCTCATGACGATAAATGTATCAACTAGCAAATAAAATATATTGTGAATGCTGGATATGCGTCAAATACATAACGTAGTAAATTTATCGATTTCTTAAAATTTTTTATTTTCAATCAAATTTTGCAAAAATATATAATATGTTAAATTTTAAGTAAGCATTAAATGATAAATTATTTAGAATTTATTTTTTAATTTCAATTTATTTTCTTATTTATTTTTGAAATGATTGTTTATCTTATTCATTCATTTATTTGTTTGAAAAATAAACAATAATTCACTTTTGATTTTTATATTATATAAAATATTTATAAATAATTTCCAATCAAATTTTAGTTCATGTTGTTGAAAAAAGATACGAATATTTATAGTACAAAATTTTTGCAACATCATATGATAAAAATTCCGGAAAGGTTTCAGTAAAATGTTTAATATAATTTTTTATTAATAACCATAGCCTTTAAGCAATTCTTAACGAAAAGATAAATTTAAGATGTAAATTTTAAACGGTTAACTTCTAGCTTCTCTTTGCATTCACATTCTTCCAGTATTTATTGATTAACGTCTGTCGCAAAAAACATTGCTTGATAAAAGTGAGGTATTTCTGAATTCAAATAAACTATCTGAAGATGATACTATTTCTGTACGTTAACAGTATTTCTTCATATTGATATAATCTTCAGGAAAAAGCAGTAATTGGATGATATTAAAGATAAAATTTCCAAATTTTTGACTTTTTTAGTTTGAAAAAGGATTGTTTTGATAATATTTGAAATTGTTTGCGCATTTTTTTTTAAATTAACACTTTGATTTTATTTATATTTTAATTTTATGAATGAAATACACTAATTTATATTAAACCTATTTAATGGTGAAATAATTTTGTGCTCTAATTGAGAAATGTAAAGTTTAACTAGATTTTCGTTAAATTGCATTTTCATAAATGATATGATATCGATGGCATAAGATGAAACGATTTAGATTACTTCTCAATTCTGGAACCATCACTAGAATGAAAATATTTTTTGTCTAATTCCAGACATATTCTGAACTCTAGAAGGATTTTTAACCAAAAACACGAATATCAATCATTACATTACTACATTATCATTAATTGGGCTCTCAGAAATGATGATGCTTTAGTTATTCATTTTTGATCTCATCCTGAATAACTACACAGTTTATGCCTTTATATCAATATTAATTTAAACGACGATTATGTCTATTTTTCTGTCCATGGTTCCTTTGTTATGGAGTTCCCATGATAACTCGAACAATTTTACCGTTATTTTGATCACCGATGGCTCTCTTTGCGCGCTTCATATGAATTTGATTGAGCTCTGGCATATTTCTTATATTTGGTGTGTAAGCTAATAACTGATACTTTCTTATCTTCGTTTATTAAATTAAGCATTTCCTAATCTTCTTCCACCATATTTGTGTATTTCCTTTTCTCTTTTCTTTTTATCGTTATTTACAGAATGTACAGCCATTTATGGTTGATACTTATATGTGCTTCAAAATACAATTTACTTCTTCTTATTTTTGTGGTCAATTATACTTTCTTAATTTTCATACTGTTCATATTGTTCTTCGTCTACTATACATTGGTTGATGGTTTCCAATTCATTTTTTTCCCACGTCGTTAAAAGCTTTAAGATTTCACCTTTCGCTGCTATTAGCGCATAATGTGGATAACATTTTCTCTGCTCATTGAACCAAATAATGTTGAGAAAAACATTTTGCTTGTTACTTAGATTATTGCTTGTAATTTGATTTTACCTTCTCGATGCTTCTAACTTTGATGTGTCGACAATAACATTACTAGTTATTTATTAAAGATAATATGCGATTCATAAATATGTAAATATCTCGATGTATAGATAGATAAAAATAATACAGCACACTATATTGTCGTGTTGTACATACCTTCTATGACCGTCGTCCTCCTTGCTCTTCAACTCTGCTCTTTCTGCTTTTACGCAAATGTCGATGTACCTGAACTGTGGATCTTGATGAACCATTGTCCGTACTATCGAATTGTCGCCCCTACTATTTTCGAACTTTTCTCGTAATTGAATTAAACTGCTCCTTACGCCGATATTAATGCCATTGATGATCCAATAAATTACTCTTTACATAAATAATCCTTGATATTGATAGTGGGCTTACAATGCATTGATTTACTTATCAGATCGAAGAATAAGAAATACATAATATTTACAATATTTCAAACAATGCACATATGTCGGAATGATCGAAATATTTCATATTCTTTATGACTCATTATCTAACATAAACGACTCTAATGTAGTAAATCATTTATCTAAGAAATTAGTTCTCATCTCTATTTTATATTACCAATCTTATCCATAAAAGCAAAATACCGTAAACCAATCCACATGTAAATATTTTCAACAAAGGCCTATGTGCAATGTTTAAAATACTTTCCCATCAAACCTATGTTAATATAGCGTGGGAATATTTTTTAAAAGCATCATTATAAAAAGATTCTTCGTTCCTTGGTTTTTGTAAGCAGGTCCTCCAATAATATTTTAATTTCTTATTTTGTTTCAATTATATTAACGATATATCTTTATTATGCTGCTTTGTAGTAAACGCCAGTACAAGTTATATTGATGCGTATTGTTCGAAATATTCTATCTTTATTCTTCACTTCTACCTGAGAAATTGAGAAGACTTTCACGGAATTCAATGTTATTTTCTACTCTTTCGAATTACCTCAAAATATAAATGTCCAGCAAGTGAAAGACGCAGGAATTAAGTCTAGCAACAGTAATGATCATTCAAAATGGATGAAAAAGAAACAAACCTCTAGTATGTATTGCTGATATTAACGGACAAGTAAAGAAGCAGATTAAAGATGAATAAAAATTTGAATCAAGATATCTTCTTAAGTAGACAAAAGTATGGATATCCGAAGAAATGCAATCTTCTTAATAAATTACAATTCTGACCAAGCATTTTATATGTATATATGTTTGTACCAGTTTTAAAGCAATTTTAGTGTTACCCTTATTGAATCTTTTATAATTTTCTTCAGCGATTGCACACTTTTAAAAGATAAATTTCTCCAAAAGAAAATTGAAGAAAGCAAAATTATATACATACTTTTCTTATGTTACTTACCGCGCTTATTACTAAGGAAATTAATGTAATTAATCATATGGATTTTTTAGATCTCTTTCATTCCAATTATTAAATAACAGTATTATTGATAGTATTTATAAATATACCAAATGAAATATGGAAAATTCCGTAGAAAATATTTCAAATAATTTAAAAATTAAGGTTTTCAAATCTCCACAAATAAGAGTACGAAAATGAAAGTTTTCCTCTTTTTTAGATGAATATAGAAATCTTTCGAGCAGTCGTAATTGTTTCATGTTTAACTGCAACTGATTTAAGTTTGCCTAAAGTAAAAAACATTTTACGTATTTATCATCTATTAGCTAAATAAGCCTAGTAGCATTTGACATTGCTGTATACAACAGATGAATTCTTATGAAACAATTATGGTTGTTCAAAAAATTGTTATATTTATTTTAAAAAAAGACACAGTAAAAGAAAACTTAAAGTTTACTTACTTTTATTTAGAGAGAATTGAGAATTTGAAGTTTTAAATGCTTCCTATAGCATTTTTCATATTTCATTTGACGTATTTATAAATATTATCAGTAATATTAATATCACTGTTATTTATAAATATTATCAATAATATTAATATCACTGTTATTTATAAATATTATCAATAATATTAATATCACTGTTATTTATAAATATTATCAATAATATTAATATCACTGTTATTTATAAATATTATCAATAATATTAATATCACTGTTATTTATAAATATTATCAATAATATTAATATCACTGTTATTTATAAATATTATCAATAATATTAATATCACTGTTATTTATAAATATTATCAATAATATTAATATCACTGTTATTTATAAATATTATCAATAATATTAATATCACTGTTATTTATAAATATTATCAATAATATTAATATCACTGTTATTTATAAATATTATCAATAATATTAATATCACTGTTATTTATAAATATTATCAATAATATTAATATCAATAATTGCTTAGTAACTGGAATGAAATAATTCGAAAAAATTCATAAATTCAATCATTTAAGTTTTCTTGTAATAAGCAGGATAAGTAGCATAAAAAAATATAGACATAAATTTTTCTCTTCAATTTTTTTGAAAAATTATACATAAAAAGATTCAATAACGCTAACACTAAACTGCTTTAAAACTTGTACAAACATAATAGTTTCCATATTGTACTTAAGATGCTTAATAAGAATCGCAATTTAATTTACTTAAGAAGATAACTTGATTCAAATTTCTTGCACCTCAAAGCTTGCACCTCAAAGCCTGTCAATCTTGCACCTCAAAGCCTGTCAATCTTGCACCTCAAAGCCTGTCAATCTTGCACCTCAAAGCCTGTCCTTTCGTTCATTTATTAGTTCTTCATTTCAATTTTTTATCATTCAATCTAATCTTTTTTCCGTTAATTTTAATCTGCCACACAAAAAGCCCGGAGGATTTCTAGATTCGTCACAATCATTCCACAAAGAATTTTTAAAGTACTTCTTTATTTTATGACTTTCGAAAAGAAAGATTCATATCAGATATGCCAATTCTCAGTTTTATATAAAGGAATTCTCTTCGAAACTCGCTGCTTATCTATTTTAAATCTTAAGTCCTTCTCCACATATCGATATTATAATAGCACAAGCGAAATTTTTTCATTTTAATTTATTGACTATGTTTATTTATAGAATTTTCAATAATATTCTTATCTTTTATGAAATTCAAATGACTAAAAATATGGAAATTAGAAAATAAATTTCCGAAAACATAATATTTATTTACTAACCAGTTGCAGACTTTCAATATCAATGCACGTTTTCGATATTTTTCTATTGATTTTCTGCTTTGTTTCTGTGACGCAGGTGAGTGAGTCTTTGATAGATTCTAAGTAGGATGGTACGTTAGAAGGCAATTTGTGAAGCAGCAAATACATATGAATTTTATTTTCAGGCTTGTGCACCACCAGAAGCAGGGCGAAGAGGACAACCAGGACGTAATGGACGAGACGGAAAACAAGGAGTGCCAGGACCGCAAGGAATTGAAGGAGATGTTGGAGAAAAAGGTATACAGGGATTGCCTGGAGATTCAGGTTGGCCAGGTGAAGAAGGAAATACTGGACCGAAAGGAGAAATCGGTGATGAAGGACTGGTAGGTATACGTGGAGTGCATATGATGGGAAGATAAAAGCAACAAGTGATAAAATATGTCAGAATTGAATTGTTATTACGACTAAAAACTCTTTGTTATGCTTTCAAATGATAATCTCATCATTGATTATTTCTGAATAGTAAAGCAACTCTGATTGATTTTGAAACTGAGCGAAAGAAAAATCAAAATTGTTGAGACAACGTTATTGTAACCAAGCGTAAATTTATAAACAAAAATTGTAGATGTGCTCATAATTCATGCTCTCCCAAGAATAAAAAAAAAAAGAAATCATCTTTATGCATAAAATGAAGATAGTGACGTTCCTACGAAAGAATTCAAAATAAAAAACTCATATCAAATTTATTATAAGAATTGTTGGAATAAAAAGTGAGTGAAATGAAATGACTAAAGCCGAGAAGCAAAAAGATTGCTTTAGTACTTCATTCTCTGCATTTGCATATATTCGAGAAAATGCCAACTTTTGATAAATCTATCATTTCCAGAAGATAGAAATTTTCCCTTTTTATGGATACGATTTGAAATCCAGCTTGTCTACAACTGAAACCCTTTAATGGAACTGTTAAATGATAGAAGCCATCATTCACACAATCCACTTTTTCTCAATGATTAGTATTATATTGCGTGGCGTAAACAAATATTGTCGGATTCAACAATGATATTGAATAGCGCGTAACTTACTTTCCGGTAGAGCGTTTCATTTATTATTCAAATGAATGTAATTTATTAATGCTAACGTTCTGTGTTCTTTTCTATTTATTTTTTTATATATTGGATATCGATGAATCGTGAAGTTACTCGATGAAAGAAAATACAAAACAATGCCAAAAAAGAAAAAGTTCAAAACTACAAGACAGAAAATAGCGATTTATTTCAAGTCGCGGAAACTAGTAATCACCGAGGTGATTTTTCCCGCTAAAAATAATAAAGCTACTCTGATTGATTTTAAAACTGCGCGAAAGAATAATCAAAATATTTTTCGCTACTGTTGAGGCAACATTTTTGTAACCAAGCGCAAATTTACAAGCAAAAATTGTAGATGTCCTCATAATTCATGCTCTTCTAATAGTTATTACAATGGACAAAATCATTTAGAAGAGGATATTCGGATTGCGAGAATGGCATCAGACGTACGACAGTTTGTTCAACAGCAAAAAAGTTAATAGTAATATGTTCTAACAGATTGTTGCAGAAAAGTGAGAATAATAAAAATTCTATTTGACTGAAACTCGGTAGTTTACTAGTAGTGATCAGCTTTTAATTAAATCTTCTAGACTCTCCTTTTGCTCTTCTGTTATTGCTGAATCATTTTATATATGAATAAAGAGGGCATTATTAAGAGTGAGAATCACTACTAGTAAACAAAGGCATAACTCAGAGATAAAGGCAAAATATTTTTAGCTTGCATCTTGCATAATACAGTAAACACAAATACAACATATACCTTTTCATGTGAAATCAAACGCAATGGAATCACGGGAATATATTTTTATGAGGATGATATCTGCTATATATGCTACAAAATCTTAGGTTCAAAATTCTAACATTTAAATTACGAGCGTCAGATAATAACAATTCTGTATAGAGATGAGAAAGTGTGACTATTTCTTATATACTTCAAGAAGAAAAGAATACGTAAAGGGCGGAATATGATGGATCTCTTTAAAAAATTGTTGAATCCTACTATTATTTTTGATCGCTTAAACGTGAGATTATCGATGATATATAATTTTATTAAAAATTCGCATTCAATTTATTGCAACTGTCAGAATCAAAAATTTTATTCATTTGTGCATACAACACAAAAATTGTTAACTTTTACTGAAAATATATATGGCCATTGCTTCCTGCTTCAGCAATGGATGGATAATCACAGGAATACTTGAAAAATCGAAAACACATCGAATTATTCGTAAGGGATAAGGATGAAATCAACTTATTGAATTCAAATTAATTATTTTAATAAACACGCAAAAGTTCAAAATTCCTATTCGAAAACAAAGAAAAGCTCTACGTTACAAACGATATACAAAATATCTCTGAAATTATAAGATTATCTATCATCAAATAAACTGACATTATACTCGATGATTATAATTTTATTGGTAGAAATAACACACCTTAATCAATGCATCTGCTTTGATAAAGTTGAAATGGGATTTATCTCATTGTGAATTACTTTGAAGAAATTGATTACTGATCACTTTTTGGATAATCTGTTGCAGACGCATTGTTTTTTTATATACTGTATAGAATAACTGTTGTATCCGTTAACAATGGCATAGCATAAATTAACAATTCCCATTAATTTCTAATTTCTATTTAAAATTAGCGAGTAATGATGATATTCGTTAACTTTTCCTTCTCATTAACGTTCGCTTATTGTCGTAGCTCTGAATGCGAAATAAGTATAAAGAGCAAATAATTTTTTGCATTTTATAAAAATTAATGCCATAAGATCAGACAAAAAAATATGTATTTCAATAATTGGTGAAAGAAAGAATTGCAACCATGAATAATATAATCTCGAAAAAAATAAAAATATCAGACAAACTGAGTTTATGTTTTGAAATTTCGTTTTGGTTAAGTTAATAATGAAGATGTCATGCATGGATTTGTCGGAAAGAATCGAAAGAGAATGCAGTAATTTCTTTGTGTTGGATTTCTCATTAATAGGCATAGAGTATATGTGGGTTTTTATTATATAATGTAAGTAAGAAGTAAGCTAAATTTGTCCGTTTTTGTTGTTTATATTCATAAAAGATTTGATTTGACAAAATTTTAAATTCATTAAGTTAAAAAGTTAAATGGACGAGTAGTCAATTAGATTTGTAAATCAATCTTGCATCTCAAAGCCTGTCCTTTCGTTCATTTATTGGTTCTTCATTTCAATTTTTTATCATTTAATCTAATCTTTTTTCCGTTAATTTTAATCAAAAAAGCCCGGAGGATTTCTAGATTCGTCACAATCATTCCACAAAGAATTTTTAAAGTAATTCTTTATTTTATGACTTTCGGAAAGAAAGATTCATATCAGATATGCCAATTCTCAGTTTTATATAAAAGAATCGGTGATGAAGGACTGGTAGGTATACGTGGAGTACATGTGAGAGCAAAATGAAAGCACCAAGTAATAAAATATATCAGAATTAAATTATTATTACGATTAAAAACTCTTTGTTATGCTTTCAAATGATAATCTCATCATTGATTATTTCTGAATAGTAAAGCAACTCTGATTGATTTTGAAACTGAGCGAAAGAAAAATCAAAATTGTTGAGACAACGTTGTTGTAACTAAGCGTAAATTTATAAACAAAAATTGTAGATGTGCTCATAATTCATGCTTTCCTAACAATTAAAAAAAGAAACCATTTTGCTCATAAATATAATGTTTTCGGAAATTTATTTTAAAATTCCGCTTATGCTATTATAATATCTATACGTGGAGAAGGACCTAAGATTTAAAATGGATAATCAATACAGCTAGTTTCGAGGAGAATTCTTTTATATAAAACTGAGAATTGGCATATCTGATATGAATCTTTCTTTAAAATTTTCATTTATCAAACTTTGAAAATTGATTTTTATTCAAGAATGATGAAATCTTGATGAGTTTCAGTAAATCATTGTGAATGCGGAAAAATGGTTAAAGATTTAAAACGTCACATGTTGATTCATACTGATACGAAGGGATAACTTTGTAAGGAATGCGGAAATAGTTTCAATCGATTATTCAATTTGAAGCAACATATGTGAACTCATGCTAGTGAGAAGCCGCACTCTTGCACGGCATGCGGTTAGAATTTTTCTCCAATTTGAAATATGGTAGTTCATACGGTGAGAAACCGCATTGTTATGAGATGTGCGGGAGGAATTTTTCTACACCATCAAATTTAGGAGGCATATAAAAACAATTCATCTTGATACGAAATTGCAGAATTGTTCAAAATACACGAATTAAAAGTCGTATGTTTTGCAAGCATGCAATAAAAGTTTTCAGTTGGAATACAATTCCAAATTAGATATGAAGCGAAATACACATTATTTCGTCGATGATTTTTATTTTTATCATTTCAGATATTGTTGATTATTTATTTACTGTACTGATTTATCTCAATTCCTTTAAGTTATGTTATCGTTATTAAAATTATCTTATTGAAATCATTGAATTTGTATATTGATCATGGAATTGCTGCTTTCTTTGATATTTATTATCTAAATTATTGTAATAAAAGTTTAATTACTCAAGTTTGAGATGATATCATTGAAAGATAGAAAAAGCACTCAGTTTTTGTCATGCTTAAAAAAATCGGTCAGAAATTTGGTCAAAAAAAGGAAAAAGCCAGAATAAAAACAAATAACCTAAGGATATATCAATAAAGGAGCGACTTAAGCTTACGCCACGAAAGACTTAAGAATATGTCAGGAAAGACACCTAAGAATAAGTTACCAACGGTACGACGAAGTAATTCTAATTCGGATCAGCTTTTAACAAAACTTGAAGTCAAGGAGAGACAAGAAGAGAAACTTATCCTTCATATCTCATTAGAAAGAATTTGCAGTTCTTGCAAACACTGCAGGAAAGGATGTTGAACAAGTAGCAAAATTACAAGGAAAGGAACTACCACAGGGTTTCAGTACAAAAGAACGGTAGAATGTTTAGAGCAGCAGAAATCTAATATTGAGAAGCAAATAAATGGACAGGCAAATAATTTGGAGATAGAATGGAAAGAATTATTACGTACAGTAAAAGATGATGAATCGGAGAAAGATGTTATATAATACGAAGACATACATGAAGAAGAATGTATTTTTGATACAGGAAAAAGATTTTGTCAAAGAGTTTCACATCTACGGGCTTAAATCAAATTAATGAGGTACTCATAGAAACTAAAGAAAAATGTGAAAAGACGGATAATTATTTAGCAACAATAGAAGGAAAAAGAAGAGTCTACAAGATTTAATTTTATCAACGATTTCTTTCTGATCATGACAACCTTGATATGGGTAACTCTTTTCTTCTCAATCCTCCATAGATTTCTTCAATTTTTTATTTCTCGCACTTTGAAAGAAACCCAAACTTGGGCAATTAAACCTTTTATTATGGCAACATAATAATGCATCAACGATAATTTATAAATTTTCATTTTTGAAAATTTTCACAGATTTGCTTCAAACATATGCATCCTATTTAGAATCTAACAAGACTTACATGGATACAAAAGCGAAACAGAAAATCAATAGAAAAATATTCAAGGAGTTCATGATATTGAAAGTCTGTAATTGGTTTGTGAGTAAAGATTTTTTTCTAGGAATTTACTTTCTAATTTCCAAATTTTTAGTCATCCAAATTTTATAAAAGATGAAAGAAATTTTATGAATGCTACAATTAAACCTAGTAAACAAATTAAGTCTTAAAATTCAACTTAAACTGATATAATATCGAAAAAAATTCAACATAAACTATTATGATATCGTAACCTTCGCTAGCTATTTATTTAAGATAATATACCATTTATAAATATGTAAATATAGATATATAAATAGACAGGAGTTATATCGTACTTATATAATAATATAAAAAACGGATAATAGAAAGTAAGAAAGAAAATAATAATCGTTTGAAAGCACACTATGTAGTACTTACCTTCTGTACCGTCGTTTTCCTCACTCTTCAATGCCGCTTCTTCTGGTTTTACGCGAATATCGATCGCTTACAATACTTATTTAAAATTCATATTTTTGTCCAAATTCTCATCCGAATCTTCTAATTGGATTTTGTTTAGGTTATAATTGAATCTTAAGTCCGCTGCCTAATGGAAGAACCACTTTCCACCTCCTAATCCATATAAACCCTATTGTATAACGAAACAGAGATCTTTACAAAAAGTTTTCACGATCTGGTGGATTCAACATAGTTCCAATCAGCCCAATTCAATTCAACTCAGCACAGCTCAACACAACACAACTCAACTCAATTCACTTCAGCAAACCACAGTAAGCTGATCAACTAACACGACAAATCAACCGTTGAAAACACTGCTGGTATTTGACTAATAATCAACATCACACTCCGCGACTGAAAAATTCGCGACAGCTTCTACCACTTTTGAACTATTCTCGTAATTGATACTGCTTTTGACACTGATATTGATGTTATTGATGATCCAGGAAGCTCCTCTTTAGGGAAGTGATCCTTGATATTGATAGTGGGCAGTGGCTTACAAGGCGTTAATTGATTTAGTTATCAGAACAAAGAATAAGAAATAGACAATATTTATAATATTTCAAACAATGTACATAATCTTTAGTCTTTCCAGCATATACCAAACAATTAACATAGATTTTAACATCTTACATTCTTACGACCTTTATTAGTAGATCGAAAGATGAGAACAAAGGCTTTTGTATCGAGATATGGATATATGATTCGTTTATCTACGAAATGTTACAAATTCTCACTATATGCTTTGAATTTTTTATATTTCGTTACATTTATATTATATCAGCTTTATAAAGTATTTTTAAATATTTTTAGCGACGTTATCCAGTATTAAATATTGAGATTGAACCAATTGACGATGCTTTTTTTGGTGAACTCGCTACTGGAATGAATTTGATGGCGCTAATAAAATTTCAATACTCGTGCTTTGATTAGTAGAGTTTGTTTAATATCCAAAACCAACAAATCTAACTTTTGAATCTCATGGATTTTAATTTTAAAATCTTTAAAAATTTTAAGGAAACACTTTATAAAGCATTGTATATTTGATAGTAAATTATCATAACAAAACAAACAAGAGATGCTAATTAAACCATATAGATTAATATTTTCTCACAGCTTTTTTTCTTCTTCCACAAATTTTCATGATACTGTGTAATCTTCTCATTTTATTTGCACTTAGACCATTTTCATAAAATACCATTTTATTATGCTGTGCTAATTCTCACAACTTTTTACTGAGGTATATAACACAATTTTCAGATCACTTCACGTACGATTTTCAGATTATTTCACGTCTGCTTCCATGAGAAAGATATTTCACATCTTCTATGCAGAATTCATATTATCTGACACTCGTAATTTAAATGTTAGAATTTTGAACCTAAGATTTTCATAAAAATATGTTTCATGAGACTCTGTAGTAATCTATTTCATCTTTAATCTTATTGTTTACTTAATACTTAATTGGTAGACGCAAATTTTTCATTAAAAAATTATTAAAATTTCAATATATTTCTAATATACACAGTCAGGGATGATTCTTAAGCTTGCAATATTCGCATTTTGTGTGTCTATGATTGGAGCGGTTAAAAAGAAAATTGCAAATATATTCAAATGTTAAACTATTGCAAAAATATCAAAAAGTTTGAAGGAACAGGAGAAGATTCTTTGACGAATTTAACTTGAAAACTTCGTCTTATTTAAGTGATAACTATTTAAAATGAATGTATACATGTTAATAATATTTCCAATAAGATACGGAAGGAACAATTATTTTGCATAATCATTAAAATATTATCTTAATTTTTGATGAATGAATGGTTTTGAAATTTATTTCAAATGACCTATTGGTCAGTCATTCATGACCTATTGGTCAGTCATTCATCAATTTATTCCATAGAAGGAATTCAGCATTAATTAGTATTACCTGACAATACAATCTCAATTAAATAAATTAATAAATAACAGTCGTTCAATAGAAAAATTCTTTAAAGTTTTTTCGTTTTAGAGATTAAATCAATTGCCATCAAACCAATAATATGCAAAGCACTCAAAACGAATGGAAAGTGGTTGATTTCATTAATTAATTTAAAAATATATATGCGTAATAAAACACGTCACGCATGTGCTCTTGATTATGTCCTTTAGGATAACAATATCACCAAATGTTATAAAGATGGTATATGGCGATAGATACTTGGTTATTTTTTATTCATTTTAATTATTCAATTTTCACTTTTCATAAGTAATTTGCTATCTTTTTATTCTTTGCCGATTCAATTTATCCATACAGCGAAAATTGTTTGCAACATTGCATTGTATGATCATAGAAGAAACCGATAGAACTTGAGGCTTATTTATGTATTTCTTACACGAACGATTGATTACATGATCAAAATTTTTCCAATTTTTCTGGAATAGAGATTTCAATTTCTTTAAATTTCAGGTACAAGCAAACTGGCACGAAGAATCAAATTATACTTTTGTCGACATATTTTTACAACAAATCAGTTTCATTGCATTATAGATCATTAAGTCTTCATCTCTTTTCTACCATTTACTTACGTTTATTCTTGATGATAATGAGAATCGTATGTAGTATGGAGAGATCGAAAATTTCTGAGATATTATTCAGATATTGTTCACTGATATGAGTTATTAGAACTGAAATAGCGATATTAGTCTTTCACTTCATCGTTAAGTTGAACTTTAAATTTTAGCTGTTCTGTTCTTCTCAGAAAGATTTTTTCGAAGGTTTGAAAATTTAAGAAGCTGAAACGGATACCGCTTAATACCCTAGTATTCCTTGAATGTCGGGATAGACAAAGAGTTTTGGATAATGCAAAATCTAACTGCATGAAAGGCACATAGCAACAAACTTGAGAGTTTGCGTTTAAATAAACCATATGACTGGAATTATCAATGGGTCTCATCTAATAAATGGAAAGTTCTTTGTTCACCATTTTGCATAGTTTGAATTCCAAATTGAAAACGTTCTGCGAGAATTTTAACTTTCTTTTATAAAGTTAAGAATAATTTAAAATCGTTTTAACGGGCAGAAATATACAATGAGTTAGTTCAAAATGAATTCTACAGAATTGAAATTAATAAAATATCATTGATAGTTTCGTCATTCTACAGAACTTCTTTAATCGATCAAAAATTATTTTTACAGTAATTTGATTTCATGCATAAATTTTTGATTGATAAAAATTTTTCTAATTCCCTTTGATTTCTTCTGCGTGAAATTGCAAAGAAATTTCGCCAGTGATTGGTAAAATTTAAATTGCTTTAGATAGTATAAGATACTATAAGCCTAAAGAGAGAGTTTTTACGTTTTCTTTATTTGACATGTACTTTTTACCTTTAAATGATTTAATAACTGAAAACATCATTAATGAAAATTAAAATTTTTCCGTTGCATTATTCAAATCATTCATATGTTCATTCTATTCCTTCAAGCATCAGATTGATATATCTGCAGCAATCGATAGGGCGAGAAATTCTGATTCCTAAATTTTGTTTAATGAAACTTCATTATTTTTCTGTTGCACTCATATATTACGCGTAAGAACAGATCAGAATTCATTGGCAATAATCCTCAATTATCTATACGTTAGCATTTCGTCGAAGTAATTAATTTAATTAGAAGTGATTCGTAAATATTTATGAATAACAAAATGTAATGATTTTTCAGCCTTAATTAAAGTAACAAATTTACATTTTTCCATGACACATGATTACTGCTTTAGTCATTTCAACATATCAAGAGTGAGAGTATTAGAGAATTTTAATTACCGAGATAAAGCGATATCTTTGGCAACAAATCATTATGATGTAATATTTATCAATAAATGACGTGAAAAATAACATTCTGTTAATCTTATCATTGATGAAAAACGCAGTGAATTCCATTCTATGCGACAGGAAAGAAAAAGGTAATCGAAATAAATTAATGAATAAATGGAAGTTATATCAAATAGTTACATCGATTGAAAATTTTATACTTATATATATATATATATATATATATACATATATATTAATGTCTGAAACAAATCCTATAATTTATTTATTTCAGATAATAAATAACGAGAAAATATGAAAAACCAGTTATCTGATTTTTTATTGCATTTCGGATAAAAGTATAGGCATTATACTTTCATATGTTGCAAAATAGTTATTAAATTCTTTTATAAATAGCAGACACATTTTGCTACAATCATTTGATCAAAAACAACTTCAAAAAATAAAATTTTGATTTGTTTTTTATCATCATTAATGATTTGCTTACTTTATCATCAATGACTTACTTATATCATTAATGACTTGCTTACTTAATTATATGATTTTTTAATTCGTTAATTATTTTTCTTTCCTTTATTATTTTGTTATCTTTTGCTTTATATCATTGATTTTTACAATAATAGTTCCACAATATTTCGAAAAATTTATTCAAATATCATTTTTATCTTAACATGAAAGTAAAAAATATATATTGTTATCAGCCAAGTATGATGAATAATGTCAGATGATACATGATAATTTTGCATATCTAATCAAAAAATCATTTCATGTTTTCCAGATTATATTGAAATCTATCAAGATGATTGTCCATATCGTATTATCATATATGCTAATTATAAATGTTATTTGCTTTAAAGGTTAGTATACCTCGAAATTATATGATATTATTAATACTTGGCTATTAGCTTTGCTTATTTCATTAATAATTTTCCGTGTAAATTTTTCACTGTTATTGTTAGAATCTTGTGATATTAAAATTTCAATACATTGAAATGATAAATTGCTAAATTGGATAATTATCATCTCAAGTTTTATTATATATGGTACGACAATTAATCCAGAATTTAGGAGATTGATAAGAGAATTTAGAAAATTTCAACTTTAGCAATTTACTAGTATTTTAAAATCATTGATATAAAAAATATTGAATCTCAAACTTTACAATTTCATAATATTTGCTTATTTTTTTCTAACATTCTAATTTTTATTATTAATAAATAATCATCAAAATCAGAAATTTCTGGCAGCAAAAATGAAACGATTAATAGAAGACGATTAATTCTATCAGTTTCGAATCAATGATTTAACTTAGATCAATCTTAGACATAAAATTAAATAATTGTTAGATTGATTATGGATCGAATAACGTTTATTGGATTATCAATTTGTGATTTTATTTCTAACTATTTTAAAATATATTTTCACTTGAAGCATTTTAGAGGAATGCACTTTAATCCGTCCTACTACTGCGCCATGTTCTACACCAACAACAGAAATTCCATATTTTGTTTTTAAGCCGGTAATAGTCTAAAATATTATTTAATATCAATTAGTTATCATTTCTTGTCATCTCGTCATCTTAGATTAATCAAATCTCTGAATGAAATTAAAATTTTAAGTATTTATTTGCAACCTGAAGAAAAATAATTTAGCGTAAAAATTTCTGGATATTTTAAGTTTTAGCAATAATTCAAAATATCGTTCTATTAAATTGAAATAGTTATAAAACAAATGAAATAACAAATAGAAATTAAAAATATCGAAGCAAAAATAGATGAATTGAATTATTGTAAGAGATTTAATTGTTATCATAGATTTAATTAATAATAATTATTACTAATTAACTATTGCAAGAAATATTGATTGACTTATAAGATTTGATTATAGGAAATAATCAATTTCAATGCTATAAAATATCCACATGGAACAACTGCAATGCTTATATGCCCATCTAACCATTATTTGGAAGTGATAGGTAGCCGTTGGCGAGTTTGCAATAATGGAAGTTGGAGTGGACCATTTGGCAGATGTAAACTATTGGGTACATAAACAAAGCCTAATCTATTTGTGATATATACAAAATAATCATTTCATCTATTATTTTCATTTTAAATTTCTTTCAAAAAGATATCAGTTATGAATTCATTTACTAATTCACAAATTCTTTTTACATAAAATATGTAATTGAAATTGGAAGAATGGAACAAATATTAGTGATTTTCGAAATTTGTGATCAATGAGATAGTTATTAATTATATAGTATAATTTTAATTAATTATTCAACCTATAATTTAGTATTTACACAAGGAAATAAGTCAACAAAATCAATGGTTTTCTTTTTTGGCTGCTTTATTGTATGATTTATTTAATTGAGATTGTATTGTCAGGTAATACTAATTAATGCTAAATTGCTTATATGGAATAAATTGATGAATGACTGATCAATAGGTCATAAATTGAATAAATTTCAAAACCATTCATTCATCAAAAATTAAGATAATATTTTAATGATTATGCAAAATAATTGTTCCTTCCGTATCTTATTGGAAATATTATTAACATGTATACATTCATTTTAAATAGTTATCACTTAAATAAGACGAAGTTTTCAAGTTAAATTCGTCAAAGAATCTTCTCCTGTTCCTTCAAACTTTTTGATATTTTTGCAATAGTTTACACATTTGAATATATTTGCAGTTTTCTTTTTAACCGCTCCAATCATAGACACACAAAATGCGAATATTGCAAGCTTAAGAATCATCCCTGACTGTGTATATTAGAAATATATTGAAATTTTAATAATGAAATAATAAAAAAATTTTGATAAAAAAATACTTAAAATAAAGTGTTTAGTTTTTTATTACATTATTATTTGCATAAACTTGGCATGTAATTCTTTAATTAATAAGATACAATTTATTTTTCAAAAATATTTCTTTATTGTAAAACATTGAATATTTAAATTTAAAACTTAAAAATCAACCTAAAAGTATAATTAGCAGTATAAACTAAATAAGATATAGTAATTATAACAATTATATAATTATCGAATATGGTTAATTACTATAATATTTCTTATCTTTAAATTTGGACATTCAACAATGTACTATTTATAATTGGATCAAATAATTGCAATATTATTTTATAAAATGATGCTTATCAAAAAGTTAAGTGCATGAAAGAGGGAATCGATTAAAACCAATTTGATTAATTTTATCATAACTGTATTCATCCAAATTTTTTACAATTCATTTGGCTTATCATCGTTTGAAATATTTCTTGTAATTTTAATATGTCTTAAGTTTTCTTCAATTTTACAAATATTGCATTTTTGTCATCAAAGAAAAGTCTTACACCAGTCATCGGATCGAATATCAATAAATTTCCTTTGAATATCAATTACGAAAACACTATGATCTAAAAAGAAAAACAAAATTTGACAAATTTTTTAAATTGACGATATGTATTGCGTTTGAAATTATCATTCGATTAAAAGTGTTAAAAGACGAAAAGAAAATTTTTCCATAAATTTGAGAAATATAAATTGTACGCAGTAATAAAATTGGATAATATGACTAAAATTAACGGATAAATCTTAAAGTTTAATTTAAACGATAGCACTATTACTCTTTATGTTTCGACCAATTCACATTGTAAACAATCGCATGGATTATATAAATATATTAAATATCACCAATTATATTTGTTTACAATTTATTTTATTCACCGATAAAAATTTTCAACATTGAGCATTATAGCATATAAATATACCTTAATTTATAATAATTGAAAATAAAATCGTTGAAAATTTCGTTATCAAATCTTTTTAATTGTCATCTCTAAGATTTACATTAATAATATGCATCAAAATATCGCGATAGTGTAATGACAGATGGTTTTCATATGAAGTAAAGTGAAGTATATCTTTGCATGCTATAATTAAGATGGCCAACATCTACTTTGTAAAAAATAAATTAATAAAAATTTTACAAAATAGAAGGATAGAATTAATTAGGCTGCAAATTTGATATATCATAAATGATATTATGCATATCATAAATGGGAATCTAAGAAAGGCAACCAGGATTAATACAGATTCAAATGGTTACATTCAATCATCCTCTTGGATCAATTACGTATTAGCTAACTGAAATTAATAAAAAATCAGATAACTTTTTTGATTATATCGACTTTTGATAAACTTCTACTTAGCACTTAGCAACAAACTTTATAAAAATAGAAAGCCACAACAATAAAAAAGTTTATTGATGAAAAATGATAAAATGAACTTTTAATTTATAAAATCCTTAACAATGACATTTTCCTAAAAGGTGAGCAATCTCGACACAAACAATCTATTCATTCGATTTGTATTTAAATCTCGATAGAATCTATCATCCCGACTTTTTCAATGTCATGTTGAATTTCAATAAAACATGGTGCATGTTAATTTTGCTTGTGCAGTATTTTGGATGACGAAAAGTTTCCGTAAGAATTTGCAAATTACAATTGTTACTCTTCCCGCAACCAAAAGTTAAATCTCAATTGTGCTGCGGGAAGAGTAACAATTTTCGAACGGCGTATAATTCATCGATGCCTATTAATTCTCGAAGGAGCCCTTCAATCTCTTCACCTGAATCATATCTTGGTTAAAATTATTACAAATTTTTCCCTGCTGCGCTTTTACCTATTAAATTATATAAAACATTAATACCAATATTGTTTACTATGAATATATTTAAAAATTATGTCCGTAATTGTCATTTTTATTATACAACTGATATTATTCGCTGTGATTAATATTGCTTATTGTACTTAGTTAGTATTATTTATTTCATACTGCTACAAATTTATATTCTTTGTTATTATTGACTATGTATAGTTGGTGTCATTTATTTCATATTTCATATTAGACATTATTTATGTATTATTGTTGTTGCTTATTTTATATAATTAATATCTGTTGTTAATTTTTGTTGATTAGACTGAACTGAGTTTGAATTTGGTGGAAGTTGTATTTGGTGGAGAAGAGTTCTTTGTGGACGAATTCGGGATTTGTAAGGTTGTAGCACAAGACTAGTATAATAACAATTTATTTTAAAGAAAACAGGAACGTTCACCTTGATAAAACTGTAGACAATTATATAAACACCAAAAAATAAAATAAAAAAACTGATACGATACAAAGTCATCGTCCTTTATATAGAAGATTTTGTAAGAAGGAGATTTACAAGGATGGATATATTTAGACATAAGAAATCCTTTATGGAATGAGAACATCCGCCGGAAACGGCGCCATGAGAATTGTTTACATTTCATAAGCAATGAATGATTCATAGAAAAAATAAAGATTTAGAAATATTAAAATTTAGTTTCGGGAAAATTCTCGATAATATCAATTAATTAAAATTATCACGTATTCTTATTATATTTATTAATTATTGCTTATAGTTATTACTGTTATATATGACATATACATGGAATTGGCAATTTAGCAACTATATGATACTTAGTATTAGAGAATACAGACGTAAAAACATAAAAAGATAAATGTAAAAATTATATTAAAATAATTAATGCTTATAGAAACTTATTAACAAGCAATAAATGAATAATGATAGAAATATTTTCGAAATTCTATCTCTCTTAAGAAATGCAACACTTAATTGCTTAATTTTTATAAAAGTTTCCGTTATGAAATTCAGATGTGTTTTCATTTCAAATATGTATGATTTGATAAAAATATAATTTAGCATTGAAAATTGCTTTTATTATCATTTGGATTTTCCTTAATAAAGCGTGATAATTTTAATTGTCTTTAAAAATTAATGCCATCTGCTCTATCTCTTTACTATTATAAATCTCACTTTGCATCATTTATCAATAAAAGTTATTGTCAAAGCATTTTCCAGCAGAAATATGTCATTTTTTGTTCGATAGCATTATTCTAATATAAGTATGGTACTTATCTTTTTACTTAATGATAAGAACGTCGTGTTAAACTACTTATTGTTTTTAAAAAGAAACGAAATGATAATTTTTTATTACAAATATTTTAATAAGCGATCGTTTTTAAAGACTCTCAAGCAAAACATATACAATTTGATTCTAAGCCGTTTCATCAATCCTTTTTATAATCAACTGATCTAACGGTTGAATTGTTTGAGCCAACATTTTTTCAGTTGATTCATCATCAATATCAGAATGAGCAAAATTTCCCCCAAATGAATTGCTTATGAGCTAAAATCGTCACAGAAATTTTCATAAATACAACTATGAAAAATTTATGAAAAAGTGCCGCGAATAAATTGCGAAAGATTTCCGGAATAAAAGAAAATATGACCATCACTAAAATCATGACGAAAATCAGAGAAGTTAATGATCCCTTCGTTTTTCAACTCGGTTATTATTATTCTAATTTTTGAAACTTTCTCATTCCTTTAATGAGCGGATGGATTAATCCCCAATAATAATTTTCTATACATGCATTGATTTTTATTATCAAATAACGTTAAAACTTTAAATAATAAGTCACATATATAAAGGTCTTTTAGAAGAAATGACTCGAATTAACATCAGTGCATTATTACACTGATAATTATCACGTACTACACCTAGAGTTTTATTTCTCCATGCCAAGAAATTCGAAAATATTCAATGATATAAGCATGATGAGATAATCAAAGAATTTTGTATATTAAAAATTTCTATATTTATTTAGGCAAATCATTTATCCAAATCTTAGCACGATTCCCTTCATTCTCCTCACTCTCATCCCATCTCTCATAAAGCGTAATATACATCGTTTAAAATCTGCGCTGATCATCTGGAATGTTGCAACGATCAAAATTTCTGTGCATATTTGGAATATTGTCATCCCTCATGATTAGACATCTGTGTAATTAATGTTTAGTAGGCCACCGTTCACTACTAAAAGATCATCGATATAAAAAGAAACTTTTCGCGATCATTTGGCAATGTTTTAATGAATGATTACTCATCAAGCAACATCAACAAATTTAACTTATAGACAACCAATATCCTCCAATTCAATTTAGCTCACTTTGATATAGGTATACTAAATTCAGCTGTATTGCAATTAATCGATTAATTTCAATTGTGGTATTATCTGACTTTATTTTATCTTATGATATTGATGAAGAAATCCTTCACCAAACAATAAGACACATCTTACTAAGAGAACAGAAATACTTGATGATCCTTATTATAATGCCAAAAAAGCATAAAATTTACCAATTTTACATTTCATTCTAGAAAAACATTTTAATAAGGATTTCAAAGTGAATACTATTTTTAAAAAAAATAAATCATCATCTTTTCATACTACGGAACATACATCCTTTCATATTTACGTAAAAGGATGAATTTTGCCATAATACATGAAGCAGAAAAAAAGAAAAACTTTTTGAGTTTATTATCCTATGTAGAAATGAACCGAAATGGCGAGCGATGATCATTCACTTCATCGTTAAGTTGGATTTTAAGCTTTCGGTTAATCTGTCCTTCTCAGATCTATTTTTCTGAAGGTGTGAAATTTTCAGATGCCAAAAGTTACATAGCCTAATACCACAATAGTTCTCGAATATCCAGATGGACAAAAAGTTCTGAGTAGTGCAAAATCTCAGTGCATATTTCCGACCAATCTTAGGAAAGTTCATCGAAAATCGTGCATCTATAAATTAATAAGTGATCGTAACTAGTAGTTCGCACCATCTAATCAATAAAAAATTCTTCGTTTATACGTTTTGCATATTTTGTATGCCAAATTAGAATCCATCCTTTCTGCGGCAATTTTTACTTTATTTTTATAAAAACATCGGAAATACTTTTCATTATTTGAATATGATAGAAAAAAAAATACAGCAAGTAGAATGGAACTTGTAAAATTGCAATGTAATGAAGTATCATTGATAGCTTTGTCATTTCACTGAACTTTATTGACTATTAGCAACAAAAATATCGAGGACTGTTGATAAAAATTTTTCATAGTTCATTTTAATTTTATGCAAGGAAACAAAAAGTGTAATAAATTTTCTAAGTAATAAAAATTTTTCCAATTTCTTTCGCATAAAATTGCAAAGAAATTTTAGCACTGACTGGCGATATTCAAATTGCTTCAGCTACAGTAAACCCTAATGCATATGAAACTTATATTCTTTGTTTGATGGATACTTTCTATCTTTATTTCATTGATGCAAATTACGATCTTCCTGCTGCATTATTGAAACGATTTATATTTTTATCTTATCTCATCGAGGATCAGAGTCGATGCAAATTAAATCAATCCGGGAACAGAAAATTGTAATTCTTAAATTTCAGTCGTTTAATTAAATTTCATTGTTTTAATTCAATCTCATACATAGCAATAAATGACATAAAATCCTTATATCAAACTTTATCGGCAATATTGTCCACCAATTTCATCCATACATTGATATTTTATCAGAGTAAATGGTCTAATTATCAATGATTCTTAAAAATTTTTGAACAGCAAAATTTAATGATTTATTTAACCTTAACCAAATCAACAAATTTACATGTATCTCATTATTGTATTTCATTATTTGTAGTCATTATTTTTTCGGAAATTAATTAAAACTTTCGAAAGTTGTTTATATTTTATTAATTATTCCTTTCGGAAAATTTAATCTGAACAAATAAGATGTCAGCTTTGCCATCTATTACTATTCACTGTATCTCTGAATTTCACATAACTGCTATCTAGTCTACTGATAACCAAGTAAAATATAATACTTAATCTATATAATAATCAAATCTATCGATAATAAAAGTAATAAGAGCGTAATGATTATTTCTGAATAAGTTTTGATCAAACATGACAGAAGTAAAGTTTTTACCGGAATAATTGGTATTACTGTCTTATCACTCTTGCCACAAATTATCGATCAGACATAAATTATCGAAAGATTTTTTGTCATTATTTGATGAGTAAAATAAGGAATAATTACGGACATCATTAAAACATATTATCTATTTTAATTTGATAGTTTAATTTGCGTGATATATTAAACAATAGAACTATATCTCACGAATACTATTATTGGCTGCAAATAATAAGCAATCACTAGTGATTATGTTTAAAGGAAATTAAAAAATTAATGAAGGCAGGAAATAATTATCTAGGATTTTTATTGTTATGTAATAATTTACTCAAATATTTATTATTATATTTGATTATAGAAAATATTTTTTTGTATAATAAAAATTTTGCATAATAGTTCCGTTAATTATTATCTCAAGATTTAGACAGAAAAATTCAAGCTATTTTAGACCTAAGTACAAAACTTAGGCATGAAATGAATTTTCAGCAATAATGTATTAGCTGTATAAGATATATATAAGGTTTGAATTAATTATTATCAATCATAATCATTTTAATAAAATTCGGTATAGTAGAGATTTGTAATCTGATTTAAAATAGATTTTAAAATTCATACATTTTACCAACATATTACTTAAGACTATTTGGAAGAAAAGTATTTTGCTAATTGTAATAAAACGTTATCAGTATCAATGATAGCTTATATAATAGATATCAATGTTATACTATTATAAGATTTTAAAAATGCGCATATTTTAATACATCTCGCAATATAGATATTAAATTTAAATTATGTGTTCTATTGAACATTTCAAATGTGAAATATAAGCAATAAAACAAAGATTAATAAAAATAAAAATTAGAATATAAATATTATAAATTTTATCTTAGTACTATTCTTATCAATTATAGAAAGGAGATTTTTTTGCATATCACACTGTATAATTTTTTTCTTTTTTAAAATTTTTCTTTAATATTAAATTTAATCCTTCCAATTTTTATCATTTTATTCAAGTTATTAAAGCATAGCAGTGATAGCAATAATAATAGTGATATTGATAATAGTAGAGATGATTTAATATCAATGATAAGCAATTTATTTTTGCAGATTATAAGCAATTAATTAAAACAAAAATATTTTTATTATGTTTGTGCCGTGTTTGCAAGATTACTGGATCGGCAAATCCAAGGATATTGACGACAGAGAGCATCAACCACTTCTAATGCGATTTTTTCATTGTTTTGAATATTCACCCGTGGTGATTGAATCATTTTTGTGAGAAGAGACGAAGCTGAAAATAGCAATTAAATTATCTGAAATGACTGATCAATATCTAATAAATTTTTTTAATTTAAATTAGATAGCAAAATATATTAAATATTAACTCTAACATATTTGAAAAGATTAAAAGTATTCATTTAAAATAAATATTTTATTATCAATTATCGTCAATGTTGAAAACTGTATACTTAATTTCAATCAAATAGATTTGAAATTTGGTGACAAATTTCAAGAAAAAAAACTCGAGAATCGATAGTATTATCTAAACGAAATTTTCCAAAATACTATTAACACATTATACTATCATTAAAAATTATATTGCTAATGCATTCATTGAAATTAATACTAAATAGTAATTTTAATTTCAATTAAAAATATTAATTTTCATTTAAAATAAAAATTTATTTTACCATTATCGTCCATAGCAAATCGAGATGATGGACAGCAATAAATCCTTGTAATTAGCGAACAAAATAGAATTGTACGAAGAAAATACGGCATTTTTCGATGTTTATAAATAAATATTTCGTAGTTAAATAAAGAATAAATTAAGCTAAAAATAATCATAATAATACTAATAATAATAATAATAATAATAATAATAATAATAATAATAGTAACAAACAATCGAATTAATAAAATAATACAAAAGAAAATATTAAAATACAAAAATTAAATAAACTATAATTTTCCTTTATTTCCAACTTTTTTCTAATCTTTTCTCTTATTTTTTTGATATCATCATATTATTTATAATAAATTTTTACCAATAATTAATTCTACTAATATATGAAATAAAATAATTATACAAAAAGAAGCTTCTAACAATAATTTATTTCAATCGTATAACAAATACTAAAAGATTTGAAATGAAACAAATTCGTCTACGAAAAAAATTTTTTTTTTTTTGAATATTAAAAGATGAAAGAATGAAATCTTGCAAATATTATCTTTTCGTTATCGTTAATTTCTTTTTTCATTGTTTGTTACAGTTTGATGTATTTATATAGATATTGCAATCTTTTACTTTTCTTTTATTTATCATTCAAATATGCAAAAGTCATAAAAATTTTTAATGCATGCAAAAAAAAAATATTTGGAACTTATTTTTCTGTGGAAAAGACATTTCTTTTTTGGACGTAACTATAATGATAAATTATTATCATTCGTAATGGAATAAATATCTTGCAAATTCTTAAATTAAAATAAACATTTAATACAATTCATAAATTTAATTTTATTTTCTATTCATTCTAAAAAATTACATAATATTTATATTAAATTAAATTTTTTTTTCTTTCCATAAAACTTCGTTAAAATTTTTTATTTTTTAATAATTTTTTTTTTAAAAATTTTTTCAAATATATAATTCAATTAAGATTTATTTGCCAAAAAAAAATATTTTTAATATTAAAAATTAATTAAGTACATAATATATATTTAGATATTCTTATTTTTATAATATATGTAATTTTCTTGATATTGACATATGATCGGTATTTGCCATTTATAATATATATTGCAAATAAAGACTAATGATAATTTAATTATCATTTTTATAATGATAGAAGAAAAAGACTATGATAAAGATTAAGATTATCGACAAATTATTTTATGAATTAATTAATTATAAATTTAATTGTTTTTGGAAGATTAATTTAATAATTAAGAATAAGTTAAATTTTTTAAATTTTATAAGCCTTATAAAATTTAATGGGAAAATACTTTTGTAATTCACATATTAATAATTTCAACAAAAAATTTTAAACAATTAAATTATTAATTAATTAGATTAAAATTATTTCCTCATATTTTCATCATGATATACTCAATTAGATTTAACAATCAAATTATCAAAAACAAAAAAAATATTTCCTATGAAATGATTAGTTATTATTTTCATAGTTTAAAAAATTACAGTGTCCATATATACATATACAGTATCTATATAAAAGATATTTAAAAATTTAATTAATTATTTTTGTATCAATTAATTTTTTTCGTTTGTATTCCACTATCTGTTTATTTATCAAATTGGATTATTTCGTTTTTCTTTTGCTCTGAACTTTGACTAACTAAAAATTTTTTAATTTTTTACTTTTTCAAAGTATAATTTTTTAGATTTTAATTTAATACTTATCGTACATTTTTTTGTTATTTCAAATTTGTTTGTTGAATTTTCATTCTTTTTTTACGATTAAATAGTTAAGTAAAATAAATAAATTATAAATATATTTTGAGAAATAGTTGTAATTTCTAATTTCACATATTGCCTATTTATTAAATGCTAATCATATAAACAATCTAATTTTCATTTTATTCAAAAATAAGATATGAATAATTAAAAAAAAGCAATACTGAATATACCACATATAGGAATATAAATATTTAAAAATTATCAATCAATAATTAATTGTGCACATATTGATTGGAAAAAATATTTAGTTAAAAAAAACAAAACGAAAGATTTAATTATTAGGATAATAATTAAATTTATTATCAGTATGTTAACATATAATTACAAATATTTCGATATTATATATATAGCTTATCATATATTTTTTTTTCTTTTAGATGCGAAATTTATCAAAAATTATCTGATAATTTATGCTAAAAAGCAGATTATTGATAAATATAGCAATCTCAATGAATCGATATAATTCAAAATTGATCTTAGAACATTTTTATGATATTTTTTGAACAATAAAAATGATAATGCTATAATTTCATTCATTGAATAAAACTATTATTAAATCAAAAAAAAAAAAAAAAGGAATGAAATATTAGTTTACAAATAATCGATGTAAAATTTTTATACTTTGATCGTTGTTATTATAATAGTTATTATAGCAAAAAGTATTATCAAAGAAATCATTAAAATATAATATAATAATAATATATTCAAAAAGATAATAATATATAAAGAAGATTGCTTCATTCGAACAATTCAGTATGTAATATTCATCGATTTGTGTCTTAAACAATAAAATAAAATATTTTAACCTTTTAATCTTATCATTATCATAATAATAAGATTCAATAATATATGGCTAGATTAATATTTCAGTAATATTATCATATCTTTAAAATTTGTATATTTTATTATCATATATTATGTGATAATACTAATTTTATGCTAAATTAAATATTTTTAAAATTATTTATTATTTTATTTTAAATAACATATGCATAATGTTTAATTTTTGAATTATTAAAGTATTTCACACATATTATAATTTGACTATTATTATTATCATTATTATTATTAAGTATTTCACATATACTATGATTTGATTATTATCATTATTATTACTGTTATTATTACTATCATTATTACCATTACTAGGTAATAAGTAATAATAAGAAATTGTTGCTATTTTTAATTAAAAATTTTAATAAATTAAATTTATTTGAATTAAATTTAAACTCTTATCAATTACAGTTGATAAATTTGGTTATCATTTGTGTTCAAATTTTCTATAAATCATGTTTCTTCATATAGCAATCAGTTGCTCCATTTTTCCATTAGTATATAGTTGTGGATCAATGGGAGGTATGATAATACTTTTAATATTTAATTTATTTATTTATTTTTTTTTGCAACAATATTTATTTGATATAAACAATTATTAGTAGAATAGTGATAGATGTTAATGATCGAATTTAATTATATCATTATCATATTGATTATTGCATTGCAATTTTTGATAATATAAATTGTTTGCAATACATTTATTTAAATTAATCAAACAAATAAATGATAGAAGGATATTATTATTTTTTTTGATTAATTTGATCCTTATAAGTTTAATTTTTCTAAACTAAACAATGCTTATCAAAATTCTATCTTCTTTATCATTTCTCTAATAAATATTGAATATTTCAGATTTTCCACAAATAAATCAGATACAGCTAGAGCTTGATACATCATCACATGAACCTTCAATTGCTTGCCATCTATATCCTTGGACATGTGGACTGAATCATAGCAGACTTATGACACAAGCTATGCGGAATGCATCTCGAAATGCTACCAATATTATAAAAAATCTGGGAACTACAAAAACATCAATAATAACAAATACTACTGTAAAAAAGAATATTACAGCAGCAACGCCAAAAACAACAACTATTACTACTACAGTTGCGCCAACAACAACTACTAATACTACAGTTGCGCCAACAACAACAACAACAACAACAACAACGACAACTACAACTACAGTTGCGCCAACAACAACAACAAATGCTACAGTTGCACCACCAACAACAAAAACAACTACAGTTGCGCCAACAACAACAACAACAACTACTACTACAGTTGCACCAACAACAACAGAAATTAGTACTCCTCCTAAAGTGCCATGCATCACACCGATTCGGTATCCTGGCCAAGCACGAACAAAACAAGAAGCACTAAAGAATGTGAAAAATTCAATACATCAAGCGGTTTGTGATTTTAAAATTTAAATTTAAATTAAAAAATCGAATATTTAAAAAATCTCTTATTTCGTTTTGTTTTTTTGTTTCTTTTTAGATCTATAATCATCCTTTAATAGACCAATAAAACGATTTCAAAATGACTAGATTTAAAATTTATTTAATTTCTTCGAGAAACATGCAGCGATAAATATTTTTGTCTTTTTTTTCTTAAATTCCTAAAAACCATAGTTTATTTTATTAATTCTTTTGCATCCCTTATATTTTATATTATTTGTAGAAGAAATTGATAGTGAAAAATTTTTTAGAAATAAATAAAAACTGACAAATACTTTTAGAAATAATCATTACCTCAGTAATCGGTACTTAAATGATAATTTGAAATAAGAAAAGAAATATAACAAATTTTTAATGATACTTATCGATACTTATCTTATTTTTATTTCTTTTTTGGAGAAGAAATTTAAATAATTTAAATCATTCTTTTAATGTCTATTTTATAATCCGATCAAATATATCAGATTAAGAAAGTATTTAAATTTAATTTTTTTCTTTACAGTTAACCGAAATGTTAGTGAATATTGGATTGAATCCGACAATAAATTATACTATCAAAGGTTATGAACCAGATAATGTAATGATTGCAACCGATATAACTCCTGGACGAATATGGGGTCGTAATATAGGCGGATATGTTGCCAAAGATGATATTGTTATTGCATATATTAATGGCAGCCGATATGATAAGGTTGCTAATTTTATATCAATTTTTTAAATTCTTTTCTAAAACGCAAACTTTATGATAAGACTGTGAAAAAAAAATTTGCAAAAATTGATAACAAAAAAAAGAAAACTATGAATTGAAAATTTGAAATTAAAAATTAAATAAAAAAAAAGTGCTACCATATATTTTCTTGTTTTGTCCTTTTTTTTTTTTGTTCGTAAATTTAAGTATTTTTTATTTATTATTTTTTTATTAATTAATAATTTTATTGACAAAAATTTATTTAATTTTTGCAATTATAATAATTTGTATTGTTGTTATTTCAGTTTTATTTTCATACATACTAATTAGAAATTAAAACAAATATTTGATATAAATGCATTTAATTAGTGAAGTAAATCAAAAAAAAAAAAACTTATTATTTGGGAAATTTAAAATCGGACTATTTATACAAATCAATCAATAAAAATGTTAAGTGAAAACATTAAATAATAAAAAATAGCAACGAATAAAAAGCAATCAATTAAATAATCAATAAAAATCATTATGATCGCGATAGTAATCTTTGCAAAATTATTCTCATTTTTAATCATATTTATGCACAGATGACTTACATAACAATCATTTCAATATATATATATATATATATTTAGAATGATATAATTAATAAATTTTATCAATTTATTTAATTATATTTTCAGACAATATCAATCCAATTGCATAATATCGAATTTCCTCTATCATATCGCTTTTGGCAAAATGCTGGAGCAATCTTTGCGAAATATTTGAAAAAATTAACAAAAGTTATAGTTTATGAAATGTATGTAGAAGTTTAAGAAAAAAAGATTGATAATTTAAATTTGAAATTTGATTAATTTATCAGTAATTAGTTGAAAATTTTTGCAACTTTTTTATCATCTATATTCTTCTTTTTTTTTCTGCAATAAAAATGTATTTTTAAATAATTTAGCAATTGATTAAGAATATTTTTTATAATATGATAACGATTTGATTGAAAAGTTCGCATTGTAAAAATTATCTGTTAGAAATGATTAATTTGACTTTTTTTTTAAGTGATCTGTTTAATACGACTTTTTATTCGAATTGATTGATTAAATGATTGAATGATTGAAAATATTTCTTCTTGCGAAATCATTCAATCTTATCATAATATTATCATTTTCATAATTTTAATGATAATTTAGAAATATTCGTTGTATTTTAATTAATGCTAACAAATATTAATCAAAATTTTGATTAATTTTTTTGAATGCAAAATATGAAGTATAGCTCAAATGTTTACCTTATTGATAGCTTTTTTTTTTTTTTTTTTATTAATTCTCATTCTATGCTTCGATTTAGTCAATAATTAAAAATTATTTTTATTCGAATGTTCAACTTAAATTTAAATTATTGAATAAATTATTTATGCATCGATTAAAATAATTTCTTTAATTGCAAAAAAAAAGAAAAGACAAAATTTCATATCGTTGGGATGGAAATTTTTCAATCCCAGTCGCATAAATTTTCAAATTTTGAAATTATGAATTGGAGGAAAGTTTAGAAATTCAATGAGGGGAAAGGTATAGAAGTGGGACGCGGTAATTTTAGGTCTTTTGAAAATGAACCTGAAAGCTCAATCATTAATTAGTTAATTCTTAATTGTTAATCTTATTTATCAGGCATTGTATTTATTTTTGTTTTTTTTTTTTAAATGTAAGAAGGGATAATTTTTAGATTGTTTTTTTTTGGGAAAGAGCCTAAAGCCTAATTAGTTCATCTTTTAATTGCTAGATTTATTTTTGTTAGATACTTTCTTTTTGATTAATACAATCGTCTTTTTCTAATAGGCTCTGATAACAGATAACATTATCTGAAAATAGAAAGAGCAAAGGATATAAGGATTAATGTAACTAGAGATTAAAAACAAAGATATATAGCGTGTTGAGATTAGTATGATAAATGATATAGCTACTGAAAGATAAAACATGATAAACGATATAGCTGCTGGAATGTTAAAGGTAGATCGGAGTGAGAAGTAATATTAGGGATCGAAATAAGAAAGAAATGTGCTAGTGGAAATACATCAGAAATTGATGTGATTAATGGACAATGGAGATTTTGATAATTTTTTAATGATTCTTTTTACCAATGATTAGTTTGATCACGATGATTATGGTTGTTGAATCTATTTTGTCCTAATTCATCGTTATCATCTATCTAACATTGATAGTTAATAACAAGTAGTTCAAAAACAAAATGTGAATAAGCATTAAAGGAACTAGAATGCATAAAGAATTATAAATATTTAAGATAAACGTTGAATAGAAATATTTTTATTGTGAGTAGGAATTTTATTGTTATGAGGTTTGTAATAATTTGAAAAAAATTTGCAATAAGAATAAGATAAATTGATATTCGTTATTTTTTCCTGACATATTTATTCATGTAATTAGTTATTATTGATTAGTTTTGCCGTGATCAAATGTTCTGTGAAATATTTCAGGGTTTATTCTATTTCAGTTATGTGTACAATACAAATTGATAAGTTTACTGTAGAATTTCCATTTGAACCGTACGAATGTCAGATTAAATTTATGGAAAAGGTTATGGAAGCTTTGTGGATGGTATGCTTGTATTTGCTTTGATTATGCATAATTAATTAACATTAATACAGTAAGTGATAAGTTATTAGAGATATGTGCCATTGAATATAACAAAAATTATTAATTACTCAGCACGAAACTATCGACTATTAGTTAATTGTGCCTATTAAAAATAATTGATTATATAAATTATCATTCTAAATGATCTTAAATCTATTTTCAGATATAATGAATTATCATTTATTGAATACATAATGACATATTATTGCTTATTTAATTTTTTTACAACGGTTACCAGTTACTGATATTTTTTAATATTTTTTTCATGATATTAAATCATTATAAAAATTATCATGTTTTCAATTGTGATTAAAGACATATTATAATTACATTTGAAAAGCATAGTTCAGAGATACTGAAAAAATATAATATC
Organism: Dirofilaria immitis; assembly: GCA_024305405.1. Lineage (NCBI taxonomy): Eukaryota > Metazoa > Nematoda > Chromadorea > Rhabditida > Onchocercidae > Dirofilaria > Dirofilaria immitis. The sequence goes on from JAKNDB010000007.1 coordinate 74,801, forward strand.
AAGATGGATTTTGCTTGCTATATTATTTATTTTTGTGCATTAAGTTAAATTCGTTAAATATTTTTAAACTATAGCTATTTCTGATTAATTGCTTTTGATAAATCTCTTTGTCTTCATAATTTTTTTCTGAAATATTTCGCATGAATATGATTAATATTTGATATGACTAATATAAATTTAATATGATTAATGCTGAGTATAACTAAGAGGGATTGAAATGTTATCAAGTCCAAATTTCTGTCGAACAGAATTATCACATAGAATATCAAAAGTTTGTTAGTGATACCAAAAATTTATTACTTTTTAGGGACATAATGCAGCATTGGAATCACCGACGGGAACCGGTAAGACATTATGTCTGCTGTGTGCTGCCATCGCATTCTTGAAAGACTGCAAATCAAAGATATCCCACATGGATACTGCGCATGAAATACAAGGTCACTGTTCTAACTTTACATTGTGATATTTGACGAGATAGTTTAGAGTTCATTTCTAAAAAAATGAAAATATGAAATTATTCTTATGTAATAAAGTAACTATTAATTCTCTCTACATTCCATATTAGCTTGCATTTTAATTTTTAATATTTCACTAACTTATAAAAATAAATTCTCATATTTCTCATTTACTTAGATTTTTTTTCAAGTTTTAAATGATATAGTACACTGGTGAAAAAATGTTCAAGTAATAGCATTGAAAACTGTTTAAAAGGTGATTTTATTGACAGGTACATCTTCTAGATCGCTTTATCCAAAATTTTTTACGCTTCTCGAACGCATAGTCAATTGGCACAAGTAATCCGTGAATTAAACAAAACAACCTACAAAGAGTAATTTTTCTTATGTTAAATTACTTTTCGAAAGTTTGAGCCTCTAACTTTAATTTATTACGAATGCTTAAATTTGAAATTTCTCTAATCTTCATTTCGGTATTGTGATGCACATTTTTGATTATTTGGAGTTTCCATTTCGTATACAAAAATGTTGGTTTGAAATAATTACAAATTACGTCGATGGCTAATTAAATTCAATTATTGTTATCAGAATTTAAAAGTTGTTTACACAGTGTTGTTTTCGTTTTCATTGGTTTCCAGTTTTTTTTTCCATATTTTCCGTAACATTTTTAGCACAAAAGAAAGACTCTGAGTTTTTTTAATATTTTCAGTATTAAAACCGTAACTTTGGCTTCGCGTGATTTACTTTGTATCAATGATAAAGTGATGAAGGAAAATAATAGTCATATCAAATCATTAATGTAGAAATTTGATCAGCAAGCATCGATGCCCTTTTTATAATTTCTATGAAAGTATGTTTTTATTCTTCCTTGCTTTTTTTTCTTTTTTCATTTTTAGGTTTTTTATCTTATCAAATTTTGGAAATTTTTTATGATAAAGCTGAAATAGCGATTGAAATTTTTGCTCTTGAACGCATGTCATATTCTCAAAAATAACAAGTCCATCATCTGTGTAGTGTATCTCGAACTCACAGATCTCCTAGAGAATGTCTGTACATCTTTTACATTTTTAATGAAATTCCTTTCATTTTTCAGTATTTCGAATATTCATGATTTTTTTGTTCTGGGTTTTTTCAAAATCTTCATCATTTCAATTTATAATTTTAGCTGTCCGAAATTTGTTCAATTTCTACAATAATTTTAATTTAGTCAGTAAAAAAACTATTTTAGAAGCTGACCCAACAACGTTAGATTTATTGTATAATGAGAATGGAATGATCCCGGATATCGAAGATGTCATCGATATATCTCGGAAGCATAAGTACATCAAATTTTCTTGTTTGATCTTAAATTTTATTTCAACTTGATGTAAGGAGCATATCTAGTAGATTGTATCAAAATATTCTTCCTTACATCACTGAAACTTATTATTTTAGAAATAAATTTCAATTTCAGGTATTGCCCTTATTTTCGAAATCGAACGATGTATGAAAGTGCCGATCTTATTCTTTTGCCGTACAACTATATCATTGATCCTTCTCTGCGACATAAACATAACATTCAGTTGAAAGGGAATATAATTATTTTTGACGAAGCACATAATTTGGTAATTGTTTTTACTAAGAAATATTTCTGTATTCATCAATAAGTTTGTTAAGATAGGTAAAGGATTAATACTTGATGTAGTTTTTCTTGAAATAATGAAATAATGTTTTTAAGAAACTTTATGATTTATCGAGAAATTGAGAACAGAAATTACATCCGTAATTCGTTTATTCAGGAATCAATTTGTGAAGAGTCGACGTCAGTATCATTTTCAACTACTCAGATAAGCGCTTGTATAAGGGAAGCAAAGAAAGTTTTGGAAATGATAATAAATGATGAAGAAGAAATTCGGACGAAAATGGCACGTGTTTACTTTACTCTTTTTTGACTTTTTTTCTTTTTTCTTTTCATTGATGAACTCCTTGCAAGATTTTTCTGTTTATCTTCACAGGTACATCAAAAGTACCTTTACGTGTTTCACTGAGGTTTTGAATGTTAAAGCAAAACAGATGTGAAAGGATATTCTTTAATTGGCAAATATCTTAGGTCTTCAACATTTATTCCAACAAGTTATCTCTCCTTTTTCTTATCTTGTCTTCTTCATGGCCGATCAACGTAAATTCATTTTTATATGTTTTCTATTTTAATCATTGCAATCCCTCCTGTTGATTCTTTCTATCATTTTTTCTATGTAGATTGCCTTTTTCCCTGTCTTGAGATTTATCTATTGATATTTACCGATGAAAAATTTTCATTTAAGAATATCAAAATTCATATCATTCATTTTGTAAATGATTTATTTTTTATAGGATAATACAATTGTTCCATTTGGTACTGAAACTCAGGAAATAAACGAAGTGAAAATTGAGAAGAACGATGTGGCCTTTTACTTGGTAAGCATAATTAATATCGTAAATTCACACTGTGTTTAATGTTCAACAGTTGTTTCCTTCATCACAATTTTCGAATTAATATAAATATGATTTTTCTAATTATATGGTATGAGTTTTATTTATGTTGTAGAACGTTTAGATGTGTTCTTTAAAAATTTTTGTTATTGAGCTAAATTATTTTTGGATTACTTTTGATTGATAAATTGAATCTAATGAACCAACGTTTCAGCATCTCTGTATCAATTTGAAAATGCTGTAGATACTTGCGTAAAAGATGTAGGAGAGAAAGTGCTTGGAATTGATGGTAAAGTTTATTCGGGCGAAAAATGATTGAATTACTTTCGAAAGCAGGATTTCGAAAGGATATGAGAGAAGCGATATCATTGACTATTGATAAAATTGGGCAATATCTTACAGCAAAAGGTTTATTAGCTTTATGCTATTTTTATGTTTATCGTAAAGTATTGATTCCATTATTTTCATGATTTTTTGATTTCAATTACGTTTTATTTTTCAGTGTACCAACTTTAGCGATACAGAAAAATTGAGTAATGAGAAGTGCTTTCAATGCTTATTCTCTTATCTTATTCCAAATTGATAGTTTTTATTATTAAATAAATTTTATAGCACAATATGCGTCAGCTGAAGAATTTATTGATAAGGGAGTTTATCTTCAAGAATTTTCGTCATTTATTTCAACTGTTTACGCCGATAAGCACGCTTCATTACTAGATAGTTCGGTATGTGCACCGAGACATGTGGATAAAAGGATTATAGATAGCAGTAGTGCGAAATGTTTTCAAGTATGTTTCTCAGTACGTTGCGCATATTTCCTATTAATTAACAAGTTCAGCGCAATGCTTCAATAATTGCTTTTAATTAATATACTCCGAATAACGCTATGCATGTGTCAGAAATTGCATAACATAATGTTACCATCGTAGGCATTGCACAGAAATAGACGAATTACTCATACAATGATTCCACTAGATTGATATGCTGCCGATATTGCTGATGTTGCTTTTACTTTACCTAAAATTTCGAAAAGTTTCAATTTGTAATCGTTATGCATTTCAGCTTTACGTCACAGAGCATGGTTCGGTAATAACACTGAATTACTGGTGCTTTTCACCATCGGTTGCGATGTGGTTAGTCACTTTTTGAATTATACGATATCCAATCCTTTCTTACAAATAGATAAGCTTTTGTCGGCCATTAAAATCATGCGGTTCATTCAGCTTAATAGTTAAGCACTTAGTATTATGATTACATCGTTCATGCAAATACTGATTAATATCTTGGCTTAGTATTATGATTGCATCGTTCATGCAAAGATGGATTAATATCTTGACAGTTCAATTGTTTCCTAATTAGATTCTTAGATTTTAATTTACTGACATTAGATCTTGAGATTTTCAAAGCATTAACTAAACTGATGTATCGAAGTATCACTTCTATCGATATTAATTTCTTTCACTATAAAATGAGGCCAACTCATATATGTTTTGCAAGAGAAAATGTTATTGTAGATTAAAATCTTGAGATTTCGAAAATTCTGACATGAAAATTAAATTGTTTTTTACTTAAATTAAACAATTCTACATTTAACGACTTTAGCTTCAAACTGCTTAAACAAATTCTCTTCTTTTGTACTGGAAAAAATAAAAATATCATTATAAGAAAGGAGGAGGAAGAAAAACTTTTCCTTTCTGGTGAACTCAGGATGGTATATTAGATTTTGGTAATTCTGATCTGAAAACGTTTGAATGATAAATCAATTCTTATATTCTTATTTCCAAGAGACAGAATTCTTTTCGGCATAAACAGCTATTTAGAATCGAAAATATTTTCACCCAGAAACTCAAATTTGCATTGTTATTTAACCATGTAATTAACTGAATACCCTTCTCACATGATTAATCAGATTAGCAACGCGTTTGAGGTATCTTTATTCGTGTGGTGTACGTTCGGTAATTGTGACCAGCGGTACATTGTCACCGCTGGATTCATTTATTAACAATCTGGGCATAAGCTTTCCAATAACATTGGAAAATCAGCATGCCGCTAACCTGAATCAAATTTTGGGTGCTCGTATTCGCTCTAGTAATGGTGGAATCGATCTTTGCGGCACTTTCCACAAACGGTAGGTAATCTTCTGAATTTTCTTTTCATAATAAACTTTAATGATGTTGTTAAATAAATATATTTCACGCGATTATTTTGTGAGCTAGAATAAAGTGGTTTTTCAGTTTTTTTTCATCAATTTTTTTGCATCTTGCGGACTTTATCGTTTTCCAAGTCTATAATTATCGATTTCTATCCTCTCTATTACTGTTATTTGATTGGAAACTTTAAAATAAACATTTGTTTTCTTTAATTTTAAAATCTAATCTAATTTCTCTAAAATTCTTATATATCAAATTTCCTGGATGCAATTAAAATTCTACTTATTATTTCTCAGAAATTTTTTCTAATTTCATTCATACTTCAGATTATTCTGATTTTGAATTTAATTAGAATCGATTTGTAATTAGGAGCAGCGCAGGATATATGTATGGAGTAGGTGAGGTTATCATCCGTGCTTGTCAAATCATTCCGAGTGGTATCTTAGTGTTTTTCTCATCCTATGTTATTATGAATGCATGCTTGAAATTTTGGAAGGTTTGTATTTATTTTTATTAATATGACAACATCATACTATTCCCATGTCATTACTGTATATTTGTGCATATTATAGTAAATGCTATGAGTTCAATAAGAGAAAAATAACTTAAATGTAAAATGAATAATTTGGAATAATTATTCATGACTGCTGATAATAATATTCCGAGACTTATTCGGAATTTTGATCCGTGACATTAAGAATCTTCCGCAAAGAAGAATTAACTTCTGTCTATTGAAAATCTTATGTTCAGTAAAGCATTATTAATTTATATATAGCAATTTTTTGACATTTAAATTATTTATAAAATATCATTAGCATCATTATAATTTTAATACCACTAGCATTTTTTATTATTTAATGCGATATTGATTTCTGTGAAAAAGCAGTTAATTTGTACAACAATGCTCTGTATAGCAGTTAATTCATACAGTAATGTATAATGCTTCAGTTCAATTCTTTTTAGAATTGAGATTGATTTCATGTTCTTAGTTTTTGTAGCGAAATAATTTGTTAACTTTTTTCTTCACAGACAGCGAAATTCGGCACGACGTTTATATGGGAAACAATACTGACCTATAAAGAGGCATTCATTGAACCGAAATCTAAACTGGAATTGAAAGAAATGCTGTCGCAATTTAGACAAAAATTTAAAGAAAGTGATAATGGTGGTGCAATCCTATTTGCTGTTTGTAGAGCTAAGGTAATTTCCAATTTAATTACTTTATTCAACAATTCTGAACTTTCACATAATCATATAAGGATTAAATGAAGACTTTATCTCAGTTTGTATTTCAGATATTTTCTCTGTGATATTTAATATTTAGTGGGAAAACAATGGAATTTTCTCTTCTTTTTCCGAATGCTCATAGAAATATATTTAATTTTAAAATTTATTCGAATTGAAAAGTGATTTATGTATTAGATAGCATTATTGATATACTATTTCCGTCTCCGATTTTACATTATGCTAAGCTGTTCCTTGAGTCATAACATATTTTGAGGTAAGCGAAGGAATTGATTTCTTAGATAGTGAAAGCCGTGGCGTTATTGTCGTTGGTATCCCATATGCTCCGACAACGAATCCTAGGATTGAACTTAAAAACAATTTCTCACCAAACAGAGGACGGGTATCGCGAAGGAGGAATTAAAGAAAGTTAGTACAAGCAATGCCATTCTTATATAGTAGATTTATTTTGTTAGGACAAGGAAAATGTGATCCGTTAACCACGATAAATTATTACTTTCCCTACCAGAAATCCATGGACATTATGATATCATTTAATTTATTTTAAACAGGAAAAAGCAACTAGAAAATAGATTGAAAATTGTTGCATATAATACATTATGCATTACACGTAATGTGCCTAGAATGCGATTACATGTCGTTAATATTAAGAACTTCATATCATTCGATTCACTTTTGCAAGTTTCTTTTTATCTATTTTTGACGTCCTTTTTGAAATGTCTGTTGTACTAATATTTATTGAGCTAGGGAAGCTTATGCTTTATTACTTCGAAATTATTCGATTTTCACTTCGCTAAATTATTTAGAAGCTTATAATTTCCAGAATATATCAGCTGATGAATGGTACCAAATAGATGCAATTCGCGGTGTGAATCAGTCAATCGGACGTGTTCTTCGACATAAGGATGATTTTGGTGTTGTTATTCTTGTCGATTCAAGGTCAATATTAATTTAAATTCAATTTTTGCATTGTAAAATTTTTGCAGGCGATTTATTATATTATCACATATAATTACGATGCGTTCATATCATAAATTTAAAAAACAGCAGAATAACCAGAATAAATTCTTAGTGTAATTAAATTAACGATATGATTATATGTGAAGTCATTTAACTAATTAACTGTTTAATTAACTTCGAAAATTTTCGAGTTTAGTATGGACTTATTTTCCAGTTTCAGTCAAATTGTTGTTATGATGCGATTAAATTTTTAAAGATTTTGCTCGATGCCATCGAAACGGTTTCCTTCATGGATGCGTGAATGTTTAAAAAATTATCAAAATATCAGCCATTTTGAGAATGAATGTGAGCAGTTCTTCAAAAAAGAAATATAGAGGTAAGGGTCTTGTTGAATTATTTTTGTTCTATAGAACTTGCAAATTAGAACACACATTCGAGGTTTTGATATTTTACTTGATATTCCTCCAGTTTTTCCATTTACTTTATGGACATACGAGCATAAAAATAGCACTTTTTTTGAATGTAGAATACTTACTGAAAATAGGACATCCTTAAAAATTTTTTAGCTCAGGATGTACTAATGTTTTGGTAACATTATCAACTAGCCAACGAGACAAAAATAATTGTGACGGTGCCAGCTTTTTCCTTTTTATTATTTTATGCAGCTTCGTGGATTCACATTCCATGATAAATATTATAGCGATTCCCAATATGGTTTAATCTTTTCTTCACTACTATGAATCTTTTCTTCACTAGCTTAAAAATCATAGCTGAAATATATATCGTATATATTGCAGGTGTGTCTTAATCGAAGGACGATATTATCACCTATGCAGACGACATCCGGGTTTGTTTGTTCCCGGAAGCGACATGAAAACTCGGAACAGAATAAAGCAAACGATAAGGATTTGCTTTTCGATATCGATAGACTGTATTCTTCTGAAGCAATTGCAGCGTTTGAAAAAAGTATTGGCGTCAAAGATACTGTACCAAAGCGTCCAAAAGAAGCTGTATTTTTGAGGAATTAGTACGCTCCACTTTTTTCATATCATAATTTGATTGCTCTTGAATAATTTTGCATAGCTTTTCTTTCTGTCTATAGTTCTGCAATATTTCATTCTAAACTATGCATAATTATTTTAATGATGCACAAAGTATATACGAATTGTGAATATTGTCAAAATTTCTGTTTATTGCATTCATTAGTTAGATTGTTGGTACTAATTTTTCTCCTCTTTATTTATCTAATTCAATATCAGTTAAACGATTAATAACTATACTATTTTGGCGTTCTGTCTAAAACAAATGCTTTTTAGGCAAAAGAAGCGAAAGAGATAAATGCCTTAGTCGATCTCACTCCTTCTATTGATATTGATGATTGTAATGTTCAATCAAGTAGTAGCTTAATGATTCCAAAAACAAAACCTAAACTTCGCTTAAAGGTAATTGTTAATTAATAGATCTAGTTTAGCTACTATCAGAAAATTTTGCTAATTTTTTATGATAATTCTTATTAATCGTACTGATTTTCATTAAAATAAAGCTGGTAAGATTTCAGCCTAATACTTCATTTTCAATGAAGGATCAGCGCCGTTCAGGTACAAATATGTCCGAAAAAAGACAAGGGAAGTGAGTTTCTATTTTATTTCACCTTATGTTTGAAAGTTGGATGCATGATTATCTATTTTAAGGCCCAGAGAGTAATTGTGCAGAAATTATCATTAAAAATGAAGTATTTCTTATTATTCAAAAAAATCATATAATAGAAATAAAAATTCCGTAATAGCTAAATTATAGAAATTTCGCTTTGCAAAAAATGTATAATCTTTAAAATTCAATTTCTTTAAGTTATTTCGAATCTTTTGACATCTTTAAATTTTTATACAAATTATAATGTAAATTTTTACCGATTCTGCAATCGAACGGAGATATAATGGTCGCTTGGCAAAAATCTGCGGTTGAATATAACAAATTGGTGAGTATTCAGAAATACGTGATATCTAGGGTATACACACTACGAAATTCATAAAGTAGAAATAATATGGAAATTCCTTCGAAAATTCTAATTTTGGCATTATTGCATGCCTTATGAAATTTAGCTAGAAATGGTTCGTTATATTCGGACTTACATTTTCACACACTGGAACTTTTCCGCATTTCAGCTTCAATCCGTTGAGAAATCGAAATGCATTGCTCTGAAAATGGCATTAACAAATTATGCGGCGGATAATAATTTTCAAGCATTGATTTCAACATTTGTGACGGAGACAGTACCAAATCATTTGGAAATTTTCAAAGGTAAGATTTGAAATTCTTTCTGAGACAACGCAAAAATTTTAAGTGAAAATTTGAGTTGTATTCTGTGCTACTAATTTCATTCCCAAAATTTATTTTTCCTCTTTCTCTCGCCTCTGTCTTCGGAATTTCATCCACTTACCCCGGGATTTTTTTGAATTTTTTTATAAGAAAGATTCAATAATCAGAATTATTAAAGTAACAATTACATTGATTTTATTTCGATAAAATATGTTTGGCAACATCGTAGTTCCATCACCTTGCGGCAGCCTTGAAAGTCCGGGGAATTCTATTAAAAATACCTATTTACCAGGTTTGTATGGTTATTTGCAAGAGAATCACCGATCGCAATTTGAAGGCATATGTCGCCAGCTCAATTTTCTATAAAATAAAGAATGATTGAATATTTGTTATGCCAACTTTTAGGAGAATATAGTTAGTAAAGAATAAATATTACTGCAAAAGTTGTTATTTTTTTCACATGCAGAAATTTATGTTCTTAAAAATAAATTTGCAAATTTGGACTTCTAATTATCGACTTCTCCAAATAGCATTAAATCATATCACTGATTCCACAGAAAATAATCCTTTTGAATTTAAGCAGGAGTAGATGCTTGAAATTTAGATACCGAAGAATTGCGATTTATCTGGATTCGAAATTTTAATTTATAAGTGTGTCCAAAAACAAAAATGATAAGAGGTCAGTTAATATTAATTTCTAGCTTATGTCGGATTCCGCATAATTCAGAATCCAATTAAAGACAGATACAAAAGGTCCAATATTTTATTGATTAATTAAAAATCCTTGGTCCCTATTTGTCAAAAATAAACTCATTTCGAAGTTTTTTATTTTGTTATGGATAAATATGGAAGGAATAGTTACAATCACTGGTCCTGAAACTGAGTAATCTATTTATTTTTCTGCTGAATCATAGACCCCATATCATTAAATTAATCCTAGTTAGGCTATTGCAATTGCCCATTATATTCTATAGCAACACTTGGATTTTGCACGGTTTTTCATCATGCTTATAATCATCTCTATTATTTGCTAAATACCGCTTTCGAAATCGAAGACCAATTTGACCTTTCCAAATGACATAATGTTATAATGCGAAGATAGGGTAGAGCGGAAAGAAAAGAACCAGCGAGGACAGAAAACCAACTTGAAATTTTCGATTTCTGTAACCTGCTTCATATTCAAACATCGCTTTCATTAATATTGTCTTCACAACAATATTGGAATAGCAATGAGTAGTATATCAAAAAATTTCAAATATGCTTAGCTGTATCGATTTTTTGTAGTTCCGTCTGACAGTATAATTAAAATTATGGAGGAAGAGATTTATCTTAGCCATTTAATTTTAGCTATTCTATAGAATGCTCGTATCTAGACATTTCCATCAGTTTTCTTCTATATAATCATTATATTTCCTGATTTTGAAATTTCAGATTTTATTTTGTTTACAATTCTCACTTCGCAACTTTCTCTTAGATATCACTTCAGTTCAGCATGTAACTTATAAAAATAAATTGTAGTCCTCATGATTCATCACTCTCATATATAGTTTTGATTATCGAGGCGGAAAACATTCAAGAATTTCAAAATTGATTTAAAACATTTTTAAATTATTTCACGTAAGAATGCTGTACAACTGCGAGATGATAAATTAGAAAAAGAAATATTCTAAGACCAGACAAGCTTTATTAACTGTGAAATTATGTAGTAGCAGGATAGCTAAAGAGAATTTAATAACATGTTTATATGTACATAATACATAAACAAGATAAATGCGCTCCTATGCCTTCAAAAATTTTGTATATACTGTAGAGCACAAGACACTGTCTAAATACTTTGATCCAAATCCATTTTGCTAATGAGATATGGAAAAATGTCTCAAAACCAATCCTAATAAATCGCCTTCATATCATGCAAATCATGATGATGTCCATTTTGGTTTACGTTTTTCCAGAAATGCTTTTATACCTTCTTTTAAATCTTTCTGAAAAAAACCATCAGAATTAATATAACTTAAAGTTCGAATAAATTAATTTCCATGTTTCAAATTTTCCGCAAAATCCGAAAAACGAACATTTCAAGCAGAAAGAGCAAAAATTTGTTGTCGTCGAAAATGATCATGCGTTGCAGTAACTTTATCCAATTTGAAAACATCACTGCAGTTAGGCATGGTCAATTAAGAAATGCTTATCACAGCATCTTAACTTAACTTAGATAATGTGATCAGTATGAGTTAAATATACATACCGTCGTAAATGTAGCATGAAATAGTTGACTTTCATATTGAAGGCCTTGCTGTAGGAAAGTTTCGTAAGAATGATTAACAGCGTCTTTCACATGTGATACTATTAGGGGCGAATGTTCGCTAATTTTTTCGGCTGTCTTTATAGCCTCCAATACAACCTGAACAATCCCAGTTCGATAAAATTCGATAATGTAATGAAATTATTTGAATAAAAATATATATAAGCTGAGGTATCTATTCATTATTATTCAATTTAAAACTTCCAAAGTTTGCTCTAATTCAGTTTCAGCATGTGCAACATAGTTTTAATGTTAAACACATCGAAATTTGAAAATCGGATAGGTTCAAAATGAAACAAAACAACTATTCGAGATGAATTTCGGAAAAATTACCTGATCAGCTGGAAATACTTTTGAAATAAGACCACATTCTTTTGCTTCCTGTGCTCCTATGGGTATTCCTGTTAAGCATACTTCCATTGCCAAAGACTTACCAGCAATACGCGACCATCTTTGGGTACCACCAGCACCTGTAAACTGCAAAAAATGTTGGCATTTAGAATTCAAAGTAGTAATTTCTTAATTATTAGAAGACACCTATATTTCACCACCTTGACTTTATAGATTGTTTGGAAACCATTTTTCCAAAAATTATCTAAGCATAGTTCCAAAATTTAAACATAGGACATTTTTCACCATTTAAGTTTGAGATAATACTCTTGTGAAGAACAAGTTTATGGCTCTAGAATGTTATGTGGCTGAGAAATGAATTTTAAATTCATAACCAAATTCCGCTTTTATAAAGTTTACCAAATAATTCATGTCAGTGAATCCATTTGTATAAACTACCATCTCTCAAGCAGTTATTATGATACTGAAAACTATTTGATTTTAGTCCATGAAATCACTAACAATACGTACAAAATCTACCTGGTATAGTTCCAATAATAACTTCTGGTTGTCCAAATTTAGCTTCCTCTCCTGCGTAAATTATATCACACATCAGAGCTAATTCGCAACCGCCACCAAGTGCATGGCCATTTACGGCAGCAATAATCGGTTTCTTCATCTTCGATATTTGGATCCAATTTCGCAATGTATTTTCGGATGACATCGCTCCATGTTGAACAGCAGATAACTCTTTTATATCAGCTCCCGCTATAATGTATACAAACAATCTAATTTATATTTGAAAAATTATATATTTCACATATCCTTTTTTTATTTCAAGAATTGAACAAAATGGTTCACTGAAATGAGTTACTATTCAATGCTACATATTGATGGGGAAAAAATTATATACTTCACCTTTCGTTACGGAATTTTATATTCACTAATGCAGACAGATTTAAATAAAATAAGTAAATTAAGTAAAAGGTCCTTCCAACAGCTTATTACTTCACAATATACTTAGGCAGTAAGTAAGCCTTACATAAGTGATAATTCACAAAAAATTTAAAGCTTTTATCAATATTATACATATTACAAATGAAAAAAAAATTTGTGTCAGTAATAAAAATGATGCATTAATAATTCATATCAAATTATAAATAGTTTTGTAGAAAAAAATTAACTAAATAATCATAGGAAAATTTTATTTAAATCAGTCAAAAGCAAAAATTTTTACCGAAATGAATCTATATCAAGGAAATAATTTAACAGTCTAAAACTGAATCTATATCAAAGAAATAATTTAATAATCTAAAACTATCTATAAATATAAAAGATTAAAAAAGTGCCTGACTTGAGAATACACGTTTGGAACCTGTTATTACCACTGCTCCAATTGAAGTATCATTATCGAAATCAATTAGTGCATCTGAAAGCTACAAAACGAGAATATCTTTCCTCTAAAATAAATAAAAATTGCAAGGACATCTTAAAACTATTTTTTATGTAAAAATGATATATTAGCGATAAATACTTCAGGTTTTTGCGATTTATTCAAATATTTCTACAAAGTTAGACAAAATTTTTTGCCTTTCATATTGTTGCTGTTAGAAGATGACACTGAACTTTTGATATTAGCAGCAATATTATGAAACTATGATACACCGTTAATTCAGATATTCAAATATTAATATTCTTCCCGGCACAGATTATCAGGAAACTCTGAAGAAACTGTGTGATCCATAATTGACTATCAAGTTTAAGAAGTTGCTTCTCGCAGTCTTTAATGTTAAATTTAATTTCTGTCACAACAACATCCATTATCATCGCTTACAAACAATTTTTATTGCCATTATATGCTGCTTACTTCCTATTATGTATACCATTAAATGTAACTAAGTGTAGGGAAAATGGGCTTTCTTTTTTCCGATCGGTTTCGCCTTTTCTATATGATATAATATACCATTAATTTATCCCATGTATGTCTAGATAGTCTTATTTCATTATCATATACGTACTTCAGGTGATTATTCTCTGCATAGATTCCGCTCCACGAAGGGCATCTAGACAGTGATTTGTTACAGATCAAAGGGTTTTTGAGTCATTGTTCAATAAGATTGCAGTAAATAATCGGCCTAAAGTAAAGCTCCCAAAACTAATAGTAGAAACGAATTCCTTTTTCCTCACGAAGAAATAACCAAAAAACCCTTAACAATCAATCTCCAAGTGGTGGAATAATTTCTTTTGTTGTCAATATTAGCAACTTAACGGCACATACCTCTTGCATAAGTTGAGTACACAATGCATTTAATGCTTTAGGTCTATCAAGTTTAATCAAACCAACATTCCTTTTATCACCGACTCTTTCGACTTTGATCATATGCATTGCAGCTGCAACGAATAAATGAGCCAATATAAACGAGAATTTAAAATATCAGGGAAACAAACATAAAAATTAATATAAAATATAAAATAGCAAAACACTAGATAAGTTATGGTTGAATCAAAGAAGGATTTTACACTTACAAGCAAAGTTACATCGTTGAAATTGCCAAGGACCCAATAATATTTTGGTCGAACTACCCGCCAGTAACCATAAATCCCGGAGAATTTTTGACATCTCCTAGAATTATCTTGTTAACTGTTAACTAGGGCCAAGCTAAGAAATCTATTTTGAGTATCACAATGAATGATGGAAGAACTGCTAATTTAGTTGATGAATTTCGGAATGCTTCCAACATCGCATAATTATGCATGATAGAATAATAATAATAAACAGAAGAGATGAGAATAATTACATCACCAATTCTTCGATTAGAATCCGAAGAGTGAGATGATATACATCGGGAATCCAACTCGTATTATCTGATGAATGACAATATTGATAATCATACTCCTTCCTCCTCTCATTATCTTCTTTGATGAAATAAATTCTTCCCTATACACCAGCCTATTCGACAAAACGCTTCACTAACTATTCTATACGAGAAGAATCCAAATTGCAAGCTTCTTTCTTTCCGTTTAAATCTCCATGAAGAATATTTTATGCGCCATGAAATTGGTTCGTTTTACGGAAAAAAGACGCAAATATAATTCGGTATATGTTGGCACCAAATTTCATCATAATGAAGCTTAGCCCATCCAAGTAAACTGTAGGCCAATCCTCTTGAGTTTGTTTATCTAAGCCAAAGCCTAGTGTCACAAAACAGTATAGTACATATAATTATAAATAATAAGTACTTTAGGTTCTCATTCTTTCTCCATTTTTCTCGTACCTTCGTCATGGAAACTATCAAAAAGTTAAAGTAATTTGTTAATTATTTATTAATTAACTGTATGAATCTTACCTATTTCATATTAATTAACTATATTAAATATAAGCAATATTACCGCAATAATATTTGTAGATGATAAAAGTATGTTATCATCAAGTAAGAGTTTTAAAAAAAAGTGTAATATAAGCATGCTATGCCGAAATATAAGATTATCTTCTTTGCTATGCGCAAAGATAACATTATATTCTCTGCTATGCTCTGAGATAAAGTTATATTTCCTGTTATGGCCAAAGATAAGATTGTATTCCTTGTCATAAATTATTTGCCTTATTTATATATATATATTTTTATTCATATATAAAAGCCTCTTCAGAGTTATGTTTATTTATTTAATATGTTAATTTCCATTCATTCATTTTGTTTCATTTCAAAATTTATTTTTTTTTTAAATAAATGAAAAGAAAGAAATGATAGAGAAGAAAATTAAAATTATAAAGAAAAAAAAAAATTAGATAGCCAAGTATCAATAACATCAACGATGAAATGATACTAATCATTGATTATAATCATGAAATCCTGAAATTCAACAAAGAGAAAAACTGTTACCAATAGATTAACAGATAATGATTTTATAAACGTTTTGAATTTTCAAACATTTCTAATATTTCAAATCATTTTTCCCTTTTTTTTTTTTTTTTTTTTTTTTAGAAAACACGATCTGTAATTTTTTTAATGTTTTTAATTCTAATTAAAAATTTATGCAAAGGTATTTCCTAAGTATAACCTCTGAATTGGATTAATTAAATTTATTTTTTTTTCAACAAATTTAGTTAAATGTAAAATTATTTAAAGCAAAAATAAATTTGATTTTTCAAACAGATTTTTTCTTTTCTAAACTATTTTTTGCTTTTTTCTAATTTTTTTATTCTTTAAAATATAAAATTTGGATAATAAATTGTATTATTTTGATATTACAATAAATAATAGCATATTTTTCAATGCTTTCTTTTCCATTCTATTAGAAATATTTATATTATTTTTTATACATGTAATGTAATATCATATCATTAAACAAATTTTCAATTCCTGATCATTATTGATTATTTCATTATCTTTAGCATTTTCATTATTATGAAAATGCGAAAAACTTTATATATTGAAAATTAAACTTTGCATTGAAAATTTTATTATAGCTTTCATCATAGGTATAGCAATCGTAGAATAAATATATTCATGAAAGTATTAAAAAAAAAAGCGAATTGTGATAATTTTTATGTATTGATATATTATTTTGATTTCGTATTTGCCAGATAGTATAGTATCAGTCAATATCAGTAACCAAAATACTTTAATATAAATTAATAAACAAGAAACAAAATAAGCATTAAATGGAGATAATATCAATTTATGCATTATATATGATTTATTCTAAATGATGATAACGTATAATATTATAAATAAGCCGAAAAAAAATTAATATTTATCATCCTAGGATTGATTTTAATCTATGATAAAAATGATAATAGAAAATCAAACGAGATAAAATTCATCGATGAAATTATCCATTAATTTTTTCATATTTCTGTTGTCATTTCTGTTTTCAATAGTTGCAGAGATTTATTATATATTTCGCCATTATCATAAGTCCAACTAATTGGTGGTGATAAGTGCATCGTAAAGAGTGGACCTTTATCAGACATCACACCTAAAAATTTTTAATAATATTATCAATGATTTATCTATAGCTGAATTTTATATGATATAATAATAATAAATAATTTTGCCAAACATTTCACTTCTTGAATTTATTTCGAGACTTCAAAAGGATTCAATCACATATTTATTTAATGTAAATCTAATTTAATTTTTATTTTCCACAAAAAATAAGTGAATAATTAAATAAAATTAAAAATAATAATTAATTATACGAGTATAGAATAGTTCAAAACAACGATTAATTATACAAGTATAAAATACTTCAAAAACAATAGTTAATTATGCAAGTATAGAATAGTTCAATTATATCTAATTTTAAACGTATAAAATAAAAGCAGGCAAATGAAAATGATTTGCTATTAGCATCTAAAAAAAGTTGCAATATATAAAATAAATGGATAATTTAATGAAATTAAAAATAGTAATTAATTATACAGGTATAGAATAGTTTAAAAACAATTAGCATCATAATTGATCATTTGATGGTTAATTATTGGCTGCATTTTGTTATACGATAATTAAATCAATCGAAATGATGCAATATATCATCGATTGATTATCATTCAAAATTTAAAGCAATTTGGACATCAATTAATAATTATCCATTTATGATATTATTAATTGATGGAAAATTTAAAGATTAAAAAGCTTCTATCAATTCATACAAATAAATCAAAGACAAACCACATATTGTCACAGTGCTGAAGCAAATTTGCATAGTTAAAATAATCGCCAAAAATTTCCACATATTTTTTTATCCAAATGATTTTAGATGTGAATATAGAAGTATATATATATATATATATTATAGGAATTTATGGTAGGTATACAAAGGTATATTTATTTGACGAACTTTTTAGCAATGTATAAAATGCTAAAACTAACTGATCGTATTATATATATATACTTTGTCTAACAATTATTATGAAAGGAAATTATAATCGATGATTTTTATACTATTTTATATGCAAAATATTTGAGGAATAATAACTAAGTAGAAAAAGAGCAAAGGATATGAAGAGAAATTAGGCAAAAATTACAACACAAAAAAACGGCCATAAAAGTTTTTTTTTTTGTAAACAATTTGATAATTGTTAAAAGTTTTTATTGAAAGTTATAAATGGCAATTCAAACAATGCTGCAAAAAATAAAATGCTTAATTGTTAGCTGTGCAAATAAAATTTTGATCGATATCGATTAGAAATTTTTGCAAATTTTAATAAATCAATTTATGTTCTCAAAAAAATTAGTCATACAATTTGATTAATTTAATTTGGAATATTGTTTAACTGAAATTATTTCATAAATTATCGTTATATTTTTTAATTGAATTAATATGTGTTCAGATATTAATTGATTATATTATTTTCTTTTAATTATTTAATTTCCATATCTCTCGAATAATCTTTGCAATTAATGGATGATTAGTAAATGGTTGTTTTAGATTTCACATTTTAGTGAAATAAAATGAAGCTATAAATAAACTTTATGCTTAATCAATACGCAACATATTATCGTTTGCTTCAATCAGAAATCAATCAAACTTCTTGAAGTAATATTTACTTATCCACTCGTGCTCGTTCAATTAAACATTTTGAATGCTTTTGAAATTGATCCGTTATGATAAATTATTATTACTGAAAGTTTCGTTCATTGATATTTGATCGATTATTCATTGTATTTGATTCTCGATGATAATTGATAAAATTTGCATTTGACAACAGAGATATTTTATAAAAACAATTACATTATAGTGATTAACATTTCAATGTATAAATATATCATTATTATATCAAATTTTAATTGATACTATTGATATTCATCCTTCATTTGTAAACAATCATATTTTCATGAATAATAATTGAAAAGATTAAGTTCAATTGAAATTCAATTTAAATCGATTTAAATGATTTACCAAAATTTATTCATTTCTATTTTTGATTATCAGAATACGAATATAACTTGTGGTTATTTGAATACTAAATTTAATTCATCTTTTACTAAAACTTTATTTGATTGCAATTGATCGTTTTTTTTCTTTGAATTCCAATTCCATTCATTTCATTTCAATTCCAGCCTTTATAATAATAATTGCATTAAAAGAATTTTTTTTATTTGTACCTGACGAATAAAAAATTTGCAGATATTCAATACTACTTATTATTATTTCAATACTGATAATCTGAATACTTTCATCGGATATTTTTCTCAACTTTGAAATTGTCAGAAGAGTGCATTATTTGCAATATCATTAACGATTCAAAGTGAGAATGAAAGATCAGGTAAGATAACTGAGCTAGCAATGATAAACGATTTTGGCCAGGTATAATTGTCTATAAAAATTTTTCTTTTCATATTTTTGCAATCAATTGTTATTTAATGAAATGAAGTAGTAAAATTTAATTTCAAAAATTCCAAAATATTTTAGCTAAAGATATATTTCGTAGAAAAAATATTTACATTTTTATAATCGCTAAAACTGGCGATAATATTTTGCAAATACCGTATACTGGTGAATTCATGAAGTACTTAATTGATTGGATTGCTAATTGGAACATTTACTACTGTTAATGGGCCACAGTATACCTACCGTAATATATGTCTCAATTACCATAATTAATGTTTCGAAGATAAGCATGGCATGCTTTATAGCCGATATGTTTTATCATAATGATCAAGTTGATGTATACATCAAAATTTTATATCTCATAAAACGATAAATAAACCGATCAATAAATTAAAAACGTAGAAAATTCGCAAGAAAAAAACGAATTAATTAAAATACGACGTGATCTGATAAGTAGATGAGTTAATGGACAAATTGATACTTTTATAAGATCATTTTAAGGTAATCTATTCTTTATTCAAGCCGCAATTTTCTAGCGAATTGATCGATCTATCGCAGATACTTGGAGGAGTACAGAGAGATTTCAAAACCGAATCCAAACAGTAAAAGTTTGAATGTTTCTTTATCAGTTGAAGCAGAATTTTACGCTTTATCAAAAAGTAAGCTTGTTTATACTTAATTGATATAATCAAATAATCGACTAAAATTAATCATTTATTCAATATTTTTTAATTTACGGTAATCAAAAGAATAAATTTGATAATATATATCAATTCTTTTTTTTTCTTTTAATGATATAATTGATTTTAAAATTATTCAGTTGAGGTATTATTATATTGTCAAAGATTATAAAAAAATCATTAAGTAATCGAATTGAAGATAAAAATTTGTTCTGATAAAATTACTCAATTTATTTGCATATCATTCGGATATTTTTGAAATGGATTTTGATAAAAAGTACTAAGCTTATTACATCAGGATAATCAATCATTTTATTATTTTATTGATATTTTAAATTCATATAATTAAGTAAACTTTATAAGATTGAAATTTTAATAAAAAAGAATTTAAAATATGAAAATAAATGAATTAATTTAGAATACCCAAAAATTAGAAATACTTTTAAATTTATATAAACTTTTTTGCTGCTAATAATATTTTTGATATTATATATTTTTAATATAATTACATTGTCAATTTTGAAAATTATTCCAAATCATTTTTTATCATCGATTCATTTAAATCGAATACCATTACTGAAATTTATTGGTGTAATTATCAGCATGATAACTATTATATCAGCAATTGATCATACGATATTCCATTTATTGTTATTATTACAATAATGTCATTTCTTTCTTAGTCTCAGTAAATTATTTTCGCTTCTTTTTGGCATAATTTCAATTTAATTCAATTTAGTTTGCTTATTTTAACTTTCTTCAGAATCATTAATTATCTAATTTTGTTAGAAGATAGGTTACTAATCGAGAATGATAAAATTTTGTTATAGACCATTTAGCATTAAAATTAAAAACTTAAAATCACATCTAACATTAAACTTAAAAACTTAAAATTATTTGCGCAAAAAAAAAAGATTTTTTGAACGAAATTAAAATTATTTAAAAATTGTCGAATGTTTTTCAATACGACGATATCTTCTCGAAAGAATTGATTTTTAAATTTAAAATTTTCCTTCGATAATCGATTATCTTATCATCAATCGTATTCATATGGAAATAGACTATATTCATTCATCGTTGCAGACAATGAAAATAAAAAAGAATGCAATTAAATTGGAGAGAGCAGAGAGTGATGAAATTGGATGACATCGTATGATTTTTAAGTGATTGAAGAATTAGCTAAATTTAGTTTGAAGAAGTTTTTATGGATGGAAGGTGAGGGATTAGATTCCGGAATTCGGGAAGTTTACTCCGGAAAGCATTCGTTTTAGATAGCAAGAATTTATATGGTAGATGTTTGTAGATTATATAGCTATTGATATGATAGTAATGCAAAAATAACCAATGTTAGCAATGCTTCTTATTTTTGATCGATAAGATATTATAATATTAATATGGGGTTATAGAAAAAACGGAACGATTCAATTATCAGTTGATTAGTTGAGCCATATCAGATACTTCGGTTTATATCAGTGCTAATTATCACTGTATTTGATGATAATTTTAGGAAGTGAAGAAAAAAGGAAATGAAGAAGTTGTTATGATTAAACTTTTTTTTTAAATTTTAGGAAACATAATAATGAATGAAATGATCACTTACAAAGCTGCATTATTTAAAAACGAGCGTACAACCACTGAACGAGTGGAAAAGTTTATCTCCGAGCATCATTTCAAGGATTGTAATTTACGTGGTCGTCTTTATGGGCAATCATATCCGATCGATGTGAAACATTATGATTTTGGTTCGAATATTGTGACATTTCATGAAGCTGTCAAAGCTCTTTCAACTCGAGGTAATCATTGAAGTTTCTGGAATTAAAAGTATATGTATTTATTTTGCCATATTTTAATACTTTGCCTAGAAATCGTCAGGTAAGTAAGTATTCAGTGTTATTTGTTTCACGTAAGATTGTCTAAGACTTGGTTGTATATTCTGATATGAGATAAAATTGTATAGCAGTTTAGTGCTGTATTTGATTACACTTAGATTGATCATATTTCATGCTTCTGTTCTTTTTCCTTGAGCTCGTTTCCGCTTTGTTTTATTTTTATTTTTTTGAAATTATTACTGTAAAAGGAATTATTCTTCAGCAAAAATTCTTCTGATTTTCGATGATTATAGTGTTCAGATCGATTTAGGATAATGAATTATATTTCAGGTGCAAAAGTAGATGTAGGATTTAAATTTGGTCCAACTTGGACAACCCATTGGTTTCAAATTGACATTACCCTTCCACAGAATTGTCAAAAAGAAGCAAAATTATGTTACGCTTCGATCCTAATTGCGAAGCTCTTTTATGGTCCACAGATGGTCGACCAATAAAAGGTATTATTCTGCTTTTGATCAACTAATTTTGATTTACTAGTAGTTTGAAATCTGAATTACCCTTAATTAATGTCTGTTATCATAGGCATTGTACTAGAGAATATTTCAGATTTTTTACAGTATATGTAATAACATGTTGCTGAAATTCCATTTAAATTAATTTTCTAGAAACGTTAAGCTTTTATTTTATAATTAACTTACAATAAAATTTGGCTGGGATATTTTTATAACTTTTCATATTAGGTTTGTCTCCGGATTTTGGACGTACAGACCTTGCAATTTCTATTTCTCCGACTGTACAAAGGTTTTATGTTGAGGCGTCATGCAGCGATCGAGGTGGTGACGGCGATGGGAATGCAATAGGACCTGTAAAGATGGATAAATTATTCGAAGTACTGATTGATTCTATACATATCATTTAAAATATTTCTTATGCTCAGCACATTATTTCTCAGAATATCATTCATATAAAGTCATATAAACATAAGGATTGCGATTTAATTATCATTACAGTTAAAACGTTGTGAGTTAGCAGAATACAATGCAACAATTCACGATCTTATCATCGATTTCGAACTTCTGTTGGAAATGTCAAAATGTTACCAAAAGAAGCAAGGCGATACCAGGCCCTATATACTGCAAATGATATGGTAAAACATTTATTAGTTATTGTATTCTCTTTTAAGATATAGAGTATTCGTCACTTTTATACTATTTAACATTTCAGATTAATTGTCTCGTTTTATCAAATTTTTCATTGGATGCACAAGTGAAATGTCATTTACAAGCTAAAAATTCTTCCGTCAACCAAATGGAGCAAGTCAGATGACATTGTATGCAATTGGCAATTGTCACATCGATACTGCGTGGTTATGGCGGTAATTCTTCACATTTTGCTTGTGTGTGTCGATATATAAATTTTTTAAATACTTTTAAATTTTATTAAGTCCTTCCATAGTTTTGTACTTAGCTTGGATTCAGTTACCAAGAAACACCGAGAAAATGTGCTCGAAGTTGGTCTGCAACTCTGCGTTTAATGGAAAAATACGAGAAAATGAAATTTGTTGTTTCACAAGCGCAACAAGTAAAGAATTATTATTATTGATTATTATTGAGGAATTTTTTTTTGTGTATGGTATAATTGTTCTTGGAAATCGGCATGTTAACTTCGTTACAAGGTAAAAATAATTATTATTAATCGATAATATTTTAGTTAGTATGGTTAGAACAGCTCTATCCGAGTCTTTACGAGGACATGAAAGATTTTGCATTAGATGGGCGATTTGTCGCAGTTGGAGGAGCATGGGTTGAAATGGATGGAAATTTGCCTAATGGTGAAAGTATGATTAGACAATTATTATATGGACAGCGAGAATTCAAGAAATTTTGTGGAGCGTGAGTTGTGGCTTAGTCATTTATGTTATGAATTCAAATTTGGGCTGATGATAGTTAACAAATTTCCGCATCAGAGATGAAGTCGTTGTCAAAGAATCCGACAGTATCTTATTGAATGACAAGATAATAAAGTTCATATCATATCAATAAATTAATATATGGGTCGTTATTAGTTTCTATTCCCGCTTATTAATAAAGAATTTGACTTTTCAGTTTTTCAACGATATTCTGGTTACCTGACACATTTGGTTATTCTGCTCAACTTCCGCAGATAATGCGGCATTGTGGAATGCAGTATTTTGTCACTCAAAAAATGAGCTGGTCGATAGTCAATAAATTTCCGCATCATTCATTTCGGTGGGTTGGTATTGATGGTACCGATGTAATTGCTCATTTTCCTCCAAATCATTACGTTTCACAGGTATATTCATTTCATGTTGTCCATATGTTTCAATAATATAGAGATATTTAAGGTTATAGATTTAAATAGTCATAATAAATGACACTGCTATGTGTCTTAAATTATATGAATTTCTTTTCAGATTACGGTGAAAGAATGCTTGGATTCTCGCGATAATTTTACAGATCATGGACGTTCCAATATGGCAATGATGCTTTACGGATTTGGCGACGGAGGCGGGGGTCCAAATGAGGATATGTTGGAAAGAGCTGAGCGTTTAGTAGATTGTGATGGTGTACCTCGAATACACCATGCAACACCTCAAGAATTCTTCGCTGAGGTTCTCAAAATACTAATTTGCGATTATTTTCTTGAATAATTTTCATTTTTATTTTTAATTAGCTTTTCAGCTGATGAAAGATGTGGACAATTTATGCAGTTGGAAAGGCGAATTATATTTGGAATTACATAATGCAACGTATACTACGCAAGCTAAGATCAAGAAAATGAATAGATTGCTAGAAGGCATTTTAAAAGATCATGAATTTCTGCAGGTACCAAAGTCGATCAAAAAAATTTTCTTCAAATTTTTTGAAGAACTTATGGATTAATTCAAATCATTATTTTAGAGCTTGATGTCATATTTCACTCTTCCAAGCACTGCAGTGTATTTTTTATTCCTAAAATGATAAGTAAGACAAATATCTAAATCTTACCAATGGAAATAGTAGCATTTGATGTTTTGGGAATTCATCTGTGAAGTATTTCATTGTTTTTTATTGTGTAGACTTGTAAAGCTTCTGTTCTAAAACTTATGCTTGCACAAGTTTCTTTTTTCAGTCCATGTCACTTCTTGAGTTCAATGAAGGTAAACCTCTTACATCGCAGTGGAAGCATTTTTGCTTAATCAGTTCCATGATGTCCTTCCAGGCAGTTGTATTAAAGAAGTAGCAAGTGATGCAATTGAAATTTACAATAATTTATTAGACGAGCTCACTACTGATAGTGGAAAACGGCTGAAATGGAAAGGTTTGTCAACTTGAAAGTTGCAATAAACTATATTTTTCAGTTCACTAAACGCTAGAATTTCTGGTAAATTAGGATTTTTCAATAAAAATGAAAAATCTTGCAGATGGGAACCATGAAACAACATCTAATGAATGGGTAATTAATAGTTGCAGTTGGCCAAGAACTTTGTCTTACAATAATCGCCTTCTACATTTGGAGCCCTTCTCTATCATGCGTTTGAACGAACTTGAATTGTTCAAGTTATCTTTGGACAATAAACCACTGGGTTTGGAAGATGCTGATGGATTTAGATTGGAAAATCGTTATATTAATGCATTCGTTGATAAAGTAATTTTGCAATAATTTAATGAGATCTTTTGAATTCAACAAATGTTGCTTTTTCACGGGAAATTTGGTCGGTTATAAATTTTATTATTATTGAAAAGGATTTGAAATTAGATTAGCTTATTTTATAGAGCAATACTTACCTCTTTCTCTTTTACCAACTATTACGGTAAAATATCTGTAATATTGCAAATCTTGTTATAGCTGAGAAAAAAAGCTCCTGTTAATAATTTAATCAAACTTCAGAATTCTTTTTGTGGTTTAAAAAGAAAAACTGTTTGCATCCTAAAAACATTAATTTGCTCATTTAGATGGGTCGTATTACAAAATTATTGGTGCACCGACTGACCGAGAAAAGCATTGCCAATGGAAATTTCTTAGCAGTTTCTGGAAGCAATTTTGCTAATCAATTTGTTATTTTTGATGATGTGCCACTTTTTGGGATGCATGGGATGTGATGGATTATCATTTAGAAACAAGAAAAGTCATTAATTCGGTCGGTTGCTTTTATTTTTTATCACTAAATTCCTCTAATACGTTTACTGAACCACACTGCAATAACATTCTGCTTTTCTTTTTAACAATTCGATAATTATATTGATTTGAGAACTCAGAGGCAGTTCTAATCAAGAATACACCACTGGAAGCTTGTATTCATGTGAAATTTGCAATAAGTGAAAAGAGCTCTTTGGTGCAATATATTACTATTTCTGCACATCTGCCTTACTTGGTTTTCGATGTTACGGTGCAGTGGCATGAATCGCATAAATTCTTAAAAGTTAGTTTAATGATCATTCAGATGATTCGCAAATTATTCTTATTAATACATTGCTTTTGATGCTATCATGAACTATGCTAGGTATAACACATTCCATTTCTCTTGTTTCTATTTTAGGTTGAGTTTCCGGTAAATGTTCGTAACATGGATGCTTATTATGATATACAATTTGGTCATATAAAACGACCAACACATCGAAATACCTCTTGGGATGCTTTAAAGTATATTTGTTTTATCTATTTCAGTAATAAAATGATAGTCGAATTTAAGAATTTTAAATGAAAGTGATAAATTATCGAGCAAGTGGAGAGATATTAGTACTGATAAGAATATAGTACTGATAAGAATATAGTACTGATAAGAATATAGAAAGGAACTCTAAGATCCACAAAGATCCACAAAAGTCCAATCGGTATTGATATAGAGAATTGCATCAGAGATATAAAGAGATTTTTAAGTGGTCACCGAGAATTGAGTAGAAATTGAGATTTAAAGGGGAAAATTCGTAGAGTGATTACCACTTCCAAAGTTGATTAGAAATTAATAAAAATTTAATAAAAATATTCTTTGGAGCAAAAAAACTTAAGATTTATTTGATATAATATATATTTATTTCAAAATATTTGAGGTATGAAGTTGTTGGGCATAAATGGATGGCTTTAACTGAATTCGATCAAGGTATTGCGCTTATGAATGATTGCAAATATGGTCACTCATGTATAGGCAATATCATGACATTATCTTTGCTTCGAGCCAGTAAAATTCCAGATGATACCGCTGATATGGGAGAGCATAGAGTATTTTTTTGTCTTTACTTTCATAACCTGATCAAATAATCTGACTAATTAGTGTTTTTATTATTTGACAAATAGAATGACCCATTAGTCTTTTGCTGTGATAATTTCTATATTGATTGCATTAATATTTCTAAAGATTTAACGAAACGAACATTTCGGACCATGAATATACTTCACAGTAAGAAATGTGAAATGGTCGGAGAAAAACATAGAATTTCGTTATTTAGTTTTCCATTAACTTTCTTCTCATGTGAACACGTGGGTAGGGTTACATAAATTTAATTTTTTCAACTTGGAATGAATGAAACTTTTATTCTGTCGAACTTTCCTTTACTCTCACTTATCCCTGTGGGATATGCCTATCTGCGAACAGAACATCATTAATCGTACGATATTAATTTCATTAAATAGATTGGTATCGACGGTTTAAAATTCTGATTTCCTATTATTAGGCACGTTTTTTTCTTTTTTTTCAATTTATGGCATTATCGATTTTATTTAGAGATTTTTTTTTAAATCATAATTGCTGCTGTTTTTAGCTATCGTACGCACTGTATCCTTTCATCGGCTCAATGCAACGGCCTTGTAACGATTTGAACTTGAGTGTCATGAAAGCGGCTTACGAATTTAATAATCCTACTCGTTTTGTTAGTGGTTGGCATGCTAAGAGCAAACTTTCATCGTTTCTGAAAATTGATGGAAGCGAAGGTTTATTTTTATTTTTTTTCGGGATAAATGAATTTCGTATGAGAAATAATTTGAATTATTTACATGTATTCGTTTACTTATAGGTATTGTTATTGATACTGTGAAACCAGCTGAAGATGATATCAATACATTGGTTATCCGTTTATTTGAATCGTTTGGCGGTGGTGTTCATGCAAAACTTATAATAAATCATAGTCGTATTGTTTCTGTTGATTTGGGTGATGGTCTAGAAAGAACAGTCTGCTCTTTACCCATTGAGACTAATGATTCATCAGCAGCAAATCAATGCGAAGGTTTTGTTAGTTTAGATTTTCGTGCTTTCGAAATAAAGACTTTGTTATTAAGATTGTTTGCACTGTAATAAATTACATTAGATTTATTTAAATTGAACTTGCTATAATGTAAAGTTTCTTAATTCCCCAAAGAACATATTTGAAATCCAAACCAATGAACAAGGAATTATTGAAGGATTAAATGGTTCGGATGCCTTTAAAAAGTATCTTATTTTTATTTGAAATGTTTTTAAATATGAAATAAGGATTAACTTAACACTAGATGATTTATTGCTTAAATGTAGTTTCTTTTATATAATCGCATTCCCTATTACTGTTGAATAGTTAATAGCTTTTATCTTTATTTTTTTATTAACAAGAAATTTATGTCGATCGCTTATATTGGGTTACTTTTAATACAAATGGTTTTTCCCTCATTTCTTTTGACTAGGACTTTTGCAATTTTTTTATATTACGACCTCTTCGAATTTTTATTTGTTCAAAAAAGAAAAAATCATTCTAATTCACCACATTGATTTTGTGCATTGTTATATCATTATTATTTTCCAAAAATATCAATTGACATTAATTCTATTCAGTGTATTGCTGGCAATAGATATAGTATATTTTCTTATTTATGGTATCTTTATTTATATTGGAAGTATGAATAGCGCGAATGATAATCGTTTCTATTCACTCTGTTTATTATAGGATTCGAAATAATGCATTTTTTCTAATTAATGCATTTTTAATGCATTTTTTCTAATCTAATTGATGAATTTAGATTTAGCAACTAATATTGTACTTCTTCTGTTATTGATTGTGATTAATATGCAATCGAATTGTAATTTTTCTTAAAATAGACTTCTGTTTCGTCGGATATTTAACAATTTTGATGATTTTTGTAATCTTTACTACGATTAAACATATTTTTTATCCATTCTGCTGAGTATTTTGGGTTGTAAATATCGTTGATCAACTTCTAAATCTGAAATGGGGCTCAGAATTAATGAAGCAGTATTCCTTATCAGTTCGTCTCTTCATTATTAGTAATGTAAAATGAACTAATATAGATGTAAGTATAAAACAAGGAAAACACATGAACAATTCCAATACTCAATACTGCTAAAGCATATCATGAATTATCAAATTTTAAATTACAATGTTGATATATTTTTGTTACAATCATATGTTCTGAATGATGTTATTATTATTATTGTTAATTTACTATTATAAAATAATCATTTATCTAATTTAGGAGTTTGATATGGCAATATCCATGTCTCCCGTATTATTAATTATTGAATTGTGTTCATACCTATTTCTTTAGTAAAAATTATTTGTTAGTATTATATCTACGCTATTGAATGCAAAATATTTTGCATAAAACAGGTCTGAAAAAAAAGCAGTTATATTATTTCTGAATCTTTTATTTGAAATAAATTTTGAAATTTTATATGGCTTATTATTTCTGCACGAATTTTACTCATTATTGTTTTGGTAACAATCTTATTTGCTTTATTTCAAATTTAAAATGAAATGGCATATAAAAAGTACAGAATATTTAGACTTAAATATCGATGCATATATGATAAATTCGAACTTTATGGTATAGTTTTATTAGAAGTACTGATTATATATAATAATTATTCAATTATTAACAAATGGAAACGACTGTTTACAACAGAATTTATCCTCTTAATGGGTGCTATATTATTTCATTTATGTAAACATATATATTGATATATATTTCAATGCTCATATTCATCGTCAATTTGGATGATAGATGGTATGCAAATTTTTTGATTAATTCTGATTATTTTTTGTTTTTTTAAATTTTTTGTTTAATTTTACTTTTCTATTTTTTTCCAATATGACAAAGGTATCAAACGGATATGGTACATCATAGTAATATTCAAATTAGCTTTGAATCATTTTTTATTTTCATTTGCTTCTGTTTCATTTTTTATGATCAATATATTTCTGCTTTTTTTTCTTTTTCTCAATTAAAATTTTCGATTATTTTGATTGTTAATACTTTCGTCAAAAAAAAAGAAGAAAATGCTTCTATTAAAAATCTCAAGAAAGTTTCTATTTTGATTTTTTGATGTTTTAGCAGTTTATCTGATGTGATAAATTACAATTTTATTTTTTGTTAATGATATTAATCTATGTTTTGATGATATCAATGAATTCATATTGCTTTGACATGATAATGATATCATTAGCCACTATTCTCGAATTAGTATTTGATTATTAATTGTTCTTTTCTTGCACAACATTATGTAATGTGACGGAAATATTTTAATGAAAGTTATCAAATTGATAAAAGTGAGAATTTTGGAAATGCTTAAACATTTTCAGTAATTAATTAATTCATATCATATAATATACAGGTATCAAAATGATAGTATTCCTAGTAGATGATTGTTTGCTAAATGATTAATTAATTTTAACAAATAATAAATTCCAATAGATAATCCATTATAGAAATTATTGAAAAATTAAAAAATTTATCAAATAAATCGATTAAACAAATAAGATTTAATGGTTTAGCATTTCGAGACTGTTTTCTCGCTTATTTTTATCATTCATTCAATAAGTAGATGAGGATTATTATCTGCTTTCGGATAACAATAATAATAATAATAATAATAATAATAATAATAATAATATAGTCCTATTGATCCTACCAAAGATCAATAAAATTTCGACTATAATAAAAACTAGAATGTAAAGATAAACAAATATCAGCGATAATAACAAAACTTTTGTCATTAAAAAAAATATATATATATATGAAATAAAAATAAAAAAATTTTCACCTTTTCTTGCAATCTATTATAATAATAAATGTGAAAAAATATTTATTTAATTATCAGCAACTTTATGGTATAAATTGGAATATTCAAATTAGAAATTTTATTAAAATTATCAATAAACTTTTTTTTACCAAATATGATATAATTGATTAGGATGTGATGATTAAATGTAATTTAATTAAATTGCTTGAATCATTTTGTTGGTAGTATATATATACTAATTCAAAAATATGTTAAATTTAAATTAAATTAATTCTCGTCATTCCTTCTAGTTTTTATTCCTATAGGTAAATGATGTAAAAAAATAAATTATGAAATGCTAATTAATCTAAAATAATCGACAAGCTTATCAGTGAATTAATCAATTTACTAATTAAGCTTGAATCATATTGTCTGTGTTGATTATTTCGTGAAATTTAATTCAAGTGCCAATATTTAAATAAGATGTCAAGACTTAAATACGATGAAATCGATTTGAAAATATCAACAATCATTGAAAGTATTACTTATCATTTATCATTCATACTTTTATAATATCATTTTGTTCGGATTGGAAATCCTTCATAATTTCCAATTTTTATTTATTTATAAAAATCAAATACGATCAATTAATCTATAACAATTATTTAAAATCTTCATATTATAATAAATTTATTAAAATGCGATTAAATTTTACTTATTCCTATTATCATTAATTAATTCTCATCTCTTATCAATTAATGAGATCAGATTTCAAGTTCATCTCATTAATTAACAAAGTGAAATTAAATTTCATTTGAAAAAAAAATAACCAAATCAATTATTCTAGATTATACTACATCATTCAATTAATAGAATTAATTTTTTTTCCTCCAAAATTTTCCATTTAATCAATATGATTAGTTTAATTTTATCTATTACTAATATTACTGATTTGATAATATTAATCATTTGATAAAAGTTAAAATTATTCGTTGTATGCAAATAAATTCATAAGTGTTTAAATAAAACAGAAAAAAAAAGTTAATGGAATTATGATTTAAAAAAAAAAATAATAAGAATTTATTATCTCTTTATTATGAAATTATTTGATATAATTATTCTAATATATTTCTTCGATTAGAATATTTTAGCCTGAATTTTTTTTGAAATAATTTAGTCATCAATTTTTTTTTAAATTTTAAAACGATTAATTAAATTTGATATATCAGCGATGACAATATCAATAGTTTATTTACTCTTCTGCTTTTTCTTTATTGTTTAACAGAAAAAAAAAGAAAGGAAAATCATCATTTTCAATTCAGTAATAAAAGCATAAAACCGGTTTCGATATTAATAGGTCAGTTAATAATATTAAATAATGTTATTGTTGATGATGATAATGACGATGATGATGATAATGATGATGATGATGATGATGACAGGTAGATAGATAGATAATAGCTGTCAGGTAATATAACAGAATTTTAGGTTAAATAGATAGATAATAGCTGTCAGGTAATATAACAGAATGTTAGGTTAAATAGATAGATAGATAATAGCTGTCAGGTAATATAACAGAATGTTAGGTTAAATATTTATACGTAGCATAATGGAAGTATGAATAAGTTTTGAGTGAAATTTTAATAATAGTAATCGATTTTAATTTAATAATAGCAATCGATTTTAAAATGATCTGAAGTTTATCGTCTATGCTTTTAGCAACTTTATCCATTTCAAATATAATTTCATCTCAATTTTCATATTTCTTTCTTGTTTTCTACTTATTAAAAATCTATTGATATCATTGATATGAAAATGTTTATGGATAAGTAATGATTTTTATTTGTTATCACACAGATATTGGTGTAATGAGTATCCTCAAAATAATAATGATCATATAGCAGATTTGACGGAAAGTTTCTATCCAATACTTATTATAACAGTGATCTATTTGTTTTATCACTTAATCATCAGCTTAGACTGTCTAATCATAGTAAGCCAGTTAATTTATAGAAGTATTTTTTTAGCTTTCTGAAAACATAACTTTGTCGAAGGTTTCCTTTTTTGCTCAAATTCAGCAGAATAATCTTCAATATATTTTATAATTTATCGATTTATAATGATTACGCTTGATAAAATTTAATTTGAAATGTCTCTAAAAAGAATTTCAAAATTTTCAAATGAACCATCGTATAATAAATATTTCTGACTAATTAATTTCTTTTTTTTTTCTAAATTTATTAACTATCACATGTGAAATATAAGATCAAGTTGAATGCAATCGAGAAATCATTAATTTGGAATTTTAATTTTATTCAATTATTTAAGCAATCAATTAATTGCTATAATTTTAGAAAATTTTACTTTTTCTTTTGATGTAAGCTTAGCGAATAAAATTCAAATATATCACATATCTCCGCAACTTAATAATTTAAAATAATTGAATAAAATTAAATTTCCAATCTTTTTTTTTTTTGGAAAAAATGCTTGCTTTTTTATAAGCTAATTTTCGTTTTTTTTTTTTTTTTTTTAAATATTATTCAAAAAATAAAAGAAAATTTTGATTCTATTTAATCTGAGAAGTTATAAAAATTAAAATTAAAATATTAAACGTACATTTTTATTATAGGCTATTATTACTAAATATTAATATATGGCAAGGAATGTACGTATCATGAATGATGATAATGATAATAATAATAATGATGATGATGATAATGTATTATTGCGAAAATTAAGTAAACAACTAAATTCATCTGGCAATAACAAATGGATTCTATTTGCTCTAATACTATTATTTATTATTATTGCAAGTATTATTGCACCAGTTATTTTAACAATTTTTCAATCTTATCATCGCAATTATTCAAAACAAGCTATATCATCGTCGGGTTTGAAAAAATTTTTCAATTTTTTTTTTTAAATTCATATTTGAAATCGATTAATAATTTTAAATTCCATAATTTATAATATTTGAATTGATTAATCAAAAATTTTTTTATTGATAATAATAATACAAAAATTGTTCTTTTCTTTTTTTTTTTTTTTTGATACAAATGTTTTTGTTATAGCAATATGAGGTCTTATCGTTTTTTCTTTTGGTTATTTTTTTGGCATTTTTATTTATTTATTTATTGCTTGTTGGATGAAAGGAAATTTTGATAAATAATATTTTGTTTTAGATTTTAATTAAATAATACACGAAAAAGTAAAAAAAAAACAAAAACAAAAAAATTAGCAAAGAAAAAATAATGTTGTTGTTGTTGTTATTATTAATTGTTAAAAATTTAAAACAAAACAAAACGATTTGATTTGTTTATAAATTTTTAATTTTAGTAATGACAACAATAACAACAAAAAGTGTAATAGAAATTGCAGAAAAAAAGATACCAACTGGAGCTATCATTTTAACAATAAGTACAGCTAGTGATAAAAATCAAATGATAAAAATACAACACATCAAATGTCATATATGGTAAGTAAATTTATTCATTGATAAATCAATTTTTTTTTTTTTGTTTAAATAATTTGATATTTGAATTAGAATTTTTTTTCAGGATTATGTATTAAATATTGTTGAAAAATTAATAGAACGTCATGATGATTCTCATGCAACATATGTTATCGAAGAATTCAATGATAACGTAACTTTTAGTAAGCTACTCTCGAAAACAGAAGTTATTGGCGAATTAGAGAGAATTTTTAATGGTACGAAATCTGCTAACGATATTAATATGACAAAGTAATCATAATCATATTGTTATATTTGTGTTTATTTTATCTTAACAATAAAATTAGCGAAATTGAAAAAAATTTTTTTTTACAATTCCAACAATTTCAATCTTTGATTAAAATTTTTGTATTTTTAGTGCAATTGAATCGTTTCGTAAAATTCCATGCTCATCGCAAATTACAAATATATTGTTTGTTCCGAATGAAGCTATGTATAGGTACGAATTATTATTTATTTGTTGTAGAAAAAAAAATTGAAATCATTTCTTCTTAATGATTTTGATTACTTCTTATTTCTTATCATTGTTATCATCCATATAACATTCATAATCTGTACGATAGATTGATTTCAGATAATGTTCAGTAATTTTTGCAATTCACATTCATAAATTCATGAGCAATTTTTAAAATTTTTATCGGCCCTTCAACAATCCTAAATCAAATGAAATCTCAAGCTTGATGCACTAGTTTTTCAGAAATCAAGAAATATACGAGAATGATATGAAATCAGCAAGCGATTTATTGAGACAAATAGCATTCGAGAATATAATCAGTGCAGCACCTCGTATTATTATTGGTAATCCTGAATATTTCGAGAATATTGACAATGTCGTGGATGCATATTCCTCAGATATGAATATTGATGAATTAGTAGAAACTATTTTACCTGGTTAGTTAATTATGGGACATTTTATATAGTGAATATTTATTAGGATTTTTAATGGCATAGTTAAAATTGAATAGTTTCATAAAATCTATAAATTTTACACTTATAAGATTATTCTGTTACATTATTGATGCGTGCAAAATTTTTGCAAAAAAACTTCTAATTCACTTTTTCTAAAATTATTTCTGTTAATTCAATATATATCGATAATTGATTACAAATGTTTACATTTATGAGATCTGAAATGCTGAATGTTTCATAAACTTCGAGAATTCTAAAAATTTTCGCATCTAAAGTATAATTTTAACAATGACAAGAATTTGCACGATTTTATCTGCCATTATTATTTTTTAGCATTAAAGGTTGAAGAATTCATGGTGCTAGAAAATTTATTGACTAAAACAGTTTTAACAAAGGATAATGCGACGGTACGTTCCGATATAGTAGAAATTCTGTCTACAGATTCTTCAATTAGTAGTATTACTCATGAAGAGCAAGTATCATCAGAAGATTTATCCAATACAACAATTTCAATCGAGGAAAATATAACACCACCTTGCAATATATCAGAAACCCTCCCTACAGATTCTTCGATTACTAGTATTACTCATGACGAAAATACAACAGTATCTTCCGATATAGCGGAAATTCTCTCTACAGATTCTTCGATTAGTAGTATTACTCATGAAGAGCAAATATCATCAGAAGATTTATCCAGTACAACAATTTCAATCGAGGAAAATATAACAGTACCTTGCAATATATCACAAACTTTCTCTGCAGATTCTTCGATCATTAGTATTACTCATGAAGAGCAAATATCATCAGAAAATTTATCCAATACAACAATTTCAACCAACGAAAATACAACAGTATCTTCCGATATAGTGGAAATTCTCTCTACAGATTCTTCGATTAGTAGTATTACTCATGAAGAACAAATATCATCAGAAGATTTATCCAATGCAACAATTTCAATCGAGGAAAATATAACACCACCTTGCAATATATCAGAAACCCTCCCTACAGATTCTTCGATTACTAGTATTACTCATGACGAAAATACAATAGTATCTTCCGATATAGCGGAAACTCTCTTTACAGATTCTTCGATTAGTAGTATTACTCATGAAGAGCAAATATCATCAGAAAATTTATCCAATACAACAATTTCAACCAACGAAAATACAACAGTATCTTCCGATATAGCGGAAACTCTCTTTACAGATTCTTCGATTAGTAGTATTACTCATGAAGAGCAAATATCATCAGAAAATTTATCCAATACAACAATTTCAACCAACGAAAATACAACAGTATCTTCCGATATAGCGGAAACTCTCTCTACAGATTCTTCGATTAGTAGTATTATTCATGAAGAGCAAATATCATCAGAAGATTTATCCAATACAACAATTTCAATCGAGGAAAATATAACACCACCTTGCAATATATCAGAAACCCTCCTACAGATTCTTCGATTACTAGTATTACTCATGACGAAAATACAACAGTATCTTCCGATATAACGGAAACTCTCTCTACAGATTCTTCGATCATTAGTATTACTCATGAAGAGCAAATATCATCAGAAAATTTATCCAATACAACAATTTCAACCAACGAAAATACAACAGTATCTTGCAATATATCACAAACTTTCTCTACAGATTCTTCGATTAGTAGTATTACTCATGAAGAGCAAATATCATCAGAAGATTTATCCAATACAACAATTTCAATCAAGGAAAATACAACAGTACCTTCCGATATAGCGGAAACTCTGCTTATAAATTCTTGGAGCTGGAATACTACTGATGAAAAACAAATATTACCAGAAGATTTATTAACTACAACAATTTCAACCGACGAAGATATAACGGCAGAAATTCTCTCGATAAATTCGTGGACTTGGAATACTACTCATGAAGAAAAATTACTATCATCAATCGATGAAAATATTGATTTAACTACAACTTCCTCCGATCCATCCGAATCCACAGATTGTACATCAGTCAAAACATTTGTAAGTTATTCAAGAGCAAATTTGAAGTAACTAGTTTACAGTAATGATAATTTAAATGAATGGTCAATCTCCTCATATAACTTTAGAATTAGAAAGTGTAAATAAGTTTGCATTATATCGAAGTATTAAAAAATGCATTGAAAATATTAGTGATACAGTAATTTTATCAGCTTTATGTTATCATAACCCTTTATCAACAAAGATTGATGAATCTATAATCAATCAAGAAATTGTCGTACGTTTACAACAATTTTATTAGTATATTCAAAAGTTGTAAACGAAATTACAATATTGTCAGTGATTTGATACTAATTATTTCTGCATCAATTATCAGCCTTAGTTTTAGCACCATTGAATATCATCTGATAGATAGCGGGCAGTGAGATATGACGGAATTGAATATAAAATTGAGCGATCAGGAGAAATGCCAACTGAATCTGCGATCATTGCTATAAATCTCAAAACAAAGAACTTCCTGTTATTATCACTAATAGACATACTTTCAATTTACTGTATCAATCATAAAATCCATTATCAATAAGATTTCATCACTGATGAAGTAAACATATTTCATCATCAGTGTCAATATCATATTGCAGTTACTCTCGTAGAAAAAAGCATCAACAATGAATGTAGAAGTTAAATCAATGTTGATGTCAACAAATACAACAAACAAATTTCAATGATCTTTCATTTAAATACAACAAATAATGAAATATTATCAGAATTGCTCTTTTTTGCGAACTGAAAAACGAATTATAATATAAGAAATCAGTGATGAAATTAACAATCCAATTTATCAGTCAATAGTATAAATATATGTTCAGAAGTTGTTGTATCATGATGAATTGCAATTAACTTCAGCAGATATACGCAATATAGTATTATCATTTATAGCATTGAAAAAAATTGATATTGATGCTTCTCAATTCACATATTTCGATTCTACTACTATTTAATGCAACATATTGAAAAGATTCTGCAAAATCTTTTATTTTTCAGCAATCATTTTCAATTGTTAAAATTTCACAGGAATCATATCAAATACAATTTGGTAATAGTTTTGGTGACTGACAATAGACGAAAAATATTCTTAATGATGTTGAGAGAAATAAAGAATATGGAAAAAATTGAAGATATCAAATAGAGATAAGAAATAAATCTTCTATCTGTCTTGCATAATAATATCAGTCATGATATTGATAAAATTGTACTAATAAATTAATGAATTAATGATACAAAATGCTACTACGTAAAATATTCGAAAAACCAAATTGTAAAAATCTATTCTTTGCTACTGTAATTAGAATTTCATTACTCTATTTATTATTTTATAAAACTTTATGTGGCAATAGATTTATCCTAAATTGAAAATTAAACTATAATCGAGAATTGCTAGTTGATCAATACTTAACGAAATATTACTTCGTTACATCAATTTTACCTAAAATTAACTTATTTGTTTCATTTAGATTACCTATTTTATTAAAACAAAAACAAAAAAAATCGATGTATTACAATTTCAACAAAAATATTTAAAACATTTCAGTTGTACTTTAATATTGATTACATTAGGAAAATTAAATGAATCAACAAAATAGGTAATACCTATAGGAAACGATAAATTATTCATTTTTTTTCACCTGTCAAATTCCAATTGAAATTCACATTTGACTATTAAATTCATTTTTGATAGAATTGAAAATGATAAATCAAAAAAACTTTTCAGGATAACAAAGAGTAGAAAAATTGTTGGATTTCAAATTGCATCTTTCCTAGAAAATAGTTCATTTTCATTTTTGATTTGATTAAATTCATAAATGCATAAAAACTTTTAGAAAAACAAAATTTAAAAATCTTTTTTAGATTTCACGAAAATATCTTCCGTAGAGAATAATTCATTTCCAAAAAAAAAAAAAAAAGAAAA
The DNA here is from genome assembly GCA_024305405.1 of Dirofilaria immitis. Classification (NCBI taxonomy): domain Eukaryota; kingdom Metazoa; phylum Nematoda; class Chromadorea; order Rhabditida; family Onchocercidae; genus Dirofilaria; species Dirofilaria immitis. The sequence continues at coordinate 114,192 of JAKNDB010000007.1, forward strand.
AAGTAATTAGGATGACCTATTTGATAAACACTTCGTTGTAAAAAAATATAGAATTTATCATAAAATATACCAAAAAAAAAGTTTTAACTTAATTCTTATCACAAGAATTTCTAATATGTTATTTAGAAAAACTAAATAAGTAAATGATATAGGTTTGATAAGATTTATCATCGTTTAATGATAATATCAAAAAAAAATCGATTTTTCAGATATGATTACGAAAGAAAGCAGCTATTATATTTGTTCAATCAAAACAATGCCAAAACATGTATATATATATATATTGTACTTCGAAAAAAAAGGAAAGAAAGGAAATTCAAATTCGATCGATTATAAATTATTGATTTTTTATTTCGATTTTTTTCTCCATTGAAATATTTGAAAAAGTCTCTCTAGAATCAATGTAATAAATACTGATAAATTATGCATAGATACATTTTATAACTTAGTTAATTGATATATTATATTAAATTAGTATCACTACGTGAGTACTATATTATCCATTCAAAAGTTTTTCATCCTATTATTACGTGAGTACTATATTATCCATTCAAAAGTTTTTTTATCCTATTATTATTTTTATGATAGCAATAAACATTTGAATGGACATATATGGCAACCTAATATAAGGGTTAGCAATTTATTATTCAACCTGAATAACTAATCACTTATTTTCTCACACAATCTTCTAGTCCATTTCAACAAATTTATTATCAATAATTTGATAGATGAATGATGAAATAATAATTTTATTGTCAATAATTTGATAGACGAATGATGAAATAATAATTAAATGATAATCGGCGAAGAAATGAAATAATAGTATAAAATTCGTTTATGCATATTGCAAAGATAATAACAATAATTTTCGATATCATTAATGAATATAATTTTTGTTATATGATCATTGATAGTTAACATTTTAATTGATTATGTTAAATTTCAGCTATATATGATATCATATGTGATAATTGTAATAGTTAATCAATTAATACATCAAAATCACATGTATGTATTCTTAATAAATTATCTTTTTTTTCTTATCAATTTCATCTTTTTCAAACATTCACTCAAATATTCATTATATCAATAACAATTATTATTTTTATACTATTATCAAATAATTCTATTTCAAATAATTAATTAATCATAAGCATAAAAAAAAATGAAAGAATAAAGTTTCAAAATTTCTCGAATAAAATCATAAAATACATTGCAAAAATATGTGACTTATAAAATGAGTATCAAAATCGATTTCAAATATTATAAATTATTTTCCTACAAGAAAACAATTAACAGCAATAACAATAATAATAATCATAATCATAATCATAATCATAGTCATAATTAATGATTGATTGATTAATGTTTTAATAGGTATTTCGAAATTCTTTCCAAAGAAAAACACTGAGCAACAACAATAATGATGATAATAATAAACAATTAAATGATTAATAATGATATTAGTTATTTCGAAATAGTTCGAAAAAGAATAGAAAAAAATGGAAAAGAGAGAGAGAGAGAAAGAGAGGGAGAGAGAGGGAAATTAAGTATATGTACTTACTTCAAAATTTCGTACATTTTAAAAAAAATTTTAAGAAAATGATAAATATCATTGAAAGTGTCCTTTTTTTATTTCCTCTTCTTTTCCTCCTACAAATTCATCGACAAAATCATTTCCTTTCTTATTATTTTTTAAAAGTAATAATTTTTCAAAATATAAAAAAAAAGAAAATAAAAGAAAAATTCATCCTTCTTTTCATTTTGTTTATCGAAATAATAAAAATAAATTTAATATTTTAATATAAAAATTTCATTTTTTTCAAATTAATAAAATAATCTTTGTGGGAGGTAATAAATTTGTAGCCATTTCAAAATTATTGTTCAAATAATTTTGATTCTTTATTACATTTTCGTCTTTATTATATGAATAATTTTCATTGTTATTATTATCAATTAGCTTTAAAAGAAAAAAAAAACTGATAAATGATGGAAATGCTTAACGAGAATTTAAAACCATCTCATGCATATATTATTTATTATCAATGTATTTTCTTTCGTTCTCATCATTTTCTCAATTACATTCTCTTCTCGAAGAATTAAAAAAGAAAAAAAAAAAAGGAAAATGAAAAGAAGACGTATTTAAATTTTCTTTTGTTTCTTTTTTTTTTTTAAGTAAAAGCATTAGGAGTGAATGTTTGATAAAATGAATTGCTAAAATTAATGGTGTTTTGAAAATTGTTATTTCGAGAATTTCAATAAACACTATTTGCTATCATTTCGAGAATTTCAATAACCATTAATTGTCGAATAGGTACGTTGACAAAATTTATCATTTAAATATTGTGCAAAATAGGCGAAAATATTTTCTTCACCTTTTGATAATATTTTGATCAGATAAATTTATTACTTTTACATTTTTATCTTTTTTTTAATGATATGAATTGAAATTTTGTACCAATAATTAATAATTAGTCTGAATTAAATTATCGAAGCAATCAATTTTTGTATCAAGAATTTTATTGCTTATATCAAAAATGAATTAATTATCAGTGATAATTAATTTTGTATCGAAAATTATATCAGTCTAAATTATCTTATTAAAGTAGTTAATTGAATTTTATTTAAATTCTCAAAATTGGCATATTATCAAATAAAATATATATATTTTTATTCTTCAATGATGGCGAAATTCTTGAAATTCCACATATAAATTTATTGAACTATACATATATTTATTCAATTTTTAATAAACAAAATTCATTCTCACTTCAGATATATTCTCATTAATATTTTAGGTTAGCATTTGTTTCAGTATTATTTAAGTTTATAGGTAAATAAACAAAAATGATTTTACTATTTTTTTTTTACCATTTAATGAGCTAAATAAACTTTCTTCTCTCATCGAGAAATATCGAGAATGTCAATTGATGTATCATCGATAAGTTTCATAGATTATATTATTTTGCTATCCGTTAAATGATTATATCCTAAATTGATTCCAAATTTAATCATGATGAGAATGAAAAATTGGATATGAAAAGAGATTGCCTATTCAAATTAAATCATTTTACCTCTATCATCGACCTTCCCTCCTTTCCTGTTGTAAACAAACTTCTCCAACCCGATCGACTGAATGATAGGATAAGTCGTAATTGCATCAGGCATCAGCATCATCATCAACATCATCATCATCAACATCATTATCATCGTTAGCATCATCAATGATCGCCATCATTGTTCATCCGATCTATATCACTTCTAAATTGGTGAAATTTTTTTCATCATTCTAATATTTAATCATATTTTCACTCATTTTATTTATCGTTATCATTTATTTTTATCACTATTTTCTAACCTTTTGATATTATAGACTTTTTTTTCGCTGCGATTATTATCAGTGTTTTATTTCCTCTATTATTTTTATAAATTTTATCATTGATATGTTTTAGCAAACATTTAGTAATGCTTCGAAAATTGACTGATTCACATTTATCAATATACTAAATAACTGATAAGAATATTGAGAATTGATCAGAATTACTAAAATGAATGATTAAAAATACCAATTATAATTCTTCTATTAAATTTTGTTGGAATTATTTTAAAAGTTTGTAAAATTTTATCATTTAATTTATTCTTTTATTATCATGACATCAACTTTATGCTCGTATATGATATCTCGTTAGATATACAACTTTAATCTTAACATTCTCGTATTTTGATATCATTTTCGTTATTTTATAATATAATGAAAAGAATCCATCTCTCTCTCTTTTTTTTCTTTTTATTTACTCTAAAAATAAAAAATGAATGATGAAAATTTGCATTTTATATTATCTCATATAAATTTGATAAAAATTTTCATTTTATCAAAATTCATAATAAATTTTATAAATCGAAATTAAATTATTCGTATTTAATTGATAACAAAATGTATAATGGAAAGAAAGTAATAATTAAATTAGAAATAATAAAATCTAAAACAAAATTCTAATTTACAAAAAACTAAACCCAATTATTCATTGAAGCTCATTGCAGCGAACGTCAACATACTTCTTCATATCAATAGATTTAATTACGATCGAGAATAACTTTTCATTTTAACAAATAATAGCTTTGTATGTGTTATGCAAAAATTTTTAAACCAATAATAAATGGGAAATTTTTTTTTAAACTTGATGCAAACTTTATAACTTCATTTAAAAAAAAAAAAAAGCAAGAAAAAAGAATTGTCGAGAAAGGTAGAATGATTGAAAGATATTTCGAAGTAAAATAATACGAATTTTAAATAGAAATTTCAATATTTGATCTTTGATGCATAAATTTAACTCATTTTGGAGTAAAATAATTCGAATTTTAAATAAAAATTTCAATATTTGATCTTTGATGCATAAGTTTAACTACATATATTTATTTATATATATTATCGTAATTTGAATAAAAATATTTCATAAAATGTTTACTCTTTTTTTTTACGAATTCATTCAATTGTTCTATTTTTTAGTTGACATCGCAATTTTTTCCATTCCTTTCTATTTGCCTTTTCTTTTTTTATTTTTATGTTTATTTTCATTTTATTATCATATGAAATGATGTATTGCCTTATTGATAATTTGTTAGCTTATTTAATCTATTTTTATATTATGTTAATTATATCACGATGAATTATTTTATTATCTTTTTATCATCCTTTATCATTAGCGAGGAAAACATTAATTCATCATGTAAAGATTATATTAATTTCAATAAAATGAATTAATTATTTGATTTATTTTCATTTTATTATCATATGAAATGATGTATTGCCTTATTGATAATTTGTTAGCTTATTTAATCTATTTTTATATTATGTTAATTATATCACGATGAATTATTTTATTATCTTTTTATCATCCTTTATCATTAGCGAGAAAAACATTAATTCATCATGTAAAGATTATATTAATTTCAATAAAATGAATTAATTATTTGATTTATTTTCATTTTATTATCATATGAAATGATGTATTGCCTTATTGATAATTTGTTAGCTTATTTAATCTATTTTTATATTATGTTAATTATATCACGATGAATTATTTTATTATCTTTTTATCATCCTTTATCATTAGCGAGAAAAACATTAATTCATCATGTAAAGATTATATTAATTTCAATAAAATGAATTAATTATTTGATTTATTTTCATTTTATTATCATATGAAATGATGTATTGCCTTATTGATAATTTGTTAGCTTATTTAATCTATTTTTATATTATGTTAATTATATCACGATGAATTATTTTATTATCTTTTTATCATCCTTTATCATTAGCGAGAAAACATTAATTCATCATGTAAAGATTATATAAAAATATATTAATTTCAATGAAATTAATTACTCGTTTTTTCAATCCTTTATCATCTATAAATAATAAAGTTTTTATAAAAGGTAATAGAAATTTGATATTATCACTTTGCTAATAATATAAATAATAATTAAATTTTTAACACTAACTTATCATCTAGAAATGCTAAAGGTTTTTATAAAAAGATGATAGAAATTTGACATTATCATTTTGATAATAATATAAATAATAATTAAAATTTTTATTTTCCCAACTAATAATTGATTTTCAAAAAAATGAGAAAAAATTTATTCAGCAATTTAAATAATTGAATTGTTATTCAAATTTCTATAATTTTTTAAGCTCTTTTTTCCCTTTTTTCCCTCCTAATGCACTCTTTACCAAAACGAAGTATTTATTGAAAGTTTATTATTTTTTTTTGAAAATCAATTATTAGTTGGAAAAATAAAAAAACTTCTTTAATATTTCATAAAAGGAAGGAAAAAACCATTATTTTTTTCTTCCTTTTAGTTTGGTAATTTTCGTTGAAAAAATTTTTTTCCAATCAAACATAAATTTGCATTAAACTTTTTTTTCTTTTTTATCAACTTTTCAATGAATCGTATAAAATTATTGGATGATCAAAACTTATTGATAAAATTAGACGAAATACCAACAGTATTACGAACACAACATATTCGAATTGATTTTTTTGATCGACAATCAATTGATGTAAAAGCTATTGTTCAGGTTGTTTTTTTTCGTTATGATATTTTTTTGAAAAAAAAAACATCTATTTATAAAAAGCAAAAACTTTTATGTGATAATTATATTATCAGTTACTATTTATAGATATATTTTTATCACTATCCTAGGAATATTTTTCTCGATCATATTTTGCATATTAATTAAAAATTATCAAATGAAAAAAATGATGATAATTTACAGGATAGTCGTCCAAGTGGTTCCTGTATTGGAACTGTAGTTGGTTGTCATGGTACACCAGGTTCACATAATGATTTCAAATATATCGTACCATATTTGCATGCATATGGAATTCGTTTTATAGGCATTAATTTTCCAGGTCAAGGTTATACACAACGTATGTTTTTCCTACATTTCTTCAAAATATTAAAAATGTTTGGTATAAATTTATAAAATTCCATTTATGATATCATAAATTTAATAATCATTTTAAAATTATCGATTAATTGATTCAAATTTCGATACAAAATTTTTCATATACTTTTCATTTCAAGCAACGATATGGCTAATTAATTATTTAATTAATTAACTGATTAATTAGTTATATGTCTAAATCTAAATAGCATGGAAGATATGGAATAAATGAAATATTTAAATTTTTATTTTTCTATTTTTTAAAATTGATAAAAATTACTTTATAGATTATGAAGGTTGATAAAAATTTCTTTATAGATTATGAAGGCTTAAGATATACGAATGAAGAGCGTATGCAATTTGTTCAAAAAATTATCAATTCAATGGATATTGGTGATAAGATTGTCTTCTTAGGACATAGTCGAGGATCTGAAAATGTTCTTCGATTAGCTGCAAGAAATCCGGTTCAAATTTTAGTAATAAAATTAATAAATAAAAGAATGATAAATTATCATAATCGTTGAATATCTTTTTTTTTTGTTTTTGTTTTTATCACAATCATTATGATGATATTAAATTTTGTAATTGAAATTTATTATTTTTAAAAATACTAAAATATATTATTTACTTTTAAGGATCGCTGTAAAGGTGTTGCATTAATTAATCCGTTAGGTATTAGAATTCATCGTAGTATAAAATCGAAATTATGGGCAATTAAATTTGCTCTATGGTTATGGGAAACATTTCGAATATTTCGTTCCATTCTACGATTTATATTTTATGCAAGTATGTAGTTATTTCGGATAATTATATATCATCGTCAGAAATATTTCTTAAAAAAAAATTTTTAGCATACTTCAAATTTTTAATTGTTTTTTTCTTTTTGTTTTTCTCGATCACTTAATAGTAAGAAATTAATAAATTATTGCTTTAATTTTAAATAATAATAGATTAGGATTGCTGAAATTATTTAGCTATTTTAGGGGTAAGTATACCTGTTTCATTATTCGAGAAAATTTTTATCCATTTCTAAATGATTAAATTATATTTTTGATTTTTCTATCTTCTATCTAATATTTATTTTTAGTATTTAAATTATCAGAAATAAAAGTTGGAAATGGTGATGAAGCTGCAGTTTGTCTTAAATTAGTAGATAATCTTAATCTAACTGGTCAATTGGAATATATCAACATATTGAATAACAATCAAACAAAAGTATAATTTTTAAAATTTCAATCCTTTTTACATTTTATCCTGAAACACAGAGTCATTCCATTTTTCCTACTACTTGAGAGATAATTCAGGATAATCGTAATCTTCGAACAAAAATATAATTTTTGAAATTTTAATTTCTTTTTATTAACTAATCAAATTTTGAAATTTCAATCCCTTCTCGATTAAATGATCAAATGGAGCATTATTAGCATATTAAATAACAATTGAACAAAAGTATAATTTTTGAAATTCAAATTTTTAAAGTTTTTTTTTGATAAAATAGAATAATTTCTTTAAAAATTATTATTCCATTCATTTGTCACAAACTTAATTTAATTTCCACCTTTCATCCATTTCAATCCGTTTTCAATTTTATCCCAAAATACCAAGCCATTTCAAATTTTTGTACTATTTTAAGGATAATTTAGGATAATCTTATATATTATACATATTTATAAATTACAGGTTTTAATAGCTTACTCAGATATGGATCGTGTCATCGAAGTATCAGTCAGTCAACATTTGGCATCTTTTTTGATAATATCATTCATGTGGTATATATATATATTTTTCTCTTAATCATTTCTTCCTATTTACTTATTTTCAATCATAAAATTTTTTTGAAACGCAATACTAATTTATATATCGATAAAATTAGCTGATAAGTTAAATTAGTTATCAGTTTGCGGAAAAATGATCATTACATCATCCTTCGTTTTATGATTACATCAGTCATTGTTAATCGTCATGATAATTAAATCTATTAATTGTCGATATTTTCTATTCTAATAATTTTTTTCAAAAAAGAAATCACTTTTAATCCTTGTGATAATCTAATCAATCGATTATCTTCATCTTTTGATTTAATAAAAATTTTTTGAATCACGTGTGATAGGGATCTTCGATAAATTTTTAATTAGAACAAATCATTTTTAAAAAAATATATCATAAATCTGGAAAAGGAAAAAGAATAATATAATCCAGTAAATTTATTAGATGATAAGTTATTGCTTGCAAAAATTATCAATTTATAAACATTTGCAGAATTATTCATCAACACGAGAAAATATATCAATTCTCGATTATATCTCGAAACAGTATGCGAAATCAGATCGATCATTCTCGATATGTTTCGAAAATGAAGATCATTATTTGCAAAAGCATCATGCAAAATTTATCGCTAATTGTATTTATTCAATGCTAATTGCTGAAAATACCACAAATGGAAATGCTGAAAATGGATTTAAATCATTTTTACACTTATAACAATTTCCCAAAACAACCAATAATTATTTTATTTTTTGGTATATAAATTTATTGGCCAATTTTCAGTTTCAGCCTTAATCTGAAATAAATTTGATTAAGAAATTTCATAATTTTAGAAAAATTTTTCCATCTGAATTTTATATAATTTGATTAAAAATGATATATGTATTATGATAGACAATAATTTTATTAATGCTAATTTATTGATAATTTATAAGTAAAAAATGTTGTAATTGTAATGATAATTTTTATTGATTAATTCTCATTTATATTATTACTTTCATGCAGAAATAATTTTTCTCGGCATTTTCTCATTTTGTCGAGAAATATCAAAGTTCATGCATTCTGATATAGGTAAATTGATAATATTGCGATTGCATAATTAATTGCGACTTTTATTAGTTCAATTTATTGCTTATATTTAAAATTTTTTTTTTTGGACTTTTGCTAATTGTATTAGCTTGGCTTATTTTAAGCTTTTACTTCTTGACATTATTTTGTTTTGATTGTTTCTTCGTATCCAAAATATTTCTGATCGTTCTATTACTACCAATTTTTTTTTTTTTTTTTGTTCTGATTAATTCGAATGAGTGAATGCTTAATTTTTGCATTGAACTCAATTTGAACTCTTGATGTTTCCTTTTTTGCATACATCCTTTCTCTTCTTATCATGTCAGTTGACCTCTTATCTTATTTTGTTTAATTTGCTTTATAGTTGCTCTTGCATTAATTTTTTCTCAATTGATGTACTGCCCCATACATTCTTCACTTCGAATACATAACAATTATCAGCAATTTATACTCTTTGAACTCATATCATCAGCATTACGTACAAAGGTTACTTTTCAATCTTAACCTTTCCCAGCATTTCTTTTATTTGCGAGACTTTTTGCTTCCGCTAAATTTTTGTCAGTAATAAAAGATTTAGCTTCAAATTAAATCCCAAAAAAGAAATAATTATACTCATGTTATGTAATTTACGAATCACCGTAATCCTATCATTGATGGACTACTGTAATCATGTCATTTGTGAAGTATCGTAATCCTGAATTACATCAAAGGATTATTAATTAATTTTAAAATAATCAAGCTAATCTTTTTTGCTACCTTTTTCCTTGCAATAGAATGATTTAGAATCTATTAAATGTTTTTTTAAACTTTTTCTTTTTCTTTATTACATATTATACGAAGATCTGATCAGATATAACATGATATACCTAAGATCATATATGAGAACTGATAAGTTAGTTGCAGTATAATAAAAAGCATGGAATAATTGTTATCGATTAGATGATAAACTTAAAATACAAATTGTTATCAATTACAATATTCAAATTAAAATATGCAGGAAAAAGATTAGGAAATTTATTTAATAGTTGCATTAAATTAATATATATAATTAATTAATAATGGATGTATGTGAAATTTGAATACTTAAATAATTTAATATAAATATTATCCAATCATTTATATAATTTATAACATTTTTTTCTATTAATACACTTTGAGTTAGATTTTTTAGTTATTCATTTATAAGGGTGGAAATAATTTTCTTTTTTTTTAAAGAAATAGTGATATCTTAAAATAACTAGCATTTTGTGATAACTCTTTAAAAGTCTCATTAGTATCACATATCATTATAGTAATATCGTTAGTTAAAAATGATATTAATCAGAATAAGCTATTTTTTAAATTATTTTTTAACAGTTATTTCTTTCGTCAAATCTTTGATTTTCTAAATGCATATTTCTAGAAAACAAACTTTCGATTATCTCGATTTTATAATTCTCGATAAATCAAATAAAATTTCTACTGTTATACATTAGCAGTTGGTACAATAATTATTCCGCCGAATATTTCAAATGCCGGAAAATCGATCTTCGTTGAAAATATTTTGAAATGAAAGATTTGTATAAATCAAAGATGAAATAATTGAAATTGAGCTTTTAACGAAGAATAAGGTGTTGCGAAAATATTAAATTATTGTAATTAAATTAACTAATCAGGGACGATAGTTTGTCGAAGATCAAGCTGAAGATAAGTTTAAATCATTACGGATAAGTTTAAACTAATCAATAATTCAATAAGTTTAAAAAGTTTTTTAAATCGATAAATTTAGTCAATAAGTTTTTTCTTTTGTTTGAATAAGTTTAAATTATTGCACCTTAGGATTCAGCTATTTCCTGAAATTCAATTATTACTTTTATTATTTGATTTATTTTTAATACTTACTCTTAACCTTTTCACGGAATATTTGGTAGGGAATTATCATATTATGTAAATATTATTAATATTTTTCATTTTTAATTACTCAATTAAAGAGTATGAAATTAGAAATGTTTCAAAAGTTAAATTTAATGCTTATTTTCGAGACTACAAATTTTGGAATGTTGTACGTCAAAGAATAAAAAGTAAAAATTTTCGAGAATGCATAAATAAGTTACCAGATGAAATGATAAGCTATCTGATGATAAACTTACAATCACCAATTCGTGTGATCATGCATGATCTTGCATCTATAAAATCAATAATGTTCAAGCATTTTCCGTTAACCTTAGCAAAACAGCAAAAATAGACGAATTTTTCTCAAAAGTAAATAGTCCTTAATGAATAATATTATTTTTTCATTTTAAAATTAATCGAAAAATGATTTCGAAGAATAAATTAATTCTAAAAAATTTCGGTAATCAACGATCTGCTATATGAAGTTTTGCATTCGCATTATTTTTCGAGAGTAATACTTTCAATGTTTAATATTTCAAATTGCAAAACTTTACTTTGAAGGTCAAATAGCTTAGTTTACAAAATACTTTCATCGGAAAACTCTCCTGATTGTATTAGCATTAGTTTTTGCCGAAAAAAAAGTCCTCTCTTTCTGATTAATTAATAATGGACGGGAGATAGCACAAAACGAGGTTGAAATTTGATGAGATAAAGTTGATGAGATAACAATTATTATCCATTAGTTTTTCTTCACACATAGTCAAAATGACTTATCATTAAAAGAACTAAAAAGAGAAATAATTAAATTCTCTGTCATTTTTTAGATGATATCAATGTAGAAAGAGCTGTTCTTTTTATTTAATCAAAACTTGTTTCACAATGAATCCAATAATCTAATTTATTTGGCAATCGTTAAAGAATACTCGGAAATGGAAAATTTATTGTTTGTACAATACTCTAATGAAAATAATTACCATCGCTATGTACTTTTCTTATCCACCTATCGATAATTCATATCAAGATTATTCAGAGAAAGTACTCCGCCACATTAACAAAGTGAATTGTCTTACGAATAGGATGACCAGATTAGACAATGATGATTCCTTGTTTCTTACATCAACATTCAAGCAAAATTTATTGAAATTTACTATATAACTTTTGCAGCTGTAAATGAATGTCTATTATTTCGTTTATTTAGAAAAAAAAGAAAAACAGTCACAAACTTCTCATATCATAATTAAATTTCAAGGTAACAGATTATGAAAACTTCAGAAATTTGAATCCGTACTAGAATTATCCAAAATAAATGAATTAAAAGGATAAAAACTACTAATCCATGGATTTTATCTCCAGGTAAATAAGCCGCCAAATATGAAGACCAGAAAACATAGAATAACATGTTTACTAGTTAAACAACGTTATGGATAAACCTTTAACGAAGGCTCAGCCTTTGTAAAAACGACGCAATCACCGCCAATTACAGAACTGCTGAATCTGAAGCACAAACGAAATTGAGTTCTCATTCTTTTGCAAAACAGAGTAACTCAGAAAAATTCAAAAGACTTTACACCAACAAATAATCTATGACGATATGATTCGATTAGATAACATCAATGAGAAATATCCATGCTTTCAATGATATCATATTTAATTTCTTTTTGCTTCAGAACATTAGTGGAACCAAGTTTGAATTTATAATCCAGCTCAACGGGCTCTGGTCGTACACAGAAATTAGGAACTACGGGACCCTGAAAAAGTCTGGTTTATGGTAATAATCAACAAACTACATGGTGAATCAGAATACCATGACATTCACTAAATACATGAACTTCATGATCTTGCAATGACGGCAAGCCTATATTACGATCATCTCAAAAAAAACATCATCATATATGATTTTTTTCTATTTCATGTAATTCTAAAGTTCTATTTCGAAAGAAATTTAGAATAATGAATTAGGCAGAATGGTAATCCATCTAATTTTCATAAACCACTAATAGCTTAAAGTTAAAAATGCCTAAAATTGGGAAATAAATTTTCCATACACAAATAAATAATTCAATTCAAAGATTATTATGACAACCTATGCAAATGTTACCTTAAATATTGTAGTTTCAGGTGTTATAATAACAAAATTGAGAGAATTGCCAGAAGCGTTATCACCATGCATGCCAGCCTCTAATGCATGACGAACCAGAAGAACAGCTTCTTCCTCCTAAACATAGCATATAGCAATTATACTTTGAATTTTCAATAACAAATTGTGAATCTAAAGTTCAAATTTTACAAAATAAAATAAAAGAATATGCAACATGTCCCGTACAAAATAAGTCATATATAGCACATATTAACGAAGAATCTACAAAAATAACATACTCAAATTGCTTAGGAAAACAGTAAGAATGAATATCATTCATTTCTTCTATTAAATGTCAAAAAATATACCGTCATGCCAGTCTTAAAATCTCGTTCCAGAATGGTTGTTGCAGCATAACTACCTGAACCTTCAGCAGCGAAAGGTTTACTCTGAGTATAACCATTTGCCGAACACTAGAATATCAATTATTATTTCATTTCGAGCTTTATTATTATGCTCTTGGAGTAATGATCAATGAAATGGTGCAGCTTTTTCATCTGACTTTTAATCATGCTACATTAACTGAGAAATATAATTATACAAAAGAAACAAGAGATTTCACTGATTTATCTTTTTTGAGTTTAGAATTAATGGTAAAAGCCAAATGAAGTAAAAAAAGGAACTTTAAAACATTACTTTTGTAGATATTAGCCTTCTAGAACTAGGAGCAAAAACAAATTAAATGTGCCTGATACAAATGCGGTCCAGTAGGATCAACACCGCCAATCAATAGATATGCTCCAACATGACCCATATATGAAAATAAATGCTGTTTGGCTCGTCGAAGTGCTGTAACCACTCGTGCCTTCTTTCCTGTATTCAGTTCTAGAAGTCGAAGTTGCGCAGACAACATTTTAGTTACCTGGAAATATGTCAGTTCAATATAGAATCGGCAAATTTTAGGAATATATAAATAATACATGAAATATACATATGCTTAATACTCATCCATATTTTTCTCAAATATAGTTTGATTGCAGACAGCACACAACCTACTTATAAAGTTTTCTAACACATAACATTGTAGCGAATCGATTGCCTAGCTTGTTAAACTATCTCCTGATTCCAGGTAGTCACAGTTAAAATGTTTAACTAGTATTTCGGAATATTTAAATAATAATTTAATACAACATTAAGATACACAGTAAGCTATACCGTATTTTTGTGAGAAAACAGAAGTAGTTTCCAAATAATAAATAAATAAAAATCTGATACCAACTTGAAGTAAATCAGCAGCAGTACCAGCACCACATGCATAAATCGAATCGGTGAGTTTGTGCACCTTTCTGCAGTCTTTATCAGCGATAATATTACCGGCAGTTGCACGCGAATCGGCACCCATTACCAAGCCATCCTGCAACAGAATGACAAATCAATATTAAATGTAAACTTGCAATTGAATTACTTCAAAGAATAAAATAAACAATATATTTTACTGTTCAAATTGAATGAAAATGGAGAATTGCGATATAATATGAATATAATGAATAATTTGTCACTTTTAATTTATTTTGGTGATTTTCTTCGTTACCATACGGAATGTAAAAGAAACAAAGTTAGGCACCTTGTACGTAACTGCAACAATAGTTGTACCAGTACTTCTCATTGTTGGTGGTTTCACACCCATTGCTTCTAAGGCCATATTCCGGGCACAGTTAGAAAAATCAAATGCATCACCACATCCAACATTAGTATCACCACGAAGTACTTCTGTCATTTCTGCAATGAAATGCAATGAAATATGCAATATGCAATAATATTATGACAACTGGTCACAGAAGGACACAGTTATAAAGAAAAACTTCTCGGAAATACGCCATTTTTTTCAAATTTTCAGGTTTCAAATTTTCATCAATGCCCAATACCCTTCAAAACATTATGATAAAACCATCATGTTATAGAATGAGATGATCGGTAATTTATTTTTTTCTCAGCTTCTCGAAAAGTTTTTGAATCTATAAAGCATAGAAGTGATAAAATGAACGAATTTTGTACGCTTTATGGTCATCAAAAACTGTCACACTGAATTAACTAATGATGTAATTTTATTCGAGCAACAGTAACATACTTATTATTTGATTTAAAAGCAGTCATACTGAATTAGTCATCGATGATTCTATTTGAGCAATAGTACTTAAATGAAATCACACTAAATTAATCACTGATAATTTTATTTGAGCAATAGTAAAACGCGCTTATCATTTAATCTAAATAAAGCAAAATACACAATTAGCAAAATAAATAGTTGTAAATCTACACAATTAAGCAAAAATGTAGTAGATCGCAACAGAAACGTAACAACAAGTAACGGATGAAATGTCCAGGAAATCACGATGAAACTATTAAATCCTACCCTTTCTATTTTGTTGAAGTAAAATCAACAAGTGCATCCATATGCGGGGGTGGTCAAATGTATCATATCGTTATCCATATTTTAGTTTTTTTTGGCAACAGGCACAGGTGGTAAAGCATTTGTAACAATTAGAAATGCTTAAATTTAATCAATACATTTCGGGACTGTTCGATCCTACCCGGGAAATAAATACTCTTTTTTCCTAATTTTTGAAATAGAAATTATCAATGGATATTTGTTATTACATAGCTCAATGATGATCAAATTATAAATATTTTCTTTGTTTGTTTTTTTTTAGTACAATTTCTAATAACTTTTCATCAAAATAAGACATTTCAAACAAAAAAAAGAATAAAAAAATAAATCAAACAACACTTCGATCATGACAATACTAAATGAATAAAATCAATGATCCGGCAATCAACGGTAAACTTCGAAATGATAATCCAATCAATTCAACCAGTTCTTATTCAAAAAAAAAAAAAAAAAAACAACCCGGCTAACAGTTGTTAAATTATAAACAAACAATAAGTAACAAGATATCACGACTTTAAACTAATTAGTCTGATAATAATAATAATAATAAGTCATGTGAATTTCTCGATCTCGTCGTTTTAGTTTTTTTTTCTTTTTTTTTTTTTTAAGAAGTGGCAAATTACATCATTTTGAGCTTTCCATCACATATACAGTAGTAGTAAAAACAATTTAATATTTCCACAATGTTTTCATTTTTTTTTAACAATCTCAAAATTATCAAAGAACAATAAGAAAAATAAAATATTCGTTACATTCCAAGAATTATATGTTGTACAATTTTTATTTCGCGCATCAAAAATATGCAAAAAAACCAAAAGAAGAAAAAAGTAGAGAAAAGATGAAAAAATGCTATAATTTAAGAAAAAAAAACAAAATGAATGATTAATTTTTATTTGGAATATAATATCCTAAAATTTTTATTCATTCAAATAAAAATAAGGATTTGAAATTCTGAAAAAAAATGAAATATATAAGAAGCAATAGAAATATCCATTTTCTTTTTTTTGAATGATAATAAATTTCTTCTTCTTTCTAATTTCAATCAAATCATAGATTTAAATTATAATTTGAAGATAAATTTAAAAAAGAATACCAAAAATTAATAAGTTTTATTAATTCGTTTGTGTATAAATTTAAATTTTAATTCTAACATTGAATTTCGTTGAATAAATCATCTTTTTTCTTTTTCTTTTTTAATCAAATTCTTAAGGAAATAAGATGCATCTTAATTTTTTCAAAAGAAAATTATATTTTTGCATTTTGAGGAATAATTATATTTCAAATAAAATTACATTCATATTTCATATGCTTCATTTTAATATTTCCTATTCCCGTGCACAGTACAAGTAGAAGAAAGAAGGAAGGAAAAAAAGAAACACTAATTGGAAGCAACTTTTGTCAACAATGATGATGAGTAAGTTAAAAAAATAGTAAAAGAAACAAAGCGGAACACGTGACAGAATTAACCAAATGCCTGAGCAAAATTTCAAAAAAAAAAATTAAATTACGAATTAAAAAACTATAATTTAAATTTTTATTGGAACGTATAAAAAAGTTTTAGAAATTATTTAACACTTTTTTTAAAAATAAATCAATATATTATGGCAATTCCTGTCATCATATCTATATATTTTAGCTTTTAGTCCATTCTCAATAATGTATTGAGAAGAAAATGATCACATGTGATGATCATAGTAAAGTTGAAATTTTTAATTTTGAATGAAAGAAAGCGGTAGTTCTATAAAAGTGAGAAAGATAGCACCAAGTACTTATTAGTCACAATTTGGGAATTTTTATTTTAGATTGACTGGAAAATTTATAAATTGAACTATGTATTCAAAGTTGTACACGAATAATAAAGTACGGCATCAAACTGATAGGTATGATAGTACTGTCTAGGAAGGAAGGGATTTTATCACAATAATAATTATCAGAATTTCAGAGTATACTATTCACTAGTTGAATAATAACAACGCATAGGGATAAACTCCTTACATATAAATATGAGATAATCAAAGAAAAAAGTGAACAACATATCGATAAATGCGTTGGAATTTATTACAGTGATGCTGCTTAAATGACTATCCTACTTAAAAACATTATTCTATTCTTTGTTAATTATAATGCTTTCTCATCGAATATTCCCGACATTATTTCAAAAGTCTGAAATTGCTTTTTTCCTCCATTTCTCGATCAATATATTATGTTTCTAATTGTTATCCTAGTAATTCGAGAATGTTGAAAGAAAAAAACACACCATATGTGGTGCATTTATCGCTAACAACAAAATAACAAGAATGTTCGAACTATTTGTATTGTTTGCTGGACACTATCGCTCTTCACCATCTCCATCACCCGCATTTGATATTACTAAAGCTTCGGCTGCTACTACTGTTGCTGCTGCTGTAGCCGTCGCTGAAGATGATGATCCATTCGATGATGCACCACTTTCATGTAGCCTGAATTATTTGAAATATTAAATGAATGCACATTTCTTGAAATCCGAATAAAGTCTAATTGAAATATGCTCGGACATTTTGGAAATCAAACATGCAAAGTTTTAGTCGTCTGATTTGAGAAAATATCGAGAGATATCGTGGCCAAATATTTATGTTTTAAGTGGCTGAAAAAAAAAACCATAACTCTTAGAGACAATAAACTTCATAATGATTGTACTTTTTGCTTTACTTGATTCAGATATAAGAATAGAAGAAATCTTACCTGAGATGTGGTGCTAAACGTTTGAAATATCGATGATCCAGCGCAGAGCCCAGAGTTATTCGTTGCGATGGTTCATATGTAAGCATTTCTGAGATTATATCAAACAATTCAATATCTTCTGGATCGTTTGATTTCATATAACGCTGGAAATCATATCAAATAACGAAACATTTACCCTATTTTAAACTATCTAATATAACAGTAAGAAAAAAAGAAGTAAAATGAAGAATGCACATTAGCCCATTTTCTGATAAATTCAGGAAAAAGAAAACTTTTCTAGAAAATAAATTGAATATTCAAGTAATACAGAAATACTTAACTATGAAATTATTATAGAAAAATATAAAATGGTCAAATATTCAAGTAAATAAACATTTAAACTGCATCGCTTGGAATCTGTTTGCAGAAGATTTAATAAACAATGACATTCAAATAAACTTTTCAGTTACGTTTTCGAAACTATTAAATAAGTAAAGCATAAATTTGCTAACTCAAGTCCGTAACTAATACTATGCAGTTACTGAATAAATACTGGTTATATATACCAGAGATTACTTGAAGTCAGTACCGCTTTACCTTGACTTGATCAGTTAATAACAGCTTCTTGTTGGGGGAGTAAAATATTGTTTGAAGCAATTGAAAACATATGTGCAGTTGCAAATAGATTCTGATTCAATCAATACTGCTTCCAGAATACTTTGAATTATATAAATTGGATCATATAAAAGTCACAAATGCTTTATTAATTAATTGAATTAACACTGATTTTAAATTAACGTAACTATAAATAAATGAATTAAAAATTTGGATAAAAAATTGGTACGCTGTATTTAATATACTACTTATCCAAGTTTATAAAGAGAACAGGATGAAGGAAACATTCACAACTCCTAGCTCTTATTTCTATCCGAATTCGAATAGTGAAAATCTGAAACATCCGTCCGGATAGATGGACATCCGATAAACTGCATCCGATAAGTTGTGTATTTATCATATCCTTTTTTTGCGTTTCTCTCTAATATTTACTTGTTAAGTATAATCTTAGCAGTAGGCTTAGGAATTGCCGAAATATTTAGTTACGTACGTATGCAGAAGTGGAAATAAACATTTGTCTGTGGTAAGATTAATTGACAAATGCTCTAAAAGAAATAAGGGGATAATTTTTTCAAATTTATAAGCCACATAACATTCTCTCTTCTCCTTCTCATCACCTCTACTAGCATAATCTTTATTGTCAGTCACAGCAAACAAACCAGAAACAAAAAACAAGTGCAGAATTTAAAAATGTTGTGAAGCTTTGAGCAGCAAC
Organism: Dirofilaria immitis; assembly: GCA_024305405.1. NCBI lineage: Eukaryota > Metazoa > Nematoda > Chromadorea > Rhabditida > Onchocercidae > Dirofilaria > Dirofilaria immitis. The sequence goes on from JAKNDB010000007.1 coordinate 133,903, forward strand.
AAAAAAGAGAAAAAAATCTGAGGGTATATCATCCATCATTTGATCAAGTTTAAAGAATTTCCAATTTTTTTTTTCTATTCCTCAAAGCAGCAACCAGCAATATGCAAACTTCTCATCTTATCGTTCCATACGCTTTTTTTAGGATGTGTTAAAAAGATGATGAATACTATAATTAAAATTAAGATAAAGGCAAAAAGGCTTCCGATAGCGAAAATTTTACTGAGAAAATACTTTAATCATCGAACAGTTGCTTCTTCTAACTGATCACCTAACGAATTTCGGCTATCCTTAACTGATCCTTCAATGAATTTTGACAATTACACATTAGCGGTGAGAAAATGTTGACACTGCATAAATACAAAAGTTGATTTCAACTAACTTAAGCTAATTAAGCAATATGGATTTAAGAGAATGGATGAAGTTTGGAAGAAGTAAAGAATAACACTGCAAACATATTGCATCCTTTCGACGAAATCAATATAAAATAAATCAGCAAATGATATCTGTATAGCAAGCACGATTTGATTAACCAAAAATACAATTGCAGAATGCACTTACTACAGTAAATGCATTTTTTAAAAACCACTGAAATTTGAAATATTTAAATGAGACTGAAATTTTTAAAAAGTGAATTCAACTTCAACGAAAAGAATGAAAATTCCTACCGACAATGGTTTACAATTGTCTCGGACATATTGTCCTGCTTGCGTTTTTTCATTCCAGTCTAATCGTCCGTGATAAAAATATTTTGTTCTGAAATTGAAAACACTAACAATTACCAGTGGATACAGTTTTAACGTCCTCGTAATGTTAGCAGACTTAAAATATATAATAATGATATAATGAAGGAGAGTGAAATAGAAAATATACTATCAAAGAAAAAAAAATTTTAATTTATGTTAGAATAGAAGATTAATGAACAAAACAAGTTAATTCATATATAAGTCGCGATAAAATCTGAAACCTGCAAGGAGAAATTAATAATTACATTGAAAAAGAAAATGAAAAAAATACATAAATACTACATACTTAGACTTCCTACACATTCGATAAGGTAAAGTACCCAAGATTCTCTCCATCATTGCAAGATGCTCCCTATTATCGTGGGTTTGAAATAAGGTGATACCGAGGTAGAGCTCGAACAAAATGCAACCAATTGACCAAACATCGCATGGCTGAGACCATCCTAATTCTGAAATGTCATTATAATGGACAATTAACACAACAAAAAAATAGCGCATGTTCAAAAGATAATTTTTTTTCTTGAAATAATTCAAAAGTCAAATCCTCCAATTATTAAAATTAATTGCCCTGTCAGAATCTTGCTGACACATGCCTGCTAATATGTCTACATAAACTACATATTTTAAAATGTTGGAGGTGTCACGGAAATTCCACATGAAACAATCATGTACTATATATTATTATTTAAAAAAAATGTTTATTTTATTATCTAAGTTCCGGATAAAGTTGAGAATCATTAAAAAGATTGAAAATAAATGAGAATCAGAGTTGAATTTTAAATCTATATGTTACAATTAATCTAGAACTCTCCATAGCATAGTTATGGTTAAATGGCATCAACGGTAACTCTGATCTTCCCACGGTAGATTCCAAAGAGATGCTCTAAAACAAAATTAATATGTTGTTCACTAAAATGGTAATCAAAAATCCTATTTCTGATTTGTCATATTATTATGATGAAGATCTAATTGAATAAAATCATCTATACTTTTTAGGAATTAAAATTTAATAATCTATAGTGATGTCCTCATAGAAGCAAATATTATATAACATGAAGTGTATCACCCTTCATTCGGTTCACGTTTCAAATTTAGTGAAATACATTTATTAAAAACTCTAAATCGATCGCTGAGTATTAATGACTTATTTATTGAGATTTTAGAAATTCTTTATATTCACTATTTCGATTTTCAGAATGAGGAGAAATAGAGGAATCAAATATAAATGATTACCACTAAACTAAACTGAATTTAAATGTCCGTTAACTTGTAATTCTAATTATATGAAAATCTGAAGTATCGGGTATATATGCTACGTCTTCCTGACTGCCTAAGCCACCAATGCAAATTAATCAAAGTTTTACAATAATTAAATAAAGCGCAAAATACCATGTACGGTTGTTAAAAAGAAAAAAAAGAACCTAGAATAACTTCAGGTGCTCGATAGTGCCTTGTTGAAACAATTGTCGAATGATGTTCATGGTCGAATGTTGCTGAGCCGAGATCAATTAATCTTACGCGTGCGTCATCGATTATCCGCAAAGGCCTTTTTTCTTTCCATCCTCAACCACTCTAAAAGACAACAAATAAATAATGTTAGAAAAGAATTCGGTATTAAACAAGATTATTGCTTTTCAAATAGGAAAAAAGAGAATCGATCGAAAAAAATAGTAATTGCTTAGTTCCTTCAGTTTCCTCATTCATAAAATGAGGGACAAATATTTTCGAAAGATTATAACTTACTGTCAAAATTAAATAATTCATGACCTAAGCGCAAGAACAACATTTATTTATTTAGTGAAGTTCAACGAAAAATAAAAAGAGACATAATCTACGTAAATGTTACATGTTGATAGATTCCTTCTATATTATAACAATTCAATTCCATTCATTTTGAAAACTTAAGAAATCTAACAATGATTTAATTAGTGTTTATCCTTACATATTTAAGTGTATATCTGTCGATAATTCTTTTTCAGCAAATTTTTCTAAATTTCTTCAAAACATTCATACATAATTATCGATTTCTTATACAACTATTCAATTTAATGTTATGAAATCTGATGATTAATGATTAATCTTAATCCGAAATATTAATATTTAATCTTGACATAAATTTCATTGAAGCTCAAATAGTAGTTATAACAGTAAGTTATTTGCACTTATTAAAGTAATACTCAAGAAAAACTAAGAAGCAGTGGTGGTAATACTTATATGATATTTTTTTTTCGATTGAATTAATAAATTCTGACCTTAGAATATTGTTTTCTTTCTTCGATCCAAACCTCTTTGCAAGAAAAGGATGGAATGGCAATCTTTATAATCCACTTGCTATTATAAATGTGAGACAGTTTTGAAAATCAAGAAAAGAAAAAAACTCTTTATTCCCACTATTTCCACTTTTTCCATATTTCAGCTTAAATAAAATCTTTTGAAGAAAAATTCCCTTAGCAATATGTAAGCATCAATTTGTCATCCTAACTATTCTGATCGATCTGTGACAGTTTTAAACAACAGTGCACTGCTTAACAAGTAATTTTTCAATTAATTTAACAAAACTTAATTCAAAAAACTTGAACCTGTAGCTACTATTGAGGAACAAAATATTTTCAGGCTTGAGATCCGTATGCGTTAAACGATTATCGTGCATAAATTTTACTGCATAACATAATTGATAAGCTATGTACCGCGCTTGCTCCATTGGATAAGCTTGGTAATTATTCGCTTTCTGGAAAAAATCATTGTTATTATGAGTCGAGATCCAAATTTGGAAATTAAGAAAAATAATCACCATAACATGAATAATCAAAATCAAAAAAATAGAAGTGATAGTATTCCATTCAATTCGAGTGTAATCAATGTAATAAGTAATAAAATACACAGAGATTCAATTCTCTATATTCTCCTATAACATGGAAATGATGTCCGAATATACTTTTAGCTTACCATGAAATCAAAAACGCTAAGGCCAAGTAACTCGAACAATAAGCACACATGTCCATGATAATCAAAATTATCAAGCAGTTGTATTACCAAACTAGAAAAATAAAAATTTTAAAATTTCCAACACCATATGATATATGCATATACATATATACAATATACAAAGCGTATAAATAATGAGGAAGGAAAAAGTTGTTACTTACAATTTTCCATTTGGATCTTTCTCCTGTAATTTGTTTAATACATTAATCTCAAGCCGTGCAGCTTCCCGATATTTGCTTACATTTTTGATAACTTTTAATGCAAACTGGCGACCGCCCATAGTGCCATCCTTAACCTGAACCACTTTACCGAATGTTCCTTCACCCAGTGTACGCACTATTTCATCTGAAAAAATAAAAACCCAACAATGATTTTTTTTTCGATATATGAGAATAAATAAAACATTATGAATAGAGAGACTAGGAATGAAAAATATGCTCAAAGAAGAATCAAACCGAAAAGATTAAATGGAGGGGTAGAGAAGAGAAAGTCAGATACGGGAAATAATGAAAATAAAGATCAACGTGATTAGAAATGATTGCGGCGAATTCAAGATAACTTTGGGAGACTGAAATAGTAAACTGATGAACAATTACACATTTTATCAAATGTAATTTTACACTTTGAACTTTTTTAATAAAAATAATTGAAGAAAATTCATCTACATTTTGAAAGTTTAATAAAACTCGCAAAAATCTTAAAGACTTAAAATCTGATTTTAGAAACGTTACTTTCAAAATCAATAACATACATCTTCCTTGAATAATATCACCATCCTGATAAATAAGATGCCCATCACGGTCGTCCTGTACGACCGGCCGTATTACCGACGGCGCAACAGAGCTTGACGGTGTTTGTCCTGCTCCGGTTACATGTGATTTCGATGAAGATGCTGGTTGTATGCGATCAGAACGATCACTCTAAAATATTTGAAAGGTCATGGAAACATTCTTTGCGAAAAAAACTGCGAAAAACTATATGTAAATACAATTTATTCTATTAAGTTCAATTTTTTAAATCAATAATTGTATTTTGATTGATCTGAAAAAAATGTTGAGAATATCAGAACAAGTGCTTTCCGCAATTTCTGCTCTTTATTTTCATTATTTCAGGAAAAAATTACTACCATTGTCTCAGAAAAATTATTCAGATTTGCATGTATGATTAGGAAATTAGGATTCCATTTTCTACTAACAACTTAATCTGAAAGTTTATAAGACAAATTTGAGGCAACTCATTATTATTCATTAATATTACTATGTAAATTTAAGCTAAATTAAATCGCCACCGTCAGGTAATTGCAAAACAGAATTATTTTCCGGCAAAAATTAGATATATAAAAGAAATATAGAAATGAATTCTGCATAGATTTTAAATAATAACTTTTAGCCAGTCAAAAATAAATGCTAAAATACGACAATATAAATTTCATTAACAATTTCGGCTTGTCTCTTTTATTTTCCTCACCTCTTCTAATTACTCAACAAAAATTTGGTTTTCAATTGTTAAATATATCAAAAATAATTCAAATATTGATGAGCTGAACAAAACCAAAAATAAGAAGAAAAAGGACTAGAAAATATAACTTTTAACTTGTAATGAATAAATGTTCCTAACCCTTTTCTCATTTGATTTTAAGATCTCACAGCGATATATAAAATGATTTGAGTTTCGGAACAGTTTCAATAAGTCAAGAGAAAAGGTCAAATCACTGAAAGTTCAAGCATTTAGAGTCAATCTAACCAGCCGATCGATATTAAACAAAAAAACCTGATATTCCCAAATCCGATGAGTAAGCAACAAAAGTTTTGTTCGATAACGACCTTTATTCAGCAAGGAAAAGGCATCTTGTTGTTAGAATGAAAATTTTTAATGATGCCCATGGAAAGTGTGGGAGCTAAAATTTTATTTGATAATGCAACAATTATGACATATGTTTCAGCACAGTGAAAATTTTGTTTCCTAACATCTTAATTAATCCTGAAAGCATTTTTGATTCTTACATTAACGGATAAGATGATTTGGTGAGAAGGCGGCCAAAGACATTAATTGAAGAAACCATGTCTTAACAAAATGAACAATCTTTTATTTATTATCTTTTCCTACTTTTCTTCAAAAAGAAAATATTGATGACTTTGATGGTTCTTCATTGGATTTCTACATCTATTTGATAACATTTTTTTTTGTTTTTTTCAATTGTGAACGTCAAAATTTTGTGAAATATTATCAAAAGACAGCGGATATTTTTTTAATGAGAATATATATATATATATAAATCGATTTTTAATCATCATGAACATTCTGAAGATTACTAGAATGAAATGATGTATATTGACCCATCAATGATTCTAATTCTATATCAAGGAAAAACGATACCGAATTGAGAGCAACATGATTGGAACGTCGTTCTTTTTCTTTTCGATCAGCATTTGCAATAATTTGATCCACTTTTGCACTAACAGATGGTGGTAACTGAAGGGTTGCAAGCAAAGAATTATGCGAAAATACCCTGATTGGAGGTTTTGGTTTTCGAGTGGATGATAATGGTATTGGAGTAACTACGGTAGTTTGTTGTATTGCTTTTCGGGATTTTCGCTGTCCATTATCATTACCAATACCGGTTTTATTACTATTATTTATTGAGTTTATACCTAGTATTTGCTGTGGTACTAATGCAATCGGTTTCTCGATTTCACCACCACTTTTTATCGTAACTTCACCCGTTGCTTTAACTGCTCCCGTACTTTTTATTCCAATAACAGTCACAGCACCTGTATTATTTGCGTGTTCAGCAATAGCTTCTCGTTCGTGTTCAGTTTGCTGTGATTCAAGTGTCAGAGTTGAAAAAGCAGCTGCAACAGCTGTAACCGTATTCTGAGCCTTTTGTTCGGCCGTTCGTTCTTCTTCTCTTTCATTTAAATTATTGCTTCTTGATAGTAAATTGACATATTCTCGATGATAATCCTTCCGATCGCTACCACTACCCTCTTTGTATTTTGCAGAACCTAAGAGACGTCGCTTGATAAGCGGTGTTTCGATAGTAGTTGCTTTGGATAACATAACACTACGAGAAGCTAAATTACGTGGTCGGTTTCTGAAAGTAGTTGGCGGAGTGGGAGCACGAAAAGTAATTTCTGTTAGATTTCCCCTTCGTTCATAGCTAAATTAACGTCATCCGAATAATTAGTGGTCATCTCAGCTTTATTCATTTCAAAATCAAAAGCATTTGATAATTTCCCATTACCTTTACTTCTTACCTTTTCACCTTCTTCACCTTTTCGAACTATTGATTTTGTCAATTCTCCAAAAATTATTTTTTCTTCCTTGAATTTTGGTTTTTTAATATTAAAGAAGCAGATTCTTTCCTAGCTTTAGTCTCAACGTTCACCGTCGCATCATCGAAGGAGACCGCTTCAGGAATTGCAGCAATGGGTGCTGCACGGTTAGAAGGTACAAATGATGATAACGTCTTTTCTGGCGAAAATGGCTTGTTAAATTCCCCACTGATTATAACTTCGATATAATACTGGATCGGAGAAACATCGACGTAGGCTAGCAATAAGTTGAGTATTACGTCTTCTAGACACGTAATTTTTGTATTTCCTTTTTCGTGGAATTACTACAATCGGCATTCGCCGTATGCTATCAAAACCACGGCGTGGCATTTTATGCAGTATTCTTCTGATGGTTTAGATAGCAGTCCGTTAACAACACAAGATGGATGTGGAGATGGACTCAAGAGTAATGATGGAGATATGGATGTCGAGGGCAATATGGAAGTATAAAGTGAAGATTGGTGATGAATCGGTGATGGTATCAAGGTAGCGTGTTGCGGGATTCGATGCGAATAATAATGCTTAATTACAGGACTATGGATTGACAAATTTAACGAATTGGATAATTCTTCAAATTTTGATTTCGTATGATTAAGCGGTTGCTTAAGCTGTGTCAGCGGCAACCGGTAAAAGCCATTCAAGTGATACTGCGGGATCACGGCGGTTACCGTCGGTGAATTTGATGATGGTATTTGGACCCACTTGGAGGGGCCAATGGAGATAGAAGCTGGGAGGATGAAATATTGGCTATTTAAGGGTAAAATCACCACTATTACCGTTATCACTATCGTTATCGTTACCACTACCGTTACCAGTACAGCCGCCGCCGCCACCACCACCACCACCACCACCGGCACCACCACCACCACTACCACCGCTACAAGCAATAGTAGCAATAATAATGCCAGAGTCCAATTTTCCACTTAACAATTATCCGGAATTAATCCGTTCCATGATGTAATTCATTCCAATTTGCCACAAATCAAATTACCAATGATAATAAGAATAATATGACGAAGATGGTAGGAAAATGACGAAAGTATCAATAGTTACACGATGTAGAATTAAAGCTGTATGCACATAGTGTCTAATATCGCAAATTGATGCAAGCAAAAATATACCAACAGCAATAAGAGCTGATTTTAAAGATAATGTAAAACGAAGATTAAGGAGTCAGGAGTTCAGTTTGTTGATTGGTCGGTCGGTACATCGATGAGTTTAGTAAGCAAAGAAACACGAAGAATGAAATTGCTGCATCTACCTACTATTGCTATTGCTGTTGCTCAGGGAAATTGTTGCTTCGAATCAAGAAGAATAAAGGGAAGTCCTCATCAGATATGACAGCCGCGTTTCTCTTAGCTTTCTAACTTTCAGCGCTCGAAATTCTGGTAAAGCTCCGGATGACGATGATGGACGGCTGCTTAATACTGCTAACTGCATAACACTTACGGGGATGATAATGTACGGTGGTGGATGATGCTCAGCCCATTTGTTGCTTCTTCCTCAACAATCTGCTGTTGTATATCATCTCTATCTTAATTCCTCTTCTCCATTTCACTATCTCAAATATCCCGAACACTCTGAAGCTAATGATAATCTTTATCTTCTATCTTCTATTGTCTTCCCCGACTTCAGTTTCACTTCCAGTTCAAGTTCCAAGAAAGCACATATCTCTTAAGATCCCAAATACATAACACCATTTTTTGAGATTCATCGCCTCCTATGCTCCATCTACCTAACTAAAACGTTACTTTCCTCTAATTTCTTCTTTGTTTTCTCCTTTTCCCTAATTATAGTTCAAATTTTCTGAAAATTTGCACGTGAGTTCATATCATATAATATTATGTCATATATATGTATTTATTTATCAAACATTTCTTGATATGATCTTATAATAAATTATAAAAAGTTGGGTTGAAAATAAAAACGATGAAAAATAAACTGTTAAAATATTTCAACATAAGGAATTGATTCGGAAATTAGTAAAATCAAAAGTAATTTAAATAAATATTGAAAATTTGACAAAATGTTTTTTACCATCTATGTTTTAACTAAAACTTATTTCTTTATAATTTCAAGCCAAGGCCATAATTTAATTACTAAAGAGATGTAAGACAAGGATCAATCGTCATTTCATTTCAAAAGAAACTTTTATAACTGAAAACTTTCATTTGAAATGTCTTGGTATCACCAAGGAAAATCATAGCACTTCATAATAAACAAATTTAATGGTGATATTACGCAACGTTAATCGTGTCCTATTTAATCTCTTTTAATCTTGTAACTTGCTTATTATCTGTTTATCAAATAACACATGTTCATAAAACGATCTTTCGCCCGTTAAATCTTTTCATACACAAACATTCTTTCTTTTCTTTTATTCGTCTTGCTTTTCCTTACTAAATCAAAAATCAAGGAAATTGTTAACAACAGAAATATTACAAAAGCACTCGTTTCAAAGCTAAAATCTTAAACATGTGTTATTGTTCAAGATTTTGTAAAAAAAAAAAAGATTTCTTAAAATTCTTTCCAAAAACTTCTATCTAAAGAACCAAAAAGAAGATCATAATACAAGAAAAAGGAATAAGCTATCTATTTATCGTTGAAAATAAGGACAAATTAATCAACTATAACTAATGCTATAGTGTAAAGAAGGTCGTTTAGATTTTAAGATATTTTCAAACAAAATTATGCAAAGTATTTGAAGAAAGTCTTAAATATCAGGAAACTGCTTTGACGTAAAGTGCGTAATGACTGAAAACACTCACACATTACAAGTTCGCTAAATATTTCACGCCACACAATAATAGTACTTAAGCAGAATAAATAAATAATCTCTCAGAGTAAGAATAATTTCAGTAAATGAAAATTACAGAGAATCAGGCAAGTAAACTGTGTTGAAAGTGAACAAAAATGAAACTCGGATGAAATTGAAATGATACGGTTATACTGATTCAATAAACGGTTAATTACTGCTCTTCAAAATTCTACCATTTTTACAAATCAAACTTTTTTATAAACCAAAATATTTTCTCGCCCCAAAATCAGTAGTTTGTAAAATTTCAAAAATTCTTATGGTATCCTAACTTTCCTTCCATTCGTTTACGATATTTCTTTCGATGACAGTATATATAAAACACTTATAATTATTGGAGTAATTGACAGTAGTTTTATTTGCAGCAAAAAATCAGTCACAATTTACCGCATTGTTAAAAAGGCTAAATTCCATATTTATTCTGAATTGAACATTTACCCATTTGTAAAAAAATTCCAAAAAATCTGACTCTAAAAATCGAAATTAAATGATGAAAAAACATCATTACATGATATTTTTCAAGTTATTTCTTACAATGATTAATACCAATTAATGATTTATGGCGCCATCATAACGAACAATCAATATTCTAATACAAAATTATAATCATAGACATGACGAACAATAAAATTAACAAACATACGAAGATGAGATGACATACGAGTCTTCCATTAATTTTTCGTCAGAAGAACATGATGAATTTCAACAGTGAAACTAATTATTAAATGACAGTGATCGATGAATCACTTAACAAAAAATAAAATTAATTAAAGCACTAAATCAATATTTTCTCAATATTTTTTGGAAATTTGTTAATTCTATGCTTCCTAACAATTGCGCCTTTACTTATTGTGTTAGAACCGAGAAAAAGAAAGAAACTTAGTTCTTTATTAGACTTTCAACTATCACGAAAAAATTCCAATTATTATCTGACCATCATTCGCTTATCAAACGATCCATGTCTTAAATTTTAACATTACTGCAAATATATATATGGAATTTCTGATATAGTGGTTCACATAACTACCAAATGACTGATTATGTCCATCATAAATTAACATACTAAAAAAGTAAGAAAATGTGATTTTTATATTTTTCTAACTTCATTTGAAATCAATTAATTGACTGAAACGATTTTGTTCCTGAAAAAATCATAGTTGCTAAAACAGACATATGTTGTAAAAATGTTTTTTCAATTATCATTACTTTTTTTAACTATCCCAAAATTTGCATACTAATGTCATTGCCTTTCACTCGATTTGGTTTAATGGTACCAATTTCAGATGCTACCTGAGATTCAATCTTTCATTATTACGAAAAAAAAAAAGTCGCTTAAAGAAATCTTTTATTTAGCAATAAATTGAATTCATTTTTACCAAATATTTTTTTCACATCATTATCTGAAGTTATAAAAAATTAGACCATGAAACTATTAAATATTATTGAACAAAAAAAAACACTATTTGTCTGTCGCTTTTTGATCTCTTCCCTAGCAATCTTTTTTTTAAATACTGAAACTTGTCGAAACATTTAGTTTTATGTCTTATTCCTTGACAATATAGAAAACACTAGATAGTGCAAAAACAAGTTTTTGAAAGGAATACATGTTGCCAACTAATTTTTAATCATTTATTTTTAATCCAGCCACTATGTTATAATTCACCGTACTTAATGAGATAAATTTTGACGAAAACATATTACTAAATCATTCAAGAAATTTTTTCAGAAAATAATACTCAGACTTTATTTAATGAATTAGAAAACTGGCAATGAAACAATAAGTATCCAGCTGTATTGAACCGCAGCATTTTACATCATAAATCTGCCATATCTAACTGGATATTTTAAACGCTGGTAATTTTGGATTGATTAGTTGACAATGTTCGTACGAAAGAAAAAAATTCACAGAACAAATGATGACAATCAAACTATTTGTCACATGCCATAAGTTCTTTATATCTTTCCCTTTCTTTCCCACAGGATATTGTGCAGAAACAGGACAGGAATGAAACTATCGCTCTTCTTGATGATCAAAATATAAAAAAAAAAATAAATAAATAATACGTTACATTGTTGTTATAATGAAAAAGAAATATTTACTGGATCCCAACATCAAATATTGATAATTCTTTAAAATTGAATCACAATATGATAATCTGCGAAAAAAGTAACTTTGCTAAATTTCACTTGATTTATTGCGAATGTCGTTTTTCAGCAATAACTCTCGTAAATAAATTTTCCGTTTTCATAGGTATTACAAAATCGTACTGATCTCATTGATATAATGCATTTATGTCCACCCTCGTCCTAATTGTTTGTTTTACTAAGAATTTTAGTAATAAAAAAGTTTATCCCGCTCTAGAACTACCACATATCGAAAAGTATTCGAAATTGCACGGTTCACTGAAATGAATGTTCAAAGAAACAGTTCAATGGAAATATATTAAATGATGAAACATTTAAACTTGAGTAGCGAACCGAATGCTTTGATATTCTAAAAAGAAATTAGTCGAAGAAAGAAATGTTACAAAATGCAGATCAAAAAACTGTTTTCGATAAAAATTTTAGTTAAAAAAGTTAGAAGTTTCTCGGATTTTGAAAGTAAAGAGGAACCAAATCTACTGAGAGCTGCTCATCATCATCATCTCATTTCTCTGTGCAGCACAGCTATAGTTATCATATAGTATTAAAATAAGCGTGTTTCAATAAAATTTCATTGCTTCATTTTGAATTATTATTATGATCTTTTCACTGAAAATCAACAACATCATTCACCGAAAGAAAATTGCTTGACAAAGGTTACACGGGAATATTATTTTATTTCTTCTCTGTAACTAGAAATTTTCTTTGATAGTATCGCGCTTAAAATTTTTGCTATATATGTTTAATGGACAACAAAATCTTCTTATAGAAGATACATCATGATACGGTCCTATTCAACACATTTCAACAGCCACGGCATTTAACATTAGATCGAATTTTCCGAAATTTTAGTCTTAAAAATCCTACAGTATTCTGATTTCTCAAACAAGAATTTTAAGATTCATGATGTATTACAAAACATACTTTAAAAATTTATATCTTAGTCTAAACTATTTATATAATTTGATTTAATAATATTACCATTTTTTCCTTCTTTATCCTTGCTTCTATAAACATTAGTTCTCCAAAGAAAAGTTATCTTTAGTCTAAACTATTTATATAATTTGATTTAATAATATTACCACTTTTTCCTTCTTTATCCTTGCTCCTATAAACAATAGTTCTCCAACACAATGTAGAAAACAATGTATAAAAAAGTTCTTCAATGAAAACATATGGAAAGAAAATTTCCTCAACAAATGCGTTCTCTTTATGTATGGGAAAAAATTATTTTGATAGTTAGTTTCATCATTATTCAGAATATAAGAATAAATTTCCTAGAATCTCGAAACCTGTACCATTAAAACGCATAGCAAAGTTTAAGATATTGAAATAATTATTCTTTCTAGTATACTGAACTCTATCATTCTTTGTCAATCGATGCTTGAAAATGCAGGTCATAATTATAACCGAAGAGAGATCATACAAACTTTTGCACTTGCACAATGATTTCTATAAATTATATTCGATAAATCGACAGGCCTGAAATCTTTCCTATGCTTTCAAAAAACACAAACTTACGAAATGATCTGAGTTCTTTTTATTCCACGATCGTCTACGGGCACGTCGATTGCGTGATTCATTCCGTCGATGTCGTTCCGAGCTATTTCGTGGCCGTTTATAACGACGATCAATACTACTAGAAGATCGTTCAATACGACGTCGACGACCGCCACCCATTTCCAAACAACACTTCGCCTACCAGTTCACAAATCCTTGGAACAACAAATATAACAACACCAAATGCTGAAATTAAATCTCGTCGCTTTCATAATTGAGATATCGGTTGATCTAGAAGAAACATACACCATAAATCGCGAGTGATTATTAATTATATTAATAATGCAAGCAAATATAAGATTTACTGATCATTTCAAAATCACTATGCAAACTACTTGATCTTTCTATCCTATTGTTGCAAACCACATGACCTTATGATGCCAATACGCAAATGATTCAACTTTTCAATGTATCGTTCGTAAAATATCAAAATTTCAACATATATTGCATGTTGTAAAGAGTATAGTCTTCATCTTATAAATTTCCTATTGCAACATAATTTAAATCATCCTGATTTCGTAATATTTTTGATTATTATCTGATAAAATAATTATCATCACAAGAAAAAAACTAAATATGAAATTACTGATTAAAACTTTCGCATTTTATTATAAATATTCCTAAATAAGTAAAATTTTCACTTACATGATAATTCGATCGTAACATAATACTGCCAATGCTAATCTTAACCAACATATATATTTCTTCATATAATTATCATATATAAAATGATATGATAAAAATGATTTTTCAAAATTTTACATTAACAATTCTTTCATATCATTAAATGATAAAATATTTAACACATATACAGAATGTATCAATTATAGAAGGTAAGGAAAAATACGCATAATATTAAAACATTCTGAAATTTCGAATTTAAATTTAAAGAAATTTTTGAAATTCAAAATTAAAACCTATAATGGTACTAAAATAAAAGTACCATTCAGCACACCTATCACTTATCAAACACTTATCACTCATTTCCTACTTATCAAACTTATAAACAACAACCTAATACCAAAACAACACACATAATTTGCATATGTATGTGGGTGTACGTATTATGTACACACTGTACGGAACTAACCAACCAGCCGCGCTTACGATATCAAGTTGTAGCGTTAAGTTTTTATGCAAGCTGTTGCAGCGTCATATTCAGCTTATCTGTTTGAAAAATGCGATATTCGCTAATTTAGTAGTCTATTTGGGAAATGCAAAATTCACCTTTCGTAACTTTTTTCCTGATAAAAAATCGTAACTTTTTCCTGATAAAAAACAGATATTTTCTTCCCATCAGTTGCGATTGTATTAGTAACAGAAATAAGAAATGCGAAAAGTGCAAATGTTATTTTACAAATGGTCGTTGAAGTTTTTTTTTGTTTTCGAAAAATGTTCAACAAATGCTCTGATATTTATAGGAATTCAAATAAATATGCTTAAATATAATTCTATTATATTCTCGGAAATTTATGACGCAAAATATAAATGTCACTTAATTTTTTTGTCGCTTAATGTCGCAAATTTTGTGAGATTTAATATAGTATACAAATAGCGATTTGTATATCAGATTTAATGTTATTAGTAATGTCATGATTAGTTGCGAATTTCGTAACTATTTTTAATAAGTTCAAAAATGATGTTTTTTGAAATTCAGAAATTGATACTCTTTGCAACGAGGTTTTTGATTCAGGACATAGTTATCTTTCACGGGAATTCCAACTGTACAATAGAATAAGATGTGATAAGGTGTGATATTTATTTGTTGATAAAGCAGCCGATATTGTTTCTATCCATTGTTCGCTATGCAAATTATCATTTCATGATAATTCAAATATTTCAGACTCTTTTCGATATCACTGGAAATAATTTGGCCAAAAATTGTAATCAATAAATGATTACATGGGAATGAACGAGATGATATCAATTAATTTCATTTCCTTTTTCATTCATTCATTAATGATAAAAATAATTCCATATGATAATATGATAACTAAATAAACAAATTTAATAATCTCCGATTAACAACTTTTCATCTTCAACGTAAATTTTAGTTTAAAAAAACCTCTAAAAAATGAATATAATCAATAGCATTATCAGGAATGATAATGAAAGAAAATAATTATCAATGCCAATCATGAAAAATGCTTATTTTACAATTCTCGATAAAGCAATCAATTGTTGATCGAGAAAATTTAAGAGAATTTAGGTAAAAATTAAAACAAAATATACCGGGATAAAGATATTATCTCGGGATATTTATTTTCCTAAAATAAACATGAGAATATGTCGAGATTTTTTTTTGACGAACGGATTGCTTTTAAAATAATACATCATATTACATGATAAGCGAATGATAAAAACTTTATCATTTTATTATTAAATTCATTTAGCAATTCGTCACATTAATTATATCATAGATCAAAAAAATATAAAAACAAACAAACAAACAAATGATAACATTTTGAAAGTGTTATATCTGATAAAATAACTGATCGAATTAAATTATTCCAACAATTAATTTTAAAATTGAATAAGCTGAATGAATAAAGAATGGATATGATGAATTTAAAATATTCATAATTTTTTTTTCTTATGCAACAGATGATGTTAATTTATTCATCGTTTGTTTATGTTGAATTTTGGCACAATAACTAACATTAAACCTGATATTAGTAATGCGGTACCACAAAATATAAATGACATATCGTATGAACCAGTTAAATCAGCTATTTGTCCTAAAATAAAAGTAAACAAAACATTTCTATTAATTCAAAAAAAAATAATATTATATCGATGATATGTGATATTGTGATATCGTTTATGTGATAAGAAATTATTATTATAATAAATTATATTTGTAAAATTTTGTTTTTCTTTTACTTTTTCATATTAAATACATTTATCTAATTTAATGTTTTATATGATAATATTATATCAATGATATGTGATATCATTTATGTGATAGGAAATTATTATTATTAATCAATTATTTAATAATATTTCAATATCAAATGATTAGTGATAGTATTTTAAGATTTATATTTAATCAAAATTGAATATTTAAAAAATTTTAATCTATTTTATTTTTTTATGCAAAAATTTTTCCACTAAATAAATTTCTACTGCATTCTGCTATTTGATAAGAAAAAGAAAAGAAAAAGATATCATAAACTAATTGATTTGAGATATGATATCATTTAAACGAATTAATCATAAGGATATGATAAGAGATAAAAATTTTTCAAAATTTCTTACCTGATATAGGTGGTCCTATAATTGTACCAATACCTTGGAAAAGTAAAATTAAGCCAAATGCATTAGTCAATTTCTCAATACCAATTAAATCAACAAGTAATACTGATGTAAGGCATACGTAGGATGATAATGTTAATCCGAATAAACTGGCATAAGCCTAAAAATAAAGCATTAATATGAAATTTTAGCAATTGAATTGTAAATCTGTTTAGAGCTAATTTAAATTATCAAAAGCTTAAATTATCAAACTTTTATAATTATCAAACACTTCCAATATTCATTTCTCCTCTAACTCTTATTCCAATTATTATCTTAATTGAATCGTAATTATTATTATTATTATTATTATTATTATTATTATTATTATTATTATTATCACCATTATTATCATTATTATTATTATCACCATTGTTGTTATTATTATTATTATTACTATTATTATTATTATTGTTGTTATTATTATTATTATTGTTACTGTTTTTATTGTTACTATCATTATTATTATTGTCATTATTATTATTATTGTTGTCATCATCATCTTTATTATTATTATTATTATTTTTACTATTAACATTATTATTATTATTATTATTATAGTAATGAATTGAAATAATCTTAAAGATTAGAAGAGAAATAAAGTTCAAATATTTTGTCCAACTTTTTTGAAGTTTTAAAAAATGAAATGAAATAAATATTCAATTATTATTAGCAATAAATAATAGTGATTATCATCGAATTGAAATAATGATTAGAATAAAAGAGTAAAGATAATTTTTTTGATTTAAAGTATCAAATTTATAATAAATTATTTCATATGATTAATTCTATCATTGATTATTTAAATTAATTTTACGATATATAATTATTCTGTTTTTATTCTTACTTAAGATGTAACTTTTCTATGGAATGAATAATTTGCTAATAGTTTGATAAATTGATAATAATAATTTGATATTTTTTCAAACAAATAGATTTTTTTTTCTTTTGAAAAAATAACTTACAACCAAAGATATATAGGTATCACAAAATAATACACCAGCTGTTAACAAACCACATATACATAACGATGATATATAAGTCCAAAATCTATTTCGTGCCGTATTTTTACCATATTTGCATGGTAATTTACGATCCGATATTATTCCAACTAAAATTCGTCCAATTGTATTCAAAAACCTAAAAAAATATTTGAAATAAAATTGAAAATAATAAAATAAAAATTAATAATAAATTATGTGATAATATTTAAAAAGAAAAAGAAAAAGAATTTCAATTTTTCCTTTTTTTTTTTTTTTTACTATTTCATATATAAATTATTTCATTTTAAAATTTTATTATTATTATTATTACAATAGCAAATTATTATAAATTTTTCATTTTATATGAGTCATTTCAAATTTTGATTTATTGAAGGAAAAAAAAATTTAAATTTAATTATAATATAATAAATGGTTGAAATTACTATTGAAAATTTTGATCGAAACAATTCATTTTGGTTTATTTAAATTTATATTAAAAATTTAATTCCAAATTAATAGCTTTTTTCTATCAATAATAAATAATGTAAATTTATTAGTTTATTAATTTATTGTATCATCTGAGATATTATAGAATCAATAATTAAGATTAATTATATATTCAAATTTCGTATTGCAAATTTGAGCGAAAATTTGAACTTACCAAATGCACTAATAACATTTGCAGATTGTGAAGAGGTCAAACCAACATTGGTCGCATGTGAAGGTAGGAAAACAAGTGGTGCATTAAATGCGATACTTGTTAACAAATTTGAAATTGCATAAAGTAGAAATATTGGATTAGCAAGTAATGAGATATCCGTCATTTTTTCCACTGTTCTAAAAATAATACAGATATACTGTAATTTGGAAAATGTATTGTAACTAAAGGTATACTGTAATTGAGAAATGAACTGTAATTGGGATAAGATGAAAATGATATTGACAAAAAAAAGTGAATTACAAATAGCTAAATCATAGATTAATCATACGATCAAAATAAAACCTTTCATCATCATCATCATCATCATCATCTAACCTAAACTTGCCTTTGGAGGAAGATTAAATTGAAAAAGGAAATTCCGAAATCAACCAAATGATATTAGCTGTAATTTAGACTACATGCAAAATAATATAAGTTAAATAGAGAAAAGTTAAAACTTTCTGATCGCAAAATTTTCCAATTAAACTATTTCAATGATTACAGGATCCATTCATAATACATCATTATTTAACAGAAAAGAACAATGAATTGAATCTGCTAAAAAAATATTACAGTATAAATATCAGTTAAATTTTATTATTAGCTCAGAGAAATTATTTTAAAATAAATTTTCAAATTTATGATTTATTTGCCTTTTTCTATTCCTTTTTTCTTCACTTGATTTAATCAATAAACTATTAATAGTTTTAGATAAATATCCTTCGATGATTTTATGCTTGAGTAAAAATCGAAATAATCATAATCAGAAGTAAAACCTCCAAATTTCTCTTGCTTTGTTAGTTTTTTCTTCTTCTTCTTGATTCATCACTACCTCTTCCAAACTTTCCAATTTATCATCTTTGATATTAAGCGATGCAAGCGATCGATAATGTTCATCTTGTGGTAATTCGCTCATTGAACCTGTATAGAATACATCCTAAAAAAAAGAAAAAATGATTAGTAAAATAATAATTAGCATGAAATATTTTGTTTTGCTGCTTTATGTATCACGGGATGAGAATTATAATTTTGATTTTGATAATTAACTATTATATTTTGATAAAATAAAAAGAACTATAGAGTAGTTAGGATTGATATAATGATAGGTCAAAATTTAATATATTATTGAATAGATACAAAAAAAAAAAAAGTGAGGATAATAAACGTACTTTAACAGTGATAAATCCTGTGGATTCAGAAATCCTTCGACTTCTTCGACGTGGATTATTATTTTGCGTTAAAGATTCTGATCGTTGTCTTCTCTCATTTTTTTCATTAACAGTAACATTTTGTTGGCTTGATGCAAGCAATGTGATTGATAATGGTGCTTTTTCTTCATCCTATTTAGAATTAAATATTATATGCAATAAAATTATATTATGTTATTCTAATAGTTACGATTGATAATCGTATTAAAAATAAGCTATCTAAAATTCGTATTCGATACAGTAGTACAAAAATTTGTTATATAAGACAGTAGGAAAATATGATGAAAATTACGATAACATACCAAATTTTGATTTACCATTTCCACAGACCCATTTTTCTCATTCCCTTTAAGCGCTTCCTTTTTTTCCGTTTCATCTTCGACAGCAACAAACGTTAACGGTCGAAAAGTGGCACCACATAAGGAACACATTAATACAATTGCTGTAAAATACTAATACAATTACCATAGAACATTAACGCAATTACTGTAGAATACTAATACAATTACTGTAGAAAATTAATATAATCACTGTAATGGATTAATGGAAATACTGTGAAACATTGATAAAAATATTGTAAAACTCGTTAATAGCAATTTTTCAACGAAAAAGCAATCGACGACAGCGCAAGAAAAAGGAAATAAATGGGAATTAAGGTAGAAGGAGATAAACTTTTTGAATGAATAACCTAAAATTATTAAAGATTGTAAATCGTATAACTTACCTGCATAAACTGTAAAAACAGTTCTCCATGAAAACTGTAGTAGTAGTTGACTAATTCGCGCAAATATTACGGTACCAACACCAGCACCACATACTGCTATACCGGTAGCCATAGCTCTGGAAAGTTAAAAAAGAAAGTATTCATTTCTGAATTATGATATGGAATTAAATAATCCATTTCTGATCTATCTATGATATGGAATTGAATAATCCACTTTCTCAGTTATGATATGAAACTAAATTAATCCATTACTAAAATTATAATATGGTACTGAATAATTCATTTCTGATCTATCTATAATATGGAACTGAATAATCTATTTATCTAAATAATTTCCATTTATCTAATTATATTCATTTTTTAATTAACTATTTATAAAACAAATTAATTCATTTATAATTTAATTATAAAAGAAAAAAAAGAGAAGAAAATATGTAAACTTTGTTATTAAAATTATTGTAATTAATTTTTGCAATTTAAAATTAATTAAAAATTTAACCGTTTTTTTCAAAATACATTGTAACGATAACAATAGCTGGACAATACATTAAACCAAAACCAATACCCATTACACAACCAACTGAACCCATAAGATATTCTACTGAATTTGCATAACGTGATATAGCACAACTAAAAATGATATATATATATATATATATATATATATATATAGAAATAATCATTAATGATAATTATTCATTTATAAAATACTTCAATTTCCTCATATCATTAATCGTTAATTATGATTATTAAAATAGGATAGGAATAGAAAACTTATAAAATATGATTAGAATAGAATAGAATAAATTTTGAATTCTTCAATGAACAATATCAAAAAATTGTTATCAGCAATAAAGGTATTTTTGCATTGTCGTAAAAATTCTGCAGTAATTGCAAAAAGGAAATTAATATTGTAATGATATATGGCAAATAGTAAAACTTAAATTGGGAATAAAATAAAACTAGGCTAAATAAGCAAAGATTAGAACTTGGCTATTGTTAGACAGCAATAAATTATTATTTCCGTATTTGCAATCAATTCTAATGAATCGTTGTTATTCATCAAGTAAGCAATAATAACTGTCTCAATTAAGGCTCAATAATTAATGCTTATGATTTGAGAATTCAAAAGTTTATCTTCCAAACAGAAAGCCAATCACATTCTTAATATGTATATCAGATCTTGATATCTGATATGTATATATCATTTATCAAAAAAATAGTTTATAAATTTTGATTATCAAGAAGATGTACCCCACGGTTGCAATTAATGATCCTAGAATTGTCGTCACTCGACATCCAAACTTATTTGTTATTGCGCTTGCTATAGGTCCCATGCCAAGAGTTAGGCCAGTTAATAATGAAATTATCACCGATGCTTTAGTATTGCTTGCACCAAATTCCTAAAAATTATGCGAGAATTTTACAATCTCGAATCAATCAAGATGCTATTGTAAAATATGATGAAAAAATCGTATAATTACAAATTAATAATCATCATCAAAATTATTATAAATTTCAAAATTTATTGAAATAATTTAGGAAGCAATAAATTATCAACTTATCGTTATCAATAAATTTTATCATTGAAATGACTGAAGCAAAAAGAAGTAAAGAATTATTAAAGTTAATTTTTTTTTTTGATTATAAAAATTAAAAATGAAAACCTTCATAATAATCTCGAGAAGAATGCCAAATGAATAAACGATACCATCGGCAAAAACATGAATGAAAAATGAGCCAACAACAACAATCCATCCCCAACCACCATCAACTATCGGTACATATTGCGCATTATCATTTGCAACTTTTCCGCTTTTTTCATCTTCTTTTTCTTTACTTCGAAAAAAAAAGAAGCCAAAAATTTCCTGAAAAATTAATTTTATCGAGAATTCTCGAAGTTTTCTTTTTTTTCATTTGAAAATTTTTCCAATGATAATTGACAGCTATCATAAATTATTTTGCATCCTTTCCTTTTTTTTTCGCATAATTAATTCATCTTTCGTTGCCTTGCCTTTTATCGTTTCTGTGATATGATCGCTCATTGATTATTGCGATTTGCTTTTTTTTTTGCGTCGAATATATGCGATGAATTTTTAGGGAATGAAGCGAAACCAACCAAATTTCTTTTTCAAAAATACAATTCTAACGAATGAAAATAATCAAAACACTAATGATTCGATCAAAAGTTAATCAAATCGATCAAAATATTATTCGAAATCTGATCAAAGTTTAAAGATGAAAAGCTAAAATAGTAAACATTGGTTAAGCGAGAAAGAAAAAAGTTGAAAAAACTTTTTTGTGAAATATTTGGAAAGATGAAAATTGATGATGAAAATGACAAGAATGAAAAAGACGAATAAACAGCTCTCATATGACCTTTTTTACCTTTTTTTTTGCTTTCTTTTTTCTAAATGATTTATTACATCGTTTTTACGACCTTTCATCGATAACTAATATAACATTTATAATTATAATAAAATGAAAAATAAATATTACGAAAATATTTATGCAAAATTTGTTATTATTAAATATTTATTTGAATTTAAATAATTTTTTTGAGAAAAAATAGATATATAAAATAAATGAAATTTAAATTACTAAGCTATTTCTATCAGCATAACAAGAATTGATATCGAGAATTACTAAAGCAATCAAGATTTTTTAGCTATTTCTATCAGCATAACAAGAATTGATATCGAGAATTACTAAAGCAATCAAGATTTTTTAGCTATTTCTATCAGCATAACAAGAATTGATATCGAGAATTACTAAAGCAATCAAGATTTTTTAGCTATTTCTATCAGCATAACAAGAATTGATATCGAGAATTACTAAAGCAATCAAGATTTTTTTAGCTATTTCTATCAGCATAACAAGAATTGATATCGAGAATTACTGAGGCAATCAAGATATCTCGAAATATAATAAAGAACAATCTACGATAGAAAGTAATACGATGTTAAAATAACGAAACGAAAAGAGAGAAATAATATTTTTCTTTTTATTTTTTATTTTTTCTGATAAACTATTTTTGTCAAATGTCGAGATATCTCGAGTTTTTTGCTTTTTTTTGTGCAACAAAATATTTTGATAAATTTATCATTTCTAATTTGTCAATGACAAATATTCCAATGATACAATCAAAATATGAAAATTAAAATTGGCAAAAGAAAATTAAAAATTTAAGAAATTTTTTTTGAAATTAGCAAATAAAAGTTGATAAATTCTGGGCAAATTGATATTTTGCTCGATAATGTTTCAATTGTAATATTGATCTATTATTCGAAATAATCCAAGATTTCGTCTGAATCAATCATTCAACCAATCAATCAATCAAACAATAAATCAATCAATCTATTATTTACATGCAATGATAAACTTTTTTGCTTTGTATCAAAATTTTACACTTTTAAAAATAATTCGTTTTCATTTAGATTATTGGAATAAAGGAGAATGAAAAGAAATTATATCGATAGGTACAAATTAGTTAATTATTAAATTGATAACTGAAAATGAAAATAAAGCTGCAATTATCAAATTGATATACAAGCGAAATTGTAATTATCAAAATTGATAAGCAAAAAATAGAGGTAAAATTGTAGTTAATAAATTGATAAATAAAAACAAAACTAAAATTATAATTGATAAATTGATAAGCAAAATTTGTAATTGATAAATTGATAAGTAAAAATAAAACTAAAATTATAACTAATAAATTGATAAGCAAAAATGAAAATTGAAATATAAAAAATATAGAAAAATGATAAGTAGAAAAATAATAACACCTAAATGCTACTAATACGTTGTCTTATCTCTGATATAATCATTAAACAAATAACTATAAGTATCATTAAAATATTTATTATCACAATTGCTATTTATATAACAAACTAAACTAATCTCGAATGAATGATAATTAAAGGTAGAGGTAGATAGATAATGGAATATAGATCAGATTAATTAGTTATTTCTGATATACGAAATTTTAAGTTATCGATCGATAAAAAAATGCTATCTACTGATGGAAATATATGAGAAAATGATTCATTCGAGAATTATCATTGCTATTTTAAATTGTGCAATAATCATCAAAGTAAGTATATGCAATTAATAAAAATTAAAACTAAAAAAAAAAAAGTTGCAAAGAGGAAGAAAAAAAGAGGTAAAAATAAATTAATTTATGATTGCACTATTACAAGAATGTAATTAATTTTATTTTTTTGACAAAAAAGAATAATAAAATGCAAAAATTATTTGCATCATTTAATCATTACATATTGGAAATCAAATTTGTTGAAATAAATTAAATTGAATTAAAATTTTTTTCATAAAATTTATGCTAAAAAAAAAGAATTAATTAAACTTTCGAAAAGTTAGAAATATGAAATAAAATTAGATTTTATGCCCTTTTTTAGAGCGGTGCAAACTTTGAAAGAAATTCCTAAAATTAATGCTAAAATTTCAGCTAATGAAATTTTATATAAACATTACGATGATATAAGGCGTTACTAGTAGCACTGATATGGTTTTGTTGTGTCAGTTATTCGAAATACTGATCAGATATCATTTGTCGAAATCGAATTAACTTTAGCTGATCTTGGCAAAAAGCCACAGAAGATAAAAAGTTAAAAGTATCAGAAATGGAAGATGCAACTTTTCATAATTTTAGCTTAAATGAATAATTCTTTAATTTAAATTTAAATTTTAATATTAAATTAATTATTTAAATTTCAATATAAATTTTGATATATTTATGCTTAAAATAAAAATAAAAAAAGTTGGAAAAAAATGGAAATTAGAAAGTGAGAAAGTAAAAAAAGTGCATAAATTCCTTTTACAATATTTGTATAAATTATGCAATTTCTAAATTCCAATAATTACAAACAAGTTTATGATTAAATAAATAATCAATAATCATTTATATAGTAATTTCAATTATTGCAATATTAAATTCTATACAATCAATTTTTAAGAATAAAAAAGAAAATTTACTGATAATTTTGGTGGAGAAAAGAATAAAAAAGAATATGAGAATTGGTTTCTATCATATCAGTAATAATAATAATAATAATGAATGATAAAATGAATAGAATAATCACGTATATATTTTTTCCCCATCATATCAGTAATAATAATAATAATAATGAATGATAAAATGAAGAGAATGATGAAATATATTTTTTCCTATCATATCAGTAATAATAATAATAATGAATGATAAAATGAATAGAATAATCAAGTATATATTTTTTCCCCTTCATATCAGTAATAATAATAATAATAATGGATGATAAAATGAATAGAATAATCAAGTATATATTATTTCCCTTCATATCAGTAATAATAATAATAATAATGAATGATAAAATGAATAGAATAATCAAGTATATATTTTTTCCCTTCATATCAGTAATAATAATAATAATAATGAATGATAAAATGAATAGAATAATCAAGTATATATTTTTTCCCCATCATATCAGTAATAATAATAATAATAATGAATGATAAAATGAAGAGAATGATGAAATATATTTTTTTCCTATCATATCAGTAATAATAATAATAATGAATGATAAAATGAATAGAATAATCAAGTATATATTTTTTCCCCATCATATCAGTAATAATAATAATAATAATGAATGATAAAATGAATAGAATGATGAAATATATTTTTTCCCTATCATATCAGTAATAATAATAATAATAATGAATGATAAAATGAATAGAATAATGAAATATATTTTCTTCCTATCATATCAGTAATAATAATAATAATAATAATGAATGATAAAATGAATAGAATAATCAAGTATATATTTTTTCCCTATCATATCAGTAATAATAATAATAATAATGAATGATAAAATGAATAGAATAATCAAGTATATATTTTTTCCCTTCATATCAGTAATAATAATAATAATAATGAATGATAAAATGAATAGAATAATCAAGTATATATTTTTTCCCCATCATATCAGTAATAATAATAATAATAATGAATGATAAAATGAATAGAATAATCAAGTATATATTTTTTCCCCATCATATCAGTAATAATAATAATAATAATGAATGATAAAATGAATAGAATAATCAAGTATATATTTTTTCCCCATCATATCAGTAATAATAATAATAATAATGAATGATAAAATGAATAGAATAATAATCAACGATATATCATTTATATAAGATAAATAATAAAGTGAATACATATTAAAATGTATGAATAAAAAAAAACAAACAAATATCATTGCAACAATAAACATAAAATGACCTTTCCCTTCAAATCAAATATAAATAAAATTAAAAAGAAAAATAAATAAACATAAATATAAACTTTATGCCTAATATAAAAGGTATAATTAAATAATTTTTGGCAAGTTAACATCTAAATTTTCAAAATTTAAATTTTTCAAACACTCAGAAAGGAAAGATAGACAGAGACAGAGAGAGAGATAAGGAGAGAAAGAAAGAGAGAGATTGAAAATAAAGCGGAGACAGGGATAAAGAGAGAGAAAGAAAAGATGCAAACAGAGAAAATGA
Organism: Dirofilaria immitis; assembly: GCA_024305405.1. Lineage (NCBI taxonomy): Eukaryota > Metazoa > Nematoda > Chromadorea > Rhabditida > Onchocercidae > Dirofilaria > Dirofilaria immitis. The sequence continues at coordinate 160,950 of JAKNDB010000007.1, forward strand.
TATATACTATGCGTATATATATCAATATATGAAGAGATGCAAGCTAGCAGAGTGATGATAAAGGAAAAAAGAAAGTGGTGAGATGGAAAATTTCAAAATTGCAATAAAATATTCATAGACAGATAGATGGAATGGTAAGATAAAATATGGAATAGGTCGAGAGTGTGATGTTAATGTTAGCCATGAGAGAGGGATGTAATATTTCATCAGCTTGCCATTACGTCACCCAATTATCAGCTCCTAACCCTTCCATTCTATTTCATTTCACTTTCATCCCATCCTTTTATATCATTCTCGTAATATAGCTAAGCTGCTCGTAGTATTAAGCGCCATTTGATCAAATCAATCAATTCGAGACTATATGCTATTTCAAATGAGAATGATAATTTGAATATGATTAATCAATTCGAGACTATATGCTATTTCAAATGAGAATGATAATTTGAATATGATTAATCAATTCGAGACTATATGCTATTTCAAATGAGAATGATAATTTGAATATGATTAATCAATTCGAGACTATATGCTATTTCAAATGAGAATGATAATTTGAATATGATTAATCAATTCGAGACTATATGCTATTTCAAATGAGAATGATAATTTGAATATGATTAATCAATTCGAGACTATATGCTATTTCAAATGAGAATGATAATTTGAATATGATTAATCAATTCGAGACTATATGCTATTTCAAATGAGAATGATAATTTGAATATGATTAATCAATTCGAGACTATATGCTATTTCAAATGAGAATGATAATTTGAATATGATTAATCAATTCGAGACTATATGCTATTTCAAATGAGAATGATAATATGAATTAAAATAAATATTGGACGATACGACATATTATGATCAGTCGATTCGAGAGACTATATGCTATTTCAAATGAGAATGATAATTTGAATTTAAATATTGAACGATACGAGCAATAGTCCATAAATCATAATACACATATTATGATCAATCAAAATTTCCTCCCCAAAAAATATCATCAAAAATTAGGAAATTATCAAACTCGAATTTCTTTGTCTCTCTCATTGTTCAATGCATCTTTTCATTGATATTTTCATCAATATTTCGCATTTCAGTAATTCGAAATATAAGCGATCTCGATCGATAGAAAAATTCGAAATGTAAGCGATCTCGATCAATGGAAAAATTCGAAATGTAAGCGATCTCGATTGGTAAAAATACAGGCATTACTCTCATTTCAGGAAAAATAGAGTAACTTTTCATTTTTAATTGCTAACTTTGAATATCTCAATAGCAACCGTATTATTCTTACGAAGATAATCGAGAATGCCGTAATTTCGATTTCAATCGGTAAAAATACGGTAATTATTTATTCATTTTAGATAAAACAGAACAATTTTTGTCATTTTTTACTGTTGAGTTTATGATATACAGTATCTTTGAATATTAAAATAACGACCGTATCATTCTTATGACGATAATAGGGGATACTGTAATTTCTTAACATATTTCAGGATCAAATTCAAAATCCATAAATTTTTTTTTCTGAAAGAAACTAGCAAATATCAACTTGAAGTGTAAACTTATTCCTTAATCATTTTTGAATTCTCGATTAAAAAAAAAGTTACAAATCGAGAAATTAAGGCTAATCAAAGATTTGATAATTGCTTGTTTTATCATTTTTGAGGGAAAAAAATTTTATTTTCAATTCGATAAATGCTACAATATTTATAATAAATGAAGTAGAAAATAAAAAGCATTATGATTATCATCTGATCATTATCGTTAAATGATTTTATAGTATGTCAATTAAAAATTATATGTGCAAACTGATAATCAATGATTGAACTGATCCGACAACAATATTATCAAAATTTCGAAACGACCAATGGATTGAGCAATAATAATGAGTTTTATCGCCTTATCATAATTATCAAATATTTAGTGAAAAAATGGTAATGATGTAAAACTTGGTAATGATGAAATAAGCCAAGAATATAACACGCTCATTCATCATGAATTGATAATGATGAAATAAGCCAAGAATATTAAAAGCTCTTTCATCATGCTAGACTAGACAAATTAAATGATTTTTGATCAAAAATGAACTATCGGTTGGCATAATAATTTACGGCCATAATTATAGTTATTATATTTGGATCAAAAAAAAATAATATCAGTAAACCCATCTAAAACTATAAGCCAAGAAATAGTACCAATAATCTTTGTAAATTAGAAACCTAAAAATAAATGTCAACAACTTTTGTAAATTATAAGCCAACAATTTTTTATCTAAAAATTTCAATAAATTTTTAGCAGAAATAATATGATTAACATATCATAATTAGTAAAGGATTATTTATCAATTTCCAACGATATATCGAAATGATTGAAGAATACTTGAAAGAAGATCAGTTATCATATTTTTAATAAAACTGATAATAAAACATTGTAAAATGATAAACATGTTTTTTTTTATCTCAAATATATCATTCTCTTATCATATGTCATGAATTCAGTTGTAAAATTGGTAGCATGATATTTCATGTCAATAATGTCGTTCAAAAATTAAAAAAAAGTTTAAAAAATGAATTTGAAATAGATATCAAGATTAGAAAAGAACTGACCTCTTATCAATCTCAATTAATTATTCTCGATTTACTCTAAGTGAAGTAAAAATTGGATATGAACTGATAAAGATGATAATCGCCTCTATCTGAATAATTCGAGAATTACACAATAATACTGATTTTAGATACCTTCTGATAGCTATGTATCATTTTTCGATTAATTATGCTCATAGAGTTATATTCTAAGCCAAATAAAAATTGGATATGAACTGATAAAGATGATGATTGCTTCTATCTGAATAATTCGAGATTACACAATGATACTCATTTAGATACCTTCTGATAACTGCGTATCATTTCAAATCAAGTTAGAATAGATATGAAATGATCGATATATGAGAATCTTTCTACCGAAATAATTTTGGATTATATGATGATAAAATTCATTCGATATCATCTGATATTGATAGTAATCAAAATATGCCAATTAAAAAGGATAATATGTGATATGATTTTAGATGGGAATTATAAAAAAATTGATTCCAATAAATTAAGTCATATAATAATTACAGTTTAATATATAATACTCAATGAATTGATTTGATTTGATTATATTTAATGAAAAAAAAATGCAAAATTCAAATTTGGATGAAAATCTAAATTATAACAATGAAAATTTTGAATCTAACTAAGTTGTACTGATTACCAGATTATTGATTATTTGATAAAAATTAAATATCACAGAAATTCTCGACTATAAAACTACGTTACAATAGAATGTATTGATTATGAATAAATTGTGAAAATATGTTTAACAGAGTATTTATTAGAGGATTAATTTTAATATGTGCTGTATGATCAATTAATTGTTGTATATGAAATTTTTTTCAAGCAAGAAATTTTAAAAGTTATCAAAAATATATACATACTTGTAATATATCTTAGGATAAGAGCCTTAGGCTTTAGACTCTAGGCTTTAGGCTATAGATGCCAATATTGTAATTCAAAATATTTGCATAGAAATTTTTTTTAAGAGAGAAATTTTATAAATTTATCGAAATATATATATACTAGTAATATACCTTAGGATAGGAGCCCCAGGCTCTAGGCTATAGATACCAATATTGTAATTCAAAATATTTGCCGAGTATCATTTATGATAATATATTTAATTGCAAATTAAATATTTACCTGTAATGATAATTATAATTATTAACAATACCAATATTATCTATGTTTTCTTTACCTAAATTCATTATGAAAAGTAATAAGTTGAAGTGAAGCTGAGAAGATAATTACTGATAATTACTGATAATTTAAGTGATTGTTTTTAATATGATAAATTCGACTAAACAATGAAATTATAGGAATGAAAATTTTGCATATTTATCAAATTTCCCAATATTTATCATATCTTATAAAATTTAATGAATTATTTTCACTTATAAAATATAATACTATTGCTGTATGCTTCATCTCACATCTCTTAGCAATAATCATTTATCAAAAGTACACAATCTTGAATTTTCAAATTTTTTTCAATCATAGTTTTTTTTTTGTTTGAAAAACTTTTCTTTTTTTTCTTTTCAATTAAAAAAAGAAAAATTAAAATTTAATTTTTCCTTTTAATCAAAAATTCCCATTGAATAATAGTTCGTAACAATCAAAATTTATAATCGAAATAATTTTTCAAATAAATTGTTGTACTATCAAAAAAAAAAAAAAAAAATAGGAAAATAGATTTATTGCTTAATTTTACTTCCTTATTTTATCATTTGTTAATTTTTTTTCATTGAAATTTGATTTTATGAATGATAGTAAGTAAAATAATTTTAACAATTTGTTAGCTAAGTATTGAGAAAATTGCAATTCTCGAAAATATACCATATTATCTCAGAGAAAAAAAAAAAAAATTTATTGCTTAATTTTAAAATTTTTTTCCATCTTTCTCATTTTCAAATGTTTCATTCAAATTTTATCAATCATAGTGAAAAAGAAAAAGTACTTAAAACTATCATTTCTTTTTTTTTGCAATTTACGAATAAATATTGGAAAATGAAAGTATTCTCGAGAATACGAGAATACTTTTATTCAAAAAAAAAAACCTTAAGCACTTTTTTTTGTTTTTTTTTGTTTTTGTATTAATTGCAACTTGCAATTTTATTTTAGCATTACGTATAACATGAAAATTTTTCAATTTAAAATTTGCTTATTCTTATTTTAGGAGAAAATATAGCAATGTTAAAGGTAAACAATGCCAAATAAATAAATAAACAAATAAATAATGATTAGAAATGTAAAATAAATAAATAATGATTAATAATGTTAAATAAGTAAACAATTAAATAATGATTATATTTTTTCATTTTAATTATCATATCGAATAAATTATTTGCAACAAATTACTTAAATAAAATTTTCTATTTTTATATTTATTTTATTAAAAATAACAAAAAATTTTTTTCATTTTATTTGTTTATTTATTTATTTTTATTGTTAATCAAAAAAAAAAACAAAAGGAAAAGTTAATAAAATTAACTTTACGAATAATTAATAATTATTTTTGGAAACTTTTCTTTTTCGTATAATTTTAAAAATTGTGTAAAAAAAACAAATTGATTTTTATAAATTTTCAATTTTCTTATCAATCTCAATTATCACTTTAAAGTGATATAAATATCACATTGTATTTTGATGAATGGCTTAATTTTTAAATGTTTAAAAATTTGATCTATTCATTTATTGATCTATGCTTGATTTTACGGTACCGAAATATGCAAAAGTTTTGCTTTATCTTTTGTTAAAAATGATAATTGATTTTAGTTCGACCGCAAAATTTAAATAATCGATTGAAATTTATCAATTTTTTTAAATTGCAAATATTTTTGTCCTTTTTTTCCAATCATCTGATTTCGAACTTGAATTAATCCATGTTTTGTTAATTTTAATTAGTCCATTCTGATATCTCGAGATTAATCGATTACTAATGTCACTCTATTTCGTTCAATCAAAATCGATGAGCAAAATTGTTTATCACTGTGATAATTTACGATTATGCAAAGAATTACGAACAAACTTCCCCATTACGAGAGATATTTTATTTTTATTTTTTTTTTTTTAGAAGAAAGCTCAACGAGAAACTTTATTGATGGAAATAGATTTCCATGTGGAATTCGAGATCTCGTATCCTATAATCTTTTCTGCATTATATCACGAATGATGATATCATCAATTATCGTCAATGGATTAAAATTGATCAGATAATTTGAAAAATTGCCAAATAAATTAAAATTAAATTTGGAAAAGAGGAGATGGAAAATTAAAGTAGAATAAATAAAAATAAAAATCTTTAATGCTATTGAAATTCTAAATATAGCCATTTCATTTTATCATTTCGATTTTTAATATAATTATTTCAATTATTTAGGTATAGATATTTTAATCAATCATTTAGATTATTTAGATATAATTATTTTTTTTTAAGTATATTATTTAGACGTAGCTATTTTCATCATTTAGATATTGCTAATTTCAATTATTTAGATATAGCTATTTTGATCATTTAAATATAGTTATTATCGATTATTTGAATATAATTATTTTGATTATTCAGATAGAATTATTTTCAATCATGTAGATATAGCCATTTTTGATTACTTAGATATAGTTATTTCAATTATTTAGGTATAGCTGTTTCAACTGCTAGTATAATTATTTGAATATAGTTATTTCAATTATTCACATATCGTTATTTTGATCATTTAGATATAGCTGTTTCAACTGCTAGTATAATTATTTGAATATAGTTATTTCAATTATTCACATATCGTTATTTTGATCATTTAGATATAGCTGTTTCAACTGTTAGTTTAATTATTTAGATATAGTTATTTTGATCATTTAGATATAGTTATTTTGATCATTTGATATAGTTATTTTAATTATTTAGATGTAGTTATTTCAATTATTTAGATATAGTTATTTCAATTATTTAGATATAGTTATTTTGATCATAGTTGTTTCAATTATTTAGTTAATTATTTACATATAGTTATTTGAATTATTTTATTCGGCCAAAATGTTACATTAAATGATCAGATCAAGATATTTTATTAATGAACAGATCGAATGATCCATGTTTACTTATTATCCTCTAATATCATATTTAATAGAAATACATATCATTTTCGTTTTATCTCTTCCTCCTTTTCCTATTTACATTTTTAATTTTTAATTATTGACCTGTAATTTATAGGTTTTATTTACGTTTTACATATTCCCTTATGACATATATCTTTCTAATTATCATACTTGTAAATATAGGTTCATCTCTTTTCTTATCATAACAGGTTTATCAATTCTCTTATCATTATAATTTTAGTTATATCGTTTTCAATCATTGATATAACAAAGTTTTACTCCAAAAAAAACTTCAATAAATTATGGCTATATAAATTGAAAATTGCATTATTTAAAATATTGCATTACTTTTTTTTTCGAATTATTTTATCAAAATTATTCTTACTTTAACATTAATTTATCAATGATATGTTTAAGAATTTTTCAAAGAAATAATATTTATTCTATTCCTATAGAATAATATGAATAAAATTTTTAGTATAGCAAAATTAAAAATTAGAAATATAGAAAAATCCTAACTGAAAATATAAAGAGTATGTCTGTTCTAAAAAACAGAATAATATAAATTGTTAATAGTAATTCAAATATCAATATAGCATTTCGTATAAGGAATTTCCAGTCTAAGATAGTCTAAAATTGCTTGAACTTATCATTGTTTATTTGTTCTATTCATTTGAACATGTTATTCTCGAATTATTTCTTTTGAATGTTAGACTATCTTATTCTCGAATTCATTCTTTTGATCGCCTTATTCTCAAGTTATTTCTTTTGAATGTCTTCTTCTTGAATTTTTTTCTCTTGATCGCCTTATCCTTAAGTTATTTCTTTTGAACGCTTTATTCTCCAATTATTTTATTATCAGAAAAGTTAAGTAAGTGATGAAATTGATAAGTTGTGAAGTTCACTAACAATATCATCATCATTGATAGAATCCACCTAGCAATGCCAAAATTGTCAATATTAGCCTAGGAGATTTAAATAATTAAAATAATTTGATTCATTTCCCATACAATAAGTATTAATGATTCCGGGATATTATTACAGTATTAGTTTTGATAAATATTTCATATTGATAAATTGAAAGAACTGATGATTGATAAAAATATTGTTAAATGAATTTCTATTATTCTCATCATTCTAATTTATCTATTGGAAATGATATTTAATTATTTTCAATTTAAATTTATGCAAATTAATTTTAGTAACTGCTGAAATTTATAATATTTCAAACGATTATTAATCGTTTGAAATATTTGAATAAGCAAAGCAAATAGGATTATTTATTAATTTAAAAATTATTAATTCTAATTTTGTTTTTATTTTTAGCAAAAAAAAGACAATAATTAAATTTAGGTTTAGAAATTACGAAATATTATCCATTCCATTTATCATTTTTAATTGCCGTAATTCAGTATTATCTATTATGCGTAGGCGTATCATTTCCATCTTCCTTTTTTGTTTATTTATTTATTTATTTTTTTGTTAAATAAACAATTAGCAAAAATGAATTTGATGAAAAGAAGGAAGAGAATTGTATGTAATTGCATGGAAACTGATAATATTTAGTTATCATGTAAATTAATGATGTCATATCATGATCTATTTGTCGAGACTAAAATTTACATAATGTTTAAAATTAAATTATCAATTGAAGTTTCTTTTTTTTATTTTTCAAATGTCAATATTATCATCATCGAGAATGTATAATCAGTTAAAAATATATATATAATCATAGCCAATTAATCGATTCATTTTTAATATTCACGTATCTCGTACGCTTATTTGATTTCTATGCATTATCAATTAATTAATTAACATGGAAATATTTCGAATTATATCATTGATACTTTCACTTCATTGATAATCATTATAAATAATACATCATTCGAATAGTTTTGTTTTTTTTTTTCGAGAGTACAATATGATTGCAAGTATCATTTGAATCATTTTATCAATTAAATCGTTGGAATGATAAAATTAAATTTATATCTTATTTGATCATCCGTTACATATATATGTATATCATATATCATTTTAGTGAAATAAATTAAAGCTCGAATTGATAAGTTTTAGTAAACTAACTTAACTTTCATTAATCATCCTTCAAAAAACTATCCAAACATTTTCATTTAAAAAAAAAAAAAAAAAAAAAAAACACATTTATCAGTGACATTGATTTAGTATATCATCAAGTAAAATATGATAGCATTTCATTTATTCGATAGAATATTACTTTTATATCAGTACGTTGAAAATGATAATATTTCATTTATTCGATAGAATATTACTTTTATATCAGTACGTTGAAAATGATAATATTTCATTTATTCGATAGAATATTACTTTTATATCAGTACGTTGAAAATGATAATATTTCATTTATTCGATAGAATATTACTTTTATATCAGTACGTTGAAAATGATAATATTTCATTTATTCGATAGAATATTACTTTTATATCAGTACGTTGAAAATGATAATATTTCATTTATTCGATAGAATATTACTTTTATATCAGTACGTTGAAAATGATAATATTTCATTTATTCGATAGAATATTACTTTTATATCAGTACGTTGAAAATGATAATATTTCATTTATTCGATAGAATATTACTTTTATATCAGTACGTTGAAAATGATAATATTTCATTTATTCGATAGAATATTACTTTTATATCAGTACGTTGAAAATGATAATATTTCATTTATTCGATAGAATATTACTTTTATATCAGTATGTAGAAAATGATAATATTTCATTTATTCGATAGAATATTACTTTTATATCAGTATGTAGAAAATGATAATATTTCATTTATTTGATAAAATATTATTTTTTCGCAATTAGAATTTTTGATAAAACTTTGACTAATTATCTTTTGCAAGGCTATAATCATTTGCTATAATATTTACTATGAATTTCGGTTAATTAGTATAACTAATTATTATTATGATGATTTTTTGCTTATTAAGTTTTTTTTTCCATATTTTCATTATTTTTCTTTTTTTGTTGTTTATTTCTCATCTTACTTTCTTATTATTTATTAGTAAAATTTGGAGAATTGATATCAAATTTTAATTTATAAATTTTATTTTATCATTTTCATTTATATATCTTTTTTTTCAATATATCAATTATCATATCACTGAAAATATTTAATTTTCAAAATAGCCAATCTTATTTTTTGTATCATAAATTCATCCATTTTAATTATTTTTATTTATCAATTATCATATCATTGAAAATATTTAATTTTCAAAATAGCCAATCTTATTTTTTGTATCATAAATTCATCCATTTTAATTATTTTTATTTATCAACTATCATATCATTGAAAATATTTAATTTTCAAAATAGCCAATCTTATTTTTTGTATCATAAATTCATCCATTTCAATTATCAGGTTAAAAATTTAATTATAAAATTGAAATAAAAAATTTTATTGGAAAAAAAATAATAAAAAAAGCAATTTCAACAAAAATTAAAATCACATTTTTTTTTGTTTTAACCTTTAATTCTATTTCTTTAATGACTATTAAAAAGTTCTCATCGTTATCAGCATAAAAAAAAAGAGCAAAAATATCAAACTACTAATTTTACGCCATTAAAAAAACCTTATAAGCCGTAATTATATTACTTAAGCCTTAATCATATAAGTTATTGAGCCTTAATTATCAGTAATGGCAATTTTTGCCAATTCCAAATTATCATAAGAATCTCTTTTTTTTTTTTTTTTGCTTTTTCTTGATTATTTTTAAAGTAAAATTTAATACGATTTTCTTTTAGATTCCGCTTTCTAGGCTTTTAGGCTCATTACAATATTATTTATTTCAGTAAAATGATCCTAAAGCCTATTCTTTTTTTCCACTCTTTCTAATTATTTCCTTATTTTCGCATATTTCATTATTATTGAAAATTACTATTGGAAATTATGAATTCGAATTTTAAAAATTTTCCAACAATTTTAGGATAATATTTCCAACTATACTTATTAATAAATAAAAAAATTTTGATAATTTTTTTTTTAGAAAAAGAAATATTTAAAAAAATAAAAACTTTTTTTTCATTGTTAAATGAGAAATAACAATATTCTATTATTTGTGTTTGTTATTGTTAAAATTATCAAAATGATAACAGAATGATTGTTTTTTTTTTTAATTTTATTCAATTTCAATTTATTTATTAATTTATTTCAAATTTTGATTTAAATTATTTTTTTATATGAAATTTAATTTACTTATATTTTATCATTATTTATTTGTTTATTTATTTATTATATCATTATATCATCATACTGAAACAATTATTTAAACTTTACATTTCTCGATCAAAATTTTCTCTTGTTTCGAAAGGAAGAAAATAAAAAGAAAAAAGAAAAACGATATGATGTAACTGATAATGAATAATTGATTAATTTGATAATAAAATTCCATTATATATTATTAAAAAAAAAAAAAAAGAAAACAAATTTATATTTTATATTTTATTTTAATGCTATTTGCATTTTGCCTAAATATTATTCGTTTCGCCGAGAAAAAAAAAGCAATTATTTTGCAAATTGAATTTTATATATATTTTTTTTTTTTTAGAACTAAGACTAATTTAATTTTTTATTTTTTTTTTCATAAAATATTGAAGTATTTGAATTGAAATAAATTTTTACATATTGTCATTTTCTTATTTTCTTATCGTCATTATTTTGGTATTCCATTTAAAATTTAATACTAAATTTAGTAATAAGTTTTTTTTTTAACTTTTATATAGTATTGATAAGCTTATTTTTTTATTCGTTGATTATTATGATAAGTTTACGTTTTCGACAATTGCAATTATCCATGCGATATTATTATCTTTTTTTTTCAAACTTTTATGTAGTATTGATAAGTTCATTTTTTTTTTATTCATTGATCATTATGATAAGTTTACGTTTCCGACAGTTGCAATTATCTACGCAATATTATTATCCTTTTTCTAAACCTTCTATGCAGTGTTGATAGGCACTTTTTTTATTCGTTGATTACTATGATAAGTTTACGTTTTCGACAATTGCAATTATCCATGCAATATTATTATCTTTTTTTTGAACTCACATGTAGTACTGATAAACTTATTTTTATTCGTTTATCATTTTTCAAAAGATTAGCTCAAAATTTGAGTATTCTGATCATTATGATAAGTTAACATTTTCGACAATTGCAATTATCCATGCAATACTGTTATCTTTTTCAAACTTCTATGCAGTATTGATAAGCTTACTTTTTATTCGTTGATCATTATGATAAGTTTGCGTTCTCGACAATTGCAAATAATATGCAGTATTATTATCATAATAAATATTCATACTTTGAGCCAATCTTTTGAAATTTTGTACTTAAGTATTATTATGATCATTAACGCTTCATAATACATCTTTATTCGATTCAAATATCAGCTTATCATCAACTTGTTTTTATCTTGAAATTTTTGATTTTTATTAAGTAATTAATTAGCTTAACATTTCTATCAATCCAAGAAGGTAATGAAAAAAAGGGGAAATAAATTCTCGAAGATGAATAGAATTCACTTCATTTATTTCCTCAACCTGAATTAATCGAAAATTTTACTTTTCATATATGAACTTTTTCTATTGATGATATCTTTCATGTCATTGCAACAAAATCGAGAAAAAGAATTTTCTCGACAACAATTTTTCAACGTCTTATCCACTTCTTACGATGAAAACAAATGCTTGAAAAAGTTTTTTGAAAAAAAACGAGAAAATTATCGATGTTATAGAGTCTTCTAAAATATTTTGTTTAACATTTCTTCTAAACTTTTTGCATTAATTTTTCCTAAATCATAAATAGCCTAATATTGCTTATTATCACTCATTGATTATGTCCTTTTAAATTAGCTGATCAATTAATTGGATGAATAAATGATAAGCTGATTAATTTAATGAATGATTGATAAGTTGATTAAAATCTTTTCAGAAAAAAAAGTTAAAATAACGATAATAGACTTATTTGCTAAACTAAAAAATACAAAAATGAAATAATGAGACGAAGCAAATTGCATATAAAGCAATTATTTCAAATTTTTAAAAATATTTTTTATTTTCTCGAAATGAAAATTTTACGTCTTAACACTAACTATCAATAATTTTCGAATAAATTCATTCAAATTTTTTCCACAATTTGTGATTATCAAAAATTTTATTATTTATATAAATAAAAGAATTTTCTTTTTGTTTATCGTATCCATTGATTAAAGCTTAAAAATTGAAGATTGATAAAACCTGGAAGAGAGAATTAATTCAAGAAAGTTTTTAATTTATATAAATTAGTATAGGAGAATTCTCCAAATTAAATTAAATGTAAAATGCGACTAATTAGGTAAATGAAATGATCCGATCTTTTACGATCAATTTTCAATTATTTGATTGTTTTTTTTTAAATTAAATTCATTACGAAACATTTTAGCTATCTGTAAAACCAATGTTCAAAGAGAGATAAAACATAAAAAACAGAATAAATATTTGAAATAAATTAATTCAATTCAATTCGATTTAATTCAGTTCAAATTTTTCGCTCATTTTTAATTTGATTTAATTTAATTTTTTTAAATTTAATTTGATTTCAATTTAATTTATTTAATTTTGGCTTCACTTAAAATTAAATTAATTCAATTTTAAAATATTTCGAATTTCATATTTGAATTATGTATTAATGAATTTAGTAAAATTATCGATTATTTATTTCCAATTTATTCATTTATCAGAAACATATTTTGATCATGTATATAGAATAAACTTAAATACTTCAAAAGGTTTAATCCTATAATTTAAATTATCAATGATATTAAGATATATGAGCATTAAAAGTTTGATTTTTACTTACGAAAAGAAAAATAACAATATTTCTCAACTATTAAAGAATGATAATTAATGAATGACAAATGATAATGATAAGGAAGAAATTTATCAAAATGATAAAGCTATGAAAAGGACTGATGCGAAATATGATCGGAAAAATAGGAATGTAGATATTCGATAGAAGATAAATAAAACGATGGTATCAATGATCGTTGAAATCTAAGTCATAATCATTAAAATCTTTTTCCGAAACTTTTGAATGCAACATAACGATTTAGTTCAAAGGACAATCATATGATAAGACGGAATCTTCATTGATGCAATCAATTTATCATTTTTATCAGATATTTGAATTTTAACGAACGAAAATGACAAGCTACACATACATACATATATATGCATAATAAATTTACTGATAAATTTTTGATAATTTATCATGATAACGACAATTTTTGCTATTTGTTATAAAAATTGCATAAATTTTTCGATAATTTAGAGAATGATAACAAAATTTTTTCCAAAATAATATTTCAATTCGTCTCGTCTTTTCTCGAGAAATAATTCTATTTGAATTGACCTACTTATAAATGCATACAAGATTTCACGTTAATTCTAAATAAATTATATGGCCAGCAATTTATTATTAGTGGCCAAAAAAAAGAATAAAGAATGATAAATTTGAATGTTCATTTTAGGCACAATCAAAGAGACTTAATCAAATCAGTAATGAAGTATGATAATTTGAAATTCTTAAATTATCTGATAAAATATTTTTTAATTCGCAAAAATTTTATCAAATCATATCAAAACAAATAAATAAATAAATAGAAAAATAAATTGATTTATTACGTACGTTACGTGATTTTACTCAAATAATTTAAATTTTCCGTTTGGAAAATCACGTAAAAGATTTTTTGAGGAGTATAAGATAAATTACATTTCTTAGATATTATAAATTATGATAGAAGAAATTAACTAATCATAATTTAATTGATCACAGTAATTAATCATAATTAAAAAAATCATAATTTAAACTAATCATAATTTAAATAATCATAATTTATGATTAACTAATCATGATTTTAAAAAAGAGGTGCATGTGAAATTCATTCGCAAATCAAGTGAATAATCAATAACGAATGTGATAATATAAGTGATCGTTCAAACAATTGTTTTTTGATTAGTTACGACGATGAACAGATAAGTTAAAACTTTATGATGTAAAGATATTAGTATGATAAAATTAGAAATATTAGAAACAATATGTTACGCTGATAAATTATTATTAATTATGATAATTTTGAATTTTAATTCTTAATTTTTCATTTGATAGCATTGATAATTATTAGATAATATTTATAGTAATCATTGATATGATAATTAATCATTACTAATCTTGAATTTTGATTCTTAAATTTTGAATTTAAAGTATTAAAAATTATCATATATGTATATATGATATTTATAAGAATTGTTGATTCGTATACTGATATTATAGTTAATTATGCTGACTTTAGATTGATAATTATCATTATGTATAATTATAGCACTTGTTGGTTAGAATAGTTATATTATCATAATTAATTATTCTATTTTTAAATTGAAAGCGTTGATAATTATCATATGTATATTCATAACACTTATAGATTAGAATAGTAATATTATCATAATTAATTAATCTATTTTCAAATTGAAAACATTGATAATTATCGTATACATATTTACAGCATTCATTATTAGAATACTGATATTATAGTTAGTCATGCTAATTTTAGATTGATAATTATCATGCGTATAATAATTATAGCACCTATTTGGTTACAATACTGATATTATAATTAATTATTCTATTTTTAAATTGAACGAAGCATTGATAATTATCATATGTATATTTATAGCATTTATTATTAAAATACTGATATTATAGTTAGTCATACTAATTTTAGATTGATAATTATCGTACAATTAATTATTCTATTTTTATAATTATAACACATATTTGCTTAGAATGGTGATATTATAATTAATTATGATAGTCTTAGATTGAAAGTATTGATAATTATCAGTACGTATATTTACAGTACCTATATAGATTAAAATAGTGATATTATATCACAATTAATTATTCTATTTTTAAATTAAACGAAGCACTGATAATTATCTCATATTTATATTTATAGCAATTGTTGTTGATTAGAGGAAAAAAAAAGTTTTTTTCTTTTTTTGTTTGCAAATGAATTTATAAAAAATTTGACTAAATAATTTATCATACATTAATGTCTTTAAAAAAAAAAAAAGTTACATTTCCCATAAACGATTTATTCCTTCGTCGTATATATAATAATATATACGACAACATCAATCATTATTGTCATTATTGTTTTTTTTTTGTGAAATTATTTCAACAATATTTTATAAATAATAAAATAAAACATTAATTGTCTATTCGTTTCATTTTTACATTTTCAATTTATTCCTTTTTGTTATTTCGTTAAAACCAAATTAATCAAATTTAACTAAACATTTCCCAACGTCAATTCATTTCTTCCATCTTTCATTTCACTTATTTCTTCAATTTACCTTTTGAAATTTATACGCAAAAGATTTTATTCCAATCTTTTTGTCATCAATCAGATTATGCTTGAAATAACAATTTGATTTTTTTAGTTAATACTTATTTCAACTTATCGTTTGACTCGAGATTTTGATCTAATCTTTATTATCATCGGATTGTGCTTGAAATAACAATTTGATTTTTTTAGTTAATACTTATTTCAACTTATCTTTTGAATTCATACTCGAGATTTTGATCTAATCTTTATTATCATCGGATTGTGCTTGAAATAACAATTTGATTTTTTTAGTTAATACTTATTTGAACTTATCGTTTGAATTTATACTCGAGATTTTGATCTAAGCTTTATTATCATCGGATTGTGCTTGAAATAACAATTTGATTTTTTGATTAATACTCATTTCAACTTATCGTTTAATTTATATTCGAGATTTTGATCTAATCTTTGTGATCATCAGACTGTGTTTCAAATATTACTTCGATTTTCTAGTTAATACTCTTAAAATTTTTACTCGAGATTTTGTTCTAATTTTATCATCATCGATCAGATTGTGTTTAAAATGATACTTCAATTTCTTGGTTAATGCTTA
Organism: Dirofilaria immitis; assembly: GCA_024305405.1. Taxonomy (NCBI): domain Eukaryota; kingdom Metazoa; phylum Nematoda; class Chromadorea; order Rhabditida; family Onchocercidae; genus Dirofilaria; species Dirofilaria immitis. Next base: position 177,671 of record JAKNDB010000007.1, read on the forward strand.
TTTTAATTTAATTCTTGAAATTTATACTCGAGATTTTGTTTTAATCTTTATCATTATCGGATTGCATTTAAAATAATACTTATTTTAATTTACCTCTCAAAATTTTTACTCGAGATTTCGTTTCAATCTTTATTATCATCGGGTTGTGTTTGAAATAATACTTCGATTTTTAGTTAATACTCATTTCAATTTGCCTTTCAAATTTATACTCGAGATTTTGTTCTAATTTTTATTATCATCGACTTTTTTATTTAATACTTATTTCAATTTACCTCTCGAAATTTTTACTCGAGATTTTGTTTTAATCTTTATTCATCATCGGATTGCATTTAAAATAATACTTCGATTTCTTAGTTAATAACTTATAAAGATGACATTGCAAGACGAGAAATAAGCCTTGTTTTAGGATATCTTAATTATTTCTCAGAATATGTCCTATATTATTGCTATTAATAAATATTTAAAAAGTATTTCGCTCTATTTCAATCTATTCTTGAGAATATCTTTTCTTTTTAAAAATTATTTTATTTAATAAAAATTTATTTTTCTAAAATTTCAAATATATACCAAATAATATTATAAATATTGGCTTGGACTGATAACCTATGAAATTTGAAATATTAGCAAATAAACGAATAAATTTGATTGAAAAAAATAAGTTGAAAAATCTAAACTTTCCTTCAAAAAGCTCATACATCATTTATTGACAAAATATCAAACTTATAAATATAACTGATAATAACAATGATAAGTTTTGACTAAAATTTCAATAAGTTTAAAGTTCACAAACTTTTTTTTCTCGAAATTTAGATCGAATATATATATATATATTCATATTATGATAATTTATCATTAAATTTGGCAATATTTTATTGTATAATTGATTTAAAGAATTGTTGCTTTTATCAATAATTATAATTTGGGCAATTATCATTTATCAATATTTAAATATTTTTTTAAAGCGATTTTTTAAAAATATATTCAATAAGTTTTAAATAGCTAATTATCGTCTATGAATTGTATATTTTACGTACGTTTAATTTGCAAATGTATTATGAATTTGTATATTTATCTTATCACGTAAGTGCTATAAATATATACGTAAATATATTAATTAAATATGTGATAAGCTTCTCGTAAACATGTGATAAGTTTCTCGTATAATTTGTCTAATTTTTTTTTTTAAACTTTCTTTTTCAAATTCAGGCATTTTTTGATCGAATAATAATTTTTCCACTTAAGTTTTATTTGTTAAAATAGGAAAAATCAACGACACGATGATGAGCATGATGTAGAATGAAAGGTCAAAGAAAAATTCAAAGATATCATACCAGCTTATCATATCATTTATGATAAAGAAATTCATTTTTGCAAAAGTGAAATACTTTTTATTGATAATGAGCGATATAATGATGAAGAAATATATGAAAATGAAGATGAAATCAACTTGATATTTAAATAAGATACCAGTTTATAAGTTTTAAAATTTGATATCCTCTATTGTTTGCTCATATTTTGTAAAAGTGCATTTTCGCTTATATTTTCCTTAGTCTAAGTAGCGCTATAATTTCAGGTCTTAAAATTATAATTTCAGGTTTGGAACTTACAATTTCACGAAAAATTACAGAATGTTTACAGAATTATTATTTTATTGCATTCTTCCAGTTCTAGTATTAGCACAAAGTAAGAGTTTTTTTTCTTTTTCTTCAATTATTATATCTTAAATAAAATAAACGCATGATAAATAAGACTGATTAATGTGAAGATAGTCTGTCAGTGATAATAGATGATTAATATGATTACAATCCTTGATCGAGAAAAAAAGTGATAACAGATGATTAATATGATAACAATTCTTGATCGAGAGAAAAAGAAATTAATCGAATCAATACTTATAAATCAATTTTTGAAGTTATTATTTTATATTTTTAAAATTTCAAATTTCTTATTTTTAGATGCACTATTAGATGAAACAAATGAATATAGGCAAGACTTATGGCCTTATATGGATGATATGAAACAACGGCCAAATGATTTATCTAATTTGGTTTGTTTGTTTCTTTTCCTTATTTTTTCTTTTCAAATTTCTTATCTTGAAATGATTGATTAATTTTTAAGTAATATAAAATTTAATTTAGCATAATTTAATATTTGTCAATCGATATTATTTGATCTAATTCATCCTGAATCATAGAATAGTTCTCTAACTGATAGGATGATTGATTAAAATGATTTAGTATCATGGGACAAGTTCCATGATTGATCGTAAAGAAAATAATATTTGTCAATCGATATTATTTGATCAAATTCATCCTGAATCATAGAATAGTTCTCTAACTGATAGGATGATTGATTAAAATGATTTAGTATCATGGGACAAGTTCCATGATTGAACGTAAAGAAAAAAAGGAAATTTAATCTATTAGCATAACACAATTCAATAATTTAATATCAATAAAATATCAATAAATAATAATAAAATAATCAGAAATATATATGGTCAAAGTTTAAATCAAATTAATAGAAAAATGTTAATTTCAAATGAATGATCAATTAATTTGATATAAGTAAAAAAATAATCAATTAATTTGATAAGCATTGATATTTTTTATAAATGAGAGAAAAAAAACATTAATATTTCTAAATTTCAAATTAAACGATTGAGATAATTCGAGAAGGTAAAAAAAATTATTTGACTTTCAGCAAAACAATAATACAGCAAATAAGAACAATGTTTCGATTAATTAAATGATTATAATAGCTGATAGTTATTAGGCTATAAGATGATAATTATGAATTATTATTATTTGCATAATAATCATAGCAAATAACGATAAGGAAGTTAAATGATAATAAAAACAAAAAAATAAGAAAATAATATTTAAATAAGTTGATCAGATCAGATATCAATAAACTAGATATGAGAGGATCTTCGATCAATAAATTGTGTATAATAAATTGTTTCATCTATATTTGCGCTAAAATATTTTGGCGCAATTGTCTTCTCATTTCAAATAATCTATTTTTAGTTTACAGAAGTATGATTAAGACTTTAATAGAAATAATAGTATCATTATTATTTTTGTCGATAAATAAAAACGATCATTTTTCAATTTATAGGTGTACTACGATCCACGTCTGAAACGTTGGGCCAGCCAATTGAGATTTGGTAAACGAGCAAATTGGGCCAGTAAAGTACGCTTTGGATGATAATGATAGTAACACGATTATTGTAACAAAAAAACGCCAAGGCTTCAATCAATAATGATTAATCGATTGATTGATTTGATTTGAATTGAATTGATCTCTTTTCTGCTTTCAAAAATTTTTTAAATAAAAAAAACTAAATGACCTGCTCACTTTCTCTCTTTGACCTAATTAACACCAAATACCCACCACCCACCCACTTTTTTACTCTTTTTTCACTATCAAAATTTTATAGACTTGCTTCTTTCCAACCTATATTTCTTCACTCATTCAAAATACAGTCCCGTTATGCAAACTTTCATCCCTGAAAATTCTCCAATTTCCGGACTCAATTTCCCGAATAAAGCAAACTGCATATTTTGAATTAAGTAAATAAACATTAATCGTATATTGCAAATGCGTATCATTTTGTTTCAGATCTTTTAAATAAAAGCATTGAATTCTGTATGTTTTGTTATTTTCCATTTACAAAAAAAAAAAAAAAAGACGATTGATTTTTTCATATTCAGAGGAATGTAAATTATTCAATTAATTTATTAAAGACAGTATTTATTGGCTGAAATATTTTCACATATTCAATCAGTTTAAGTATAAAGTCCTAAATGAATTATAACATTCTCGAATTTCTCTTTTCTTGAGTATCATTAGTCGGACTACTTTTTCACTTCATTTCTGAGAAAATTCTCAGCCTACCGTATCGTTGCCCAATTCAAATTTTATTTAACATATCCGCAAATTCTCCTAATATTATCTCATAATTCGTGACTACAAATATTTCGTACAATGTTTTTCCTTTCATTTTGTTATCAAGAAAATCATGCTAAGGTTTTATTCAAAATACTGTCGATCATTGCTGTACTAAAAACAATATGATCATAAAGTAATGATCAAGAAAATTGGCGAGAGGAAAAAAACCTGTTAAATGCAAAATTTCCGCTATCGATCTATTATTTCGTATCTGAAATATTCAGCAAAAAAGCAGATCAGTTTTAGTTTATATAACAAGCTATAGCTTAGAAAATATTTAAATTGAAAATTTTTACGTTTTGTAATTTTTTTAAACTAAATTTTAGACTATAAAAATTATCGAATAATTTTATCAAATATCAATTTAAGCATACTAAATTCGATAGATATGAAGAAGGAATAGGAAGGTATGTTGAGAGAGATTTTAAAAACGTTATGATATATATTTATTGTTTCATATTTTAATCCTATTTAGTGTAATAACAAATTGATAAAAATGATTATTGTTTATTTATGACTGATAAATGATCTCATTTTTATGCTATCAAATGTGTTAGATATAAATGATTAAGTTGTTTGAATGATTAATTTTTAATTTTCTCTCTTTTTTTTCTAAAATTTTTATTTCTTATTTTATTCAAAAATATATAAAGCATGCAATGAGATGAATATTCATTTCATTTTCATCATAAAATTAATTGGATATGCCAAAGGTAAATAAGGAAAAATTAAATATAAAGATGTAATAAATATCAGAAATTATCGTCATCAACATTATTCTCATTTAACATCAAATTATACATCATATATAGCATTTATATATAATATGATAATAGCATATAAGAGTTGGCAATTTTGTTAAAAAAAATTTTATATTATGTAAAAAAGGAGGAATCTAATTCTTAAAATGAAAGAATTCAACAGTCATATTATCGTATTCATAGCATGTAGAAAAAAAGAGTTTTTATTGTATAAATATATTATCATATTATAAAAGAGCTAATAGAAGAAGTGAATGAAGGTAATGCACAATGAATAGACAAAATTATTCATAAATGAAGAAATCAAAGAAAGGATGGATGCGATTAATTTGAAATCCTATTTTGTCGATGTAATAATAATTTCTTTCGAAATGTCAATTTATAATAAAAACTTATATCAGCTACCCTACTATATGGACCTTTTATGATCCAAAATTATTTTTCGATTTCTCGAAAAACCTTAACCTTATCTGAATTCAATTCTTTTCCGTACTTATTTTTTTCTAATTTAAATAACGAATTATCGAAAAAAGAAGTCTTCAATTCTTCAGTGCTAATAAAAATTGACATTTGAAAGGAACATTCCGTTGCAAAATACCATTGTTTAGTATATTTAAAATATACAGGGATTTAAACAGAAATATCAAAAATCAGCCAATAAATATAGCTAAATCTATCGCAAGCCCGAAAATTCTCAATTACAGTATAGTAAAAATCTAGAGAAAGGGAAAAAAAAGATTAACATTAACCGGAATTCTCATGTAATAAGATCGATTCAAAAGAAATTAACCAGTACATCAACAGGATCGTACAGATATACAATTAGTATGAAATTTAATTATTTAAAGTTCAAAGCAGCACCACAGTCATTAGTCATTTGTCTTTTAATTACTCAAGTTCTCTAAAAGTCCAAACATCTAGGATAATAACTATCTAAAGTCCTGATCGCACAATTAATACTAATATGCCCAAGAATAATATATATAACTTTAGTACGAGAACTGGACAAAAAAAATTACGATCTCATATCATGGAATTAATGGAAATTTGAGATATTGATTAAGAACATAGCGTATCTAAAAAATTTGCATGCAAATGTGTACAAGAAGAAGGCCTTAAAAACAAATACCTGAAGGGAAGAAATTGGGAAAAGAAAAGAAAATCAACAACAAAGCTAGCAGGTAAACAAAAATTATCTTTGCACTAAGTGCATAATTTGACGAATTGTTTGCTCAAATTGAGGTATAATATGTTGTTCAGCCTGCACAACTTCATTAGTGGAAGACGATGAAGCACATTGCCGTAATTGACGAATAAATACATCCATACGATTCAGTAACTCACTAAAATTCAAAAATTAAAGTAAAAAAAATTTCAACTCAACTCGTATAAACACAATCTAAATAATTGCAAAGAGCGAACAAAAAACATTTGAACTGCAATAATTGCACTTCTCATCCATTGAATCTAAGAAGCGACGTGAAACAAATAAAGAGAATATTGATCGAATAAATTTGAGAATTATATGAAAACGTTTTGAAAATAAAAAAAGCAATTTAAAAAAGCAAATCAGGAAAATAAAATGAATATTAAATATTTTTTGCTTCTTAACTAAGTTTCTTGTTCATAATAAAAACTATTTTTCAATTTGATAGAACAATAAAATAGATTGATAAACTACAAATACTCTCTAAGCTTCTATTTTGATCATATCTTTATTAAACTTCTTTACTTCAATAAAAATTAACATTTAGTTAGTTCATTTAAAACAAATTAATATTGAGTTATTTCAAATAAATTGAGTTACTCTAATTAAAATAAAATTGAATCATTCAGTAGACGTACTTTTAAAAAGTGAAAAAATAAATCATACAAATAATTGTATAAACTACAGACATTCAGAAAGACAAGAGATTCAGAAGTAACGATCCAAAAGGAGGACATAAATGTTTCAAAAGCAAGTTTAATAAGCAAATTATTTTTCATTACACAATGTTAAAAGCGATTTTGCAGGTATTCTCGCATTTTCATATATCAAATTTTAAGCAAAAATTTTCCCTTTTTCAAATTTAATAAGAACTAACCGATAGCGAAATTTTGAATGTGGTGAGATATTTTCAGCATAAATGGCGCACAAATGATGAAATTTTTGCATCAAATCACTCAATCGGATCAGTAGTGTATGCTGGCCATCGGTACAATTGGCACGATGTCCTTTCACTCGACTAACACGTTCGTTACGCAAATCACAAATACAACTTTCCAAGCGCCGATACAAATCCGACAATGAATCGCGGCTTACCTTAAGTTATTTAAATAATAAATAATTTACTGTAGACGAACAAACATACCCTTACATGACAAGCTGAAAATAAAGCAAAACATTATGATCACTTCTTAAACTCTAAAATCAAAGTTCGTTCCGCCTATTCGGAGGTTTTCTAAACTAAAATTTTCTATTGACCTTTCTAAACTAAAATTTTCTATTGACTTTAAAATTTCTTAGCTTGGCGTTTATTCGCGTGAAGTCAATTATCATTGAAAAATTCCTATAAAATCTCTAAGTGAATTATTATTAGCAAGCTGATTAAAACATTCTTATACTAAAACATAAGTACTTACAGTAGGCTTATTGCTTTCTTGGGCGCTAGAAGTTGAACTATCTGAAGTGGATACCGCACCATGTGTATCTGCAACATTCTCCATCATCGAATAGCGTTTCTCGCCAGCACGAAGAAGCGGTCCTAAAATTCGAACTTCTACAAATACATTTCATAACTGATAAATGCAAATTTAATTATTGCGGAGCTTGTAAGATTTCAATCACTATACATGAAAATTTCAAAAACATAACCGTATAGTTGATAAAATAAATAAGAAAGTTTGTTAAATATTTCCATCCTAATTTCTTGAACTCCGTGAAAAAATATTTTCCGCTAAAATGGAATTTGATGTGAACAAAATAAGAAATAAAAATTGCCTTTGGAAGGTGTCGGAATCAAACTCGGATTACCCATTTTTTCGAATTTTGAAGTGAGATCACGAAGTGATTGAGCTCGTATCATGCTACCACTAAGCTCAAGTTCGTCTGTTTCATTACAGTCAGGCACTGTGGGATGAACTGCTACCTTAGATTTTAGTTTAGTCGATACATTGCCATCTTTCACATTATTACCACTAGTGGCTCTCTTTGGCAGTATTACAGAACTGGCCTAAAATACTGAAATATCAAATAGGTCGATAACTTAGATGGAAAAAAGCTTAACGATGTCCCACATAAAACAAAGTCAGTTTGATATTTTCCTATAATATTAAAGCATTGCATAGAACAATATACGAAATATTATATATATGATAATCTTCTGAATACAATTTGCAAAAACTATTTCATAACAAATATCTAAGAACAATCAAATCGAAAATAAGACAAAAATTTTAATCATATCGCAAAAAAGGCTTACTTTCATTGATCTTTGTAATGTAGAATAAGCTCTCGGATGTAGCTTAGCTGTCGATCTTTGCGCCAAAGATTCTTTTTCCAACCGTTCTGGCTGTACTATAACTGCTGAAAAAGTCATTAATTTTTGACAATTTTCTCCTACTTCTTCCCGAAAATTTAAATTGGAAAAATGATGGTATCGATAAAAACTATCTTATGCAATTTCACAATTAGGAAATAATATAAGTTAAAAATAGTCGAATATATTAAACTCAGTATGTAATTAAAAGGCCGAAAAAGAAGATTAAGCAGTAAAGCCTTATTTTGTTTGAACAAAAGATAATTTATTGAAGAAAAAGTACCTTTACTGGAGTCATCATCGGATGATTCACTACTTTCAACATCTGGTTGCATTGAAAACGGACGATGATGTTGCAGCGGGGCAACTTTTTGTGTTATTAACGTTCGTACTCGTGCTGTTTCGATATTAACCGGCTCACGTCGTTCGCTAGTCCGGCTGAAAAAAAAGCTAATTAAATGGTGCACATTAGGATTTTAGCATTTAATTTTAAAGATTTTTAAAAATAAAATGGATAACATATAAATATAATGAAAATATGAATGTTTTTATTACTGCTAATTTCTCATTTATTTTTCCTTGGAAAAAGCCGTAAAACCAGTCTCAAAAATTAATTCCAATGTATCAAAGACGCAAATGCCGATTTTTTAGTCAGCGTTTTTTTTTTCAATCTAATAAATTTGCTTATTTTTGCACAAAATTGAGAAAAATTTCAGGACAAAGCAAAGAATTCAAAAATTCTGAAAAGGCGGGAAGAAACAAAAGTTTGCATTATCAATTTCATTAAAAAAATGATTTTGTTAATGATAAGATATTACCATAAAATGATCACCTAATACATAATATTGGAATTATTTACTTTATGAGCTAATTTTTAATTTATTTTCAGGACCTATTCTACAAAGTAACAGTACTTCTTGTACGCAATACCTATTAAAATAAGAAAGAAAAACATACTTTTGTTTTTTTCAACTGAGTTTTGTTTTTCTACATGCCGTAATTGACGTATTCGTGCTCGCAGTTCATTTTCTCCGACATCTTGAACCCGACTATCTTTTATGATTGCATTTTCAGCATCAATTTCGCATGATAAGTTTTTAGATCTTAGTGATCGTATGGCTGCTATCTTTTTTCTCTGTGACCATTGTTCTTCCTGCTGTTTTGGTACGCTATTCAGCTAAATGAATGAATGAATGCATATGAATTAGCGGATAAAATTTTTCAACTCAATCTGACTTAAATCGAACGATTTTCACTATCTAAGAATTTAAAAAAAAATGAAATAAAACGATTTTCACTATTTTTAATCACAGTCTGAAAAAAAGAAATGAAATGAAATCATAATTGTAGCGCGAATTTTTCCGTGGATATCATAATGGATTAGCACTTTGAAAACAAGTACGAAAATCAACTGCGGTTTTTAAGTGAACAGATGAACTAAGCAGAAAATTTATGGAGGCCAAGTTCCTCAAAAATTACCATTTCGGTAGTATATTTAATATGATGGAGAAAATAACGATCCTGATATAGTCATTCTTTATTTCTAAATTTCTTGAAAACTTTAATCTCTCGAAATTTTCAATTATACCTTTTTCAATTTCGAATCGGTTTTCATAATCACCGCAACCGATGGTTCTACTCTTTCAGCTGTACTTGTCATGCAATTAGCATCGGAAGGGCGAGAAGCGACAGTTACCGGAGATTCCGATTTGGTTTTTTCAAACGTTGTTTTAACTGTTTTAGCAATTCATTTTGGCCAAGATTAACACTTTCGCTCATGGCATCAGATACATTTCTGAAACTGATAAGAATTTTCATGACAAATGACTATAATAATAACAATAGTAACGACAACTGCAAACGTTTGGAAAGATATCTCGAAGAAAAGAGATGAAGAACCTTATCGAACAAAGCATAGGAAGATAGACTAATAAGGCAATAAAGTTAGATGAAAATTTTCGCTTTGCATTTATGTTATTACTTTTTTGATGGAGTAGCGCATTCGATGTCGTAAAGTAGTACAAAAGGAAAAGGAATAAATGTCGATGAAGTCATTAATTATTTATTAATAGATATACTATTCACATTTTCAACTTACTTCATTAACGTCCATTCCAATACTATCGTGTAAAACATCTATGCAAGAAAAAAATCATACAGAAAAAATTAAAAAGTACAATTAGGTTCTAAGTAAACTAGACCTACAACTGAGATAAGATAAGCTAAACTGCGACAAATAAAAAAAGGAAACAAGATATCGGCAAAAATAAATTAAATTTCGATAAAGCAAAACTAAATGAAATAAAAACGAAGAGTTCAAAAGTGTCGTGAACTGTCATAAATTTCTTAGAAATTTTGGACTACGCGGTGAAATTCAAATTAAAAAATTATTCTACCAAAACAAACTTTTAACAATTTGAAAACTTCCAGAAAAGTTGAGGTCCTACGATAATCAAATTTTGCAGGAAGAAGTAGCAGTTTGTCGGAGAAAAGATCTAAATATTTGAAATTGCTGAAATTTCAGATTTTCTTTTCACTTACCTATTCCTGCAACTACTACAGGAAACTGGTATAGCGTCTAATGAATCATCCGATAGACCACCACTATATTCACCACTAGCATTCGGTGACCGATCGGGATCCTCCTGCAATGACATCGATTCCAAGTATGCATCAATTCGAGCATTTTTCGGCATGGTACCAAATTTACTGACCGCTTTACGTATATTTTTCTCCGCTAACGGTGAAACCAATACATTACATGCTGGTATACTATCTGCAATTAGAAAAACATTAGAACCAAAGACTAAATGCGAATTGCTCTGTATTATTTTAAAAGATAATAATTATTATTTAAATTTAAAATGCTTCAATTAACTAAACCTCCAATTTTATTCGAATCTTATAAATAATTAGACTAAAATTTGAATCTCCACGCTCTTACTTATTAAAATTATTGAAATTTGCTGCTAACCTAATTTCTGCAACTTTGGTTTTGCAGATGATGGTGGAATTGGCAATGGCAGATTACGATGAGCTGCTTTCATCCTAGCCGCATCCCGAATATCGTGTGTACTACTGCATTGAGTGGCTGTAGAAGAATTTGACGATGTACCACCGATATAACTATCTTGATTCCGCGGTGGTGGCGGTGGGAATTCGATAGTAGGTGGTGGTAGTGATGTATTGGTTATTGAAGAGCAAGTTGTTGGAACTACAGCACTCATACCAACACCACTTCCAACACTGCCGCTATTATGAATGCCTGAGACACGTGGTGAAGCTACTGATACAACGCTTGATGGAATATTGATACAATCACTGACTACCGCAATGCGATGAGATGATGAATCATGACGACGTAGTGATGAGCGTGAACGTTCTAATTGTTTATCAACCTAAATCAAGTTTTTGATTTTTTTGTCAGAAAACTTTACAGATCAAAATATATTTTGCAAATTTTTAGAAAACTTCTAAAGTGAAAGATTTTAGAAAATAATTCTGCAATTCTATTTCTCTTGCCTCAATTTAACCAACCTCTTCATCAATATTGGATTGTGGAAAAAGTGATTCTAAGCTGGCATGGATTTCCTTGAAACGCGGCCGATCACTAGGTGACCAATTCCAGCACTGTAACATCAACCGGTAAACTGATGGGGACAACCTTCCGGAGCATCCATTCGAAAGCCCTTTTCCAGCAATCCGTAAACACTATTTAACTCAACTCCTGGATATGGACTCATTCCATAGGTAGCAATTTCCCATAAAAGTACACCAAATGCCCAAACATCACTTTTAGTACTGAAAAAATAAGATATTATGAAATGATCGAAAAGAAATAATCTGATCTGTATCAAAAGTATGCATGTTGAATGCATTAAGTTTTGCATTTAAGATGTTTTTAAAAACCAAAATTTAATATAATAAACTTAAGAATCGAATGTCACATTACTCGTTATAAGATACGCAATAATATTACTATTAATCATAATATAATTCAATCGCCATATCTTTTATTCGCTGGTTTTATATCTCATACACGGCTATTTACATTGAATTCCAAAGAAATATAGGTAAAAGCATTTTACCTAAATGTGTTATAAGCGAGACCTTCTGGTGCAGTCCATTTGATAGGGAACTTAGCTCCAGCATGAGCAGTATATGTATCTTCCCTCATAAAGCGTGCAAGACCAAAATCAGCAACTTTGACAACATTTTCTTCGGCTACTAAACAGTTTCGTGCAGCCAAATCGCTGAAAGATTTTAATCATATTTACGAAAATTTATTACACTACTGCTCACCAACAGAAAGAAATCAGAAAATTTCATGTATTTGTTAGTTAAGTTATATCAATGGTTAAAAACAAATGTTGTAACAAGCGAAGTAAATATATCTTAACTTTTAGAAAAATTTCATTTAATTTTTAAGTCGTTACTGAAATTTAAATCTCTCAATATCAGATTTTAATTAATTTCAAAATTTCCATTAATATTTACCGATGGATGAAATTGCGTGATTCAAGATAAGCCATTCCAGATGCGATCTGTGTAGCCATATACATTAGTACTGTTGGTGATAATTTCTTATCACATTTCCTGAACAGCCAAAATTTAGTAGATAAGACAGATCTGTTAGTAATCGAATATGTGGCTCAAATCAAATTTTATGGATTTTAAAACTTGAACAACATTGGAACACAAATAAAATTCGATATTTTAAGAAGCATCCAAAATTTTGTATTTTAATATGAAATATTAAAATACAAAAATTCAATATGAAATATTAAAATGGTGTGTAAAATCGACCATGAAATTTATATGACGAACCTGAGATAATCGAGTAAATTTCCTCTACTCATATATTCGGTAATAATATAAAATGGCGGTTCACGAGTACATACTCCCATCAACTGTACCAAATTTGGATGATGTAAATCTTTCATAATTGCTGCTTCCGCTAAAAAGTCGTGTAAAGCCATTGCTTCTTCCTGAAAATATCAATATTTATCGATATTTTCTATAAATGTACATAAAAATGTTGGAAGTAGAATGAATTATCATGAAATGTTTTCACTTTAGGCTTCTGGAAAATACTGCTAAATGTAACACTGCACAGAGAACAGATAATGCAAACTATCAAAATTCAAAATAACCCGATCAAAAAGAATTATTTATACTACCATCACAATTTCTTTCTGAAAACTAATGAACGACTGGAAATAAGGGACCAGGAATAATTGTTTTATTTGGGAGCCATGATAAATTTGATTGCTTTAGTTAAACTAAAAGAAGACACTTACTTTCAAAGTCTTTACGGCAACTACTTTTTCATGCTTTTTCCAATAACCCTCGTAAACATCGCCATACTGTCCGCCTCCTGATAAAGATTTAAAGGAATCAAAAAATTTGAAGAAAATAAACCAATAGAGCTTAAAAATGTTAGATAAACAAGAAAATATAAATTACACAGAAAGCAAGTCTTATTTTTTATCCTTATCGTATAAAAATATCTAAAAATACTAAAAACAAGCTAAAAAAATATCTAAAAACACTAAAAACAAGCACTCATCATACAAAGATAGAAAATGTTCTATTTACTTGAATAATCAAAAATTCAAAAAAAAAAGAACATACCAAGTTTATTTCTCATGATAATTTCCGATCTTTCCACTTCCCATTCATCTGGTTGGGTTGGTGATAATGAAAATACCATTGGCGGTCGTTCCTTCTTGGGTGCTGGATAGAGTAACGTACAAATGAGGCCATCCGCATGAAGACTATGATGATGAACCAATTCACCCAATGTTTTGAATTTACTTTCTTGCGTTATATACAACTATAAATGATCTACATATGTAAAGAAAAAAATTTTTGGAAACAAATGCAAAAATGAAAATATAAAATATACGGATGAAATGATAAATATGAGAATAATTCAGCTTTATATATCTCATTTTGTTTTCCAAACAATGATAAATATGAGAATAATTCAGCTTTATATATCTCATCTGGAAGAAAGTATGATTTCATATTCGTGGTATTATTCTAGATCTATGGAAGATATTCATGTCCAGAATGATGCTGAACAAATATTAAGATGTTAAAAATAATATTAGATAAATAATATTTAGAATCAGAAAAATATGTGACTCTAGAAATGTAATTCAAACATTAGATCAGCTAATAATTATGTCAGTAATGATAAAAAAATCTTAATAAGTTTGTAAATATTAATATTATCTGGGAAAATAATAGCAGATAAATTAGACCAGTAAATAAAGCGTGGATAAGTAAGATAGGACTTAATTAAATAATAGTAAGAGCAAAAATGGAAATTAAAGATTATAAATAAATAAATAAAAACTAAATATGTAAGTGAGAATAAATAAGTAATAAGTTTTAATAAATTTTCAAATTATAGCTGAAATGTCTCGAAAATTGAAAACGAAAAAAATATGAAGAGAAAAACTTGCCCAATCGTTACGATCTACTGAAATTCTATAGTGATAAACGCGACCATCATGTCGTACTGAAATTGAAAATTGTCCGATGCTGGTTTCCGATTCACGTACCAAAAGCTACCGCTAATGCCGGAACTTAATAGATATTCACTTTCGCTTCGGCTCACCTTCCCATGGTACCTGAATTTATTACGATAATAATTAATAATTCATAAGGATAAGGATGCTACTATTTTATATTTCATCAAATAATTATTATATTTTATTCCCTGCTACTTCAATATATCAATAAGCAATATGACATTAACAAAAAAGCCTTGACTGCAATCAATTATTTGTCTCTGTCTGCAATTAAAAATATAAGATACGAAATGCTATTAAAAATAGAAATTATGTTTAATTACTTCTAAATTTTCCTAAATTGCAATAAATTCATACTACAAGTCAAAATCTGCTTACCGACGAACATAAAATGATTTGTAACAAATATCCAAATTTGTCATCCTTTACTCAAAAATGTTCTTCAGAGTCACCGCGTTAAATTTCATAAATTCCTGCATATTCTATATTTTAACACGCCTATATATTTTTTTTAAATCTAGGTAAAATATTTATATCAATCATTACTTTTCATTTCTCATGAAGTTTACTTACATTGTTTTATAACTTGCTTGCAATTTTAGAAAAATATCATATTATCATACCAAGAATGCTTTTCCAATGAATTAGACGGTGCAATGTAAGACGATGGTACCCAACCAATGCAACCAGAACGTCTCGAATTTTCACGTCGAGTATTCACCAACTGCGCTTCGCACCATTCACCAGCTTTGTTATGTCCAATCACCCGTACATGATCACCTAAAATATGGTTAGCGTTGAGTAAATCAGATCATATATTGTGCAACGTTCAAATGAAAATATTTTCATAAGTTAAACCAGATGTTTAGTGTTTAAGGATGGGGAAAAAAATATCAGTCGACAAGTATGTTTTCAAACGTTATAATAGTATTTTCACTTCTTGCATATAAAGTTTTTCTAATTCTCGAAATAGTTTGCTTAAAAAATACTGTGAATTAATATGTGAATAGTCTATAAATAATACAAAATTTTAATCTCTCTATAAATAATGTCTATAAATAATACCAAATTTTCTCTAATACTAAGTCTATAAATAATACAAAATTTTAACAAAGTTAATCTACCAGAATTCAAATCAGTAACTTCAGATTCTAAAAAGTTTACCGTTCTCCACACGTCAAATTATTAAATATGTAAATGATACGCAAAATTATTAAAATCAAACAGTTGTCAGTAGTCAACTCTTTCTATCTTTATATAGTTAATAAATTTTCATGAATTCAGCAGTACCATTTTTCTTACCTATCTTGAAAATCTTACGTATTTTAAAACCAATTTATAAAGGATACAAATGAAATTATTTTCCTTTCCAAATACATAATTTAGCTTAATAATAATGCCCAGAATAGTCAAATTCAATTAGCAAAGAGTTAATTGAATCCAATTTTGACAAGTCCAAAAGGTTTACTTAAACAATTAATGTTGAAATATTTGCAAATTCAATTACGTATAACATCTATCATCATTTTGTAACTATAACAAATTGCATCTGTGGAAATTCTTTTAATTTGATTTGAAAGATATTTAATATCATAGCAGCATCATTTTTTTGTTACTTCTTTTGATTTAGTTACTTATAATAGCTATGAAAAACAAAACTCAAGAAGTAAATATTGCGAAAGTCAAAAATACAACTTTCCAAGAGAAGAATAACTGACCTCTTTTAAGTGAAAGTTGCTCTTCGCCAACACCGTGAAAATCGTATAGCGCAACAAATAGCGAATCATTTTCGCTGCTTGTTGATCCATTCAACAGATCTTCTCTGGAAAAAGAATGGATGAAACAAATATTACATACTTTTATCAATAAAATTTGCTTCAATTTATTTTTTTAAATGATTTTCTATAATAATGCCTAAATTATAAATGGGTAGCTCAAAAAAAAAGCAAAAAATATCCTAATATAAGGAGTAAAAGAAGACTGGATAAAAGAAGAGGTCAACGATTATTTAATGTTAGTACAATTTACACAGTTGTCGTAGTTTATGTACAAAGTAAGAATGTGTAAAGACAATGAACCAAAAAAAAAATAATTTTTTTAATTCATCCAATGATTCAATTATTTATTCCAGATATCTTTCATTCAATGATTCAATTATTTGTTCCAGATATCTTTCACCCAATGATTCAATTATTTGTTCCAGATATCTAATCATCCGATATGAAATTCAACTCTAATCGATTTCTCAACTGTAATTCTCAAAAATATTTTCGAATTTAATTCTTGAAGGATACTTTCGAATTAGTGATAAATTTAATAACAAGAAAAAACTTCTATACAAACATACGGATAAAAAGAGACAAAATCCAAGAATTATTCGCCATCAAGAAGCAACGATGCGAAAATAGTAGCCAATGATTGTCAGTAGAAATGCATATTCAGCTTTCTGGGACAATGAAAAGATATGAAAAGAAATGGGAAAGAAGGAAGAAAAGAGATAGAGAAAGAGTGTCGGAAAGAAGGACCATTATTATCAAAAGAAGTCTAGGCTTTGCTAATTTTCTTCTGTTCAGTTGACGACTTTATTGCTTTCCAGCGACATTAAGAAGTAATTGAAGAATGAATCGCAATTCAAGGATGACTCATGATCACTTAAATTCAGTCACTTGAACTTTTTATTTTCTTCTTTTTATGCTCGACTTAAAGTTATCAACGATTTTTATCCTTTCTCTTAATATTTAAATCTTAATATAATCATCTGTTAATTATTCTCCTTACTTCAATTATCATAGTTATTAAACGGAAAATGAACAAGATGTGAAACGAAATTCTCGAGATTCCAAAGCCAAGTTTACTGGCAAGTATTAAACTCTAAAAGTTTATTGGCAAGTATTAAATTTCAAAAGTAAGAATTTATAAGGCAAAAGCCATTTGCATTCTTAAATATTTTTGAAAATTTAAAATTAATCATTTGATTTGAGATTATAGGATATTTTCGACTTTCGCAGAATGTAAATTAATTACCTAGATGACCATCTAGAAGCGTCAGGTAGATGAAAACGATGATGATGATGATGATGATGATGATGATGCTGTGCTAGGAATGTATCAACGGAAGACGGTCGATGATCCATTTCCGTCGAATTGCTGATGTTTTCACAGCATGGACTTCCACTACGCCAATCATAGGATAAACTATCGAAGCATGCTGAAAGTTAAAGAAATATAATCATTATTCTATTGATATTACAAGTATTTGATAATCGTCGTATTATGGTATCATGATAATAAATGGTATCATCTTATTATCGTATATTAGTATTAATACAATTAACGCATTTCTCTGCGATTTTTATCCTATTCATAACAATTGTAATTTCACTTTGAAATTTCAAATTTACGACAAAAAAAATTATTTTAGTGCGATTTTCGGAACATTCATAGCATAAGAGTGATAGCTAGCATACGGATTTCTTGCTTAACTGAATTCGTTCTCATATAAATAAAAAGAGAGGTAGAGGGAGAGGGAGAATGAAAGGAAGGAAAAGGGTAAGAGAGAGAGAGGGAGAGAGAGAGAGAGGGAGTAAAAAGAAAGAGAATATTTTATACGATGCAGTGATATTTAACATTACTGAAAGAGGAAGGGAACAATGAATTATTTCCTTAAATACCATGATACATATAGTTGACCCTCTATATATCACATCAGTAGCAAGATATATTTCAATTTTTAGCTTCCATCAACATATATTAGGTTTTGCTAAGCCTAAAGAAGGCCTAATAGAAAAGAGGAAGAAATTATTATTGTTCCATTGAGCTAAAATTTATAGAAAAAAATTTCTCCTATTATTTCAAAGAGCAATTTTAGATGCA
This sequence comes from Dirofilaria immitis, assembly GCA_024305405.1. Lineage (NCBI taxonomy): Eukaryota > Metazoa > Nematoda > Chromadorea > Rhabditida > Onchocercidae > Dirofilaria > Dirofilaria immitis. The sequence goes on from JAKNDB010000007.1 coordinate 196,319, forward strand.
ATATAATTTACTGATCCAAAATAATTGATAATTATTTATCGAATAATTCCCTCTTACAAAGCATTCGATTATAAATGAACCAATAGATAGATAGATCTATAATAGCAAATCTCGGCTACCGGGATTTCAATTTCATAATGAATATCTATCAATAAATTGGGACATACATATATATATATATATATATATATATATATATGAAATGGCCTAATTTATATGGCCATACTTATTTTTGTTGGACAATATGCAAACTATTCATTCTATTATTTATTCGCAAAAAAATAAAACGTAGAAAAGGAAGAATGAAAATATGATAATATGTATAATAGTATGTGTAGGATTCTTTCATTATTAATTTCAATTAATTCAAATTAAAATAAATAAATTCCATTACAAATATCAAATTTATCTAAGATAAAAAAAAAGCTATGAGAAAAAGAAGAAAAAAAAGATAGAACTAACATATTTATATTTTAGTTAAACTCACTGATAACTAAATTGAAGTGATGAGATGCTATTTAGCCAATAACAATTTTATCCAAATTTTAATCTAAGCCAAAGCGATAGGAAGAAAAAGAAAGACAGATGGCCAAAATGTTTTATAAATCATTTGTCAATTTAAATTGTCTAAATTAAATTGATATACATCATTTGTCATTTCTGGCAAATTGCTTTCTATCTATTTATAAAATATTATTGACCATTTTAGCATAATATAAACTGGATGGACTTTTGCAAATGAGCTGATAATATGTATCATATCATATTATTATCATCTTATCTTCCATATAATTTTATGAAATATATTATACAACAGTATTATTGATCAATCATTTAAGACAATAAGAAATGGATGAATTGAGAAGATTTTTGCAAATGAACTGATAATATATATCATATATCATACTATTATCATCTTCTCTTGCACATAATTTTTCCACCAAATCTTAATCTGTTCGTAATTTTTAGTGGTATTAAAATTAGATTTCAAAACTTATACAAATTATGCAATAATTATGAAATAATTGTAAAATACTAAAAGAAAAGTTACGAAAATTTTAGATTATTTTATGGTCAAAAATATTACTTAAATTTTTATACTTTAAGTATGCAAAAAATAAATATAAATCGATTGATTAATCAGAATTGATTAAATTTATTCAATCGATGATATTTATCGATTATAATCATTTATTTTTGATTTCAAAACAAAAAGAAAAAATTGGTGAAATAGATGAATGATAAATGGAAAAAAGTTTATGGCGAGAAGAATTATGAAACCATCTGTTCAAAACTAATATAAACTAAAATAAGCTGTAATTTTTTCTTTTTTCGGGAAATAAAGCAAATCATTTATGATTGATTGAAATTGCTAAGAGAAAAAAATCAAAATAACTTTACAAAAATTAATTCATTCAAATAACTTATCGTATCTCAGTTTATTTGTCCATAAATAAATCTATCCTACTGTAATTGCTATCACTCTCGATTGTTAACATATGCTATAGTTAATGGTTATTTCAATAAAAACAAACAAATCACTATTCAAATCTTAGTCAACTATCACTTTTGATTGTTATCATATGCTATAATTCATTGTCATTTCAATAAAAATAATCAAATCACTACTCAAATTTGAGTGATATAATTGCAAACAAAGAAACAAACAAACAAACAATAAAATGAGTATTTCTAAATTAGATCAATAAATAAATAAATAAATCAATTTAATGATCATTTAATCGATTTGACTAGTTAATACGAATGATGTATATAAAATTAGTTTCGGTAAAAATTTAAATAATAAATAAAAATTTTTGCATTAATCAAATCGCCTAAAATCAATGAATGAAACGATGTAATGGCGAAGAAGCGAAAGATTTCGTAAATCTATCGCTATCGTAGTAGAAATAAAATTTAATCAGTTGCGACTTCAATCTTTATCCAATATTATCATCTCTTTCCTCGCTTCCTTTTCTAGAACTTACTCAATCAAATAATTTTAAAAACTAAATGAGTTAAAATAAATTCGCAAATAATAAATAGTCTATCAACAATGTAATAAATGTTTATTATTTGCGATCATTTCATTTTAACTTATTGTTTATTATTTGCGATCATTTCATTTTATTCAAATTCATCCATCCATCCCATGCGATTTATAATATCTGATTGGTTATTTATATTAGCTAAGCAAATTTAGAATAACTTATCGATTTGTCATACTTTTTAGCATAATATATTGATGAAATAGAAGGAGGGAGAGAGAGAGAGAGAGAGGAAGAGAGGGAAAGAAAGAAAGAAAGAAATGTTGTTTTCATGAGAATATCTAATTGGAATGAAATGCATATAAATTTTTCAATCTAAAAAATGAGTAATTTTTAAAATTCCAAAAAGACGGTCCAAATTCAGAATTTATGTTTTGACTTTGAATCGATAATAATTTTCATTCTTTAAATAATTTGTTAGAAAAAAAAAAAAAAAAAAGAAAAGTTTATCATTATATTTAAGCGTTAATAAATTAGGAAAAAATTTATGAAATGAAAATTTCAAAAATTTAACTTTTTTTGAAAAGTTTAAAATAAAAAAGAAAGAAAGAAAATAAAAATAATAATAATAATAATAAATTAGTATAAGATATTGAAAAGATTAATAATAAATGAATGAATAAGATAAATATTTACTGATATCGATATTTGTTACTAACAACAAATCAAAATGCATTAACCTAAATTTGATTAATCATTTAACGATCTGTTATTGCTCGATATAATTAAAAATATCAAATGATACGATGTTTGAAAAATCATTTATATAATACAATGATAACATATATCTGCGAATTTGCGTAATAAACGATAATATCTGTTTGCGAGTTTGTGTAATAACGATATTTGTTTGCGAATTTGCGTAATAATGATAATATCTGTTTGCGGATTTGTGTTATAATGATAATATCTGCTTGCGAATTTGTATTATAATGATAATATCTGTTTGCGAATTTGCGTAACAAACGATAATATCTGTTTGCGAGTTTGTATAACGATAATATCTGTTTACGAAATCATATAATAACAATAATATATATTTGCTAATATTAAATACGAAAAAATTTTCAATAATAATTTGAAAAGGAAAAAACAAATTTTGAAATTATTTGAGCTAAAATTTAATGTTTAATTTAAATGATTATAATATTAAAAATATAATTTATAATAATTGTTCGATTTTTAAAGAGCAAAATTTTCATCGATAAAATTCTCTAATAATTTTAAAAATTATCAAAATATTCAATATAAATATATGTCTGCTTTGTTAATATTAATATGTTGTTGAATTTTCCGCAATGAAAAGAAAAAAAATGATGCCATCATATCAAAATAATAACATTTATAAAAATTATCAATGATAGTTAAATTTTAAAATAAAATTCATATAGCAAAAAAAAGGAAAAAAAAAGTAAAATGCCGATCCGATTATCTTCATCATTCGATTATCCTTATCAAAAATCTTACTATCGTTATCAAAAATTCGATTATCATTATCAAAAAAAAAAAAAAAGAGGAAAAAAAGAAAGAATAAAATGTCGATCCGATTATCTTCATCAATTATATTAAAATTAATATTATCGAATAAAATTGTATATTCGTATTAAGTTCATGATATCGATAATCATGCTAATCTTTGAAATTAATTATTTATTTATAATAAATTTAAAAAATTTTTCAATACAATAAAATTGGTTTATCTTTCAAATTTAACATAAAAGAGAGAAATAAATTTTTTAAGATTGATATTTTAAGAGATAAATAAATTTGATAAAAGGAAAATTTTATCAAATCAACATATGAATAATAGATGGAGAAGGAAAGGAAAAAAAAAATTTGACGTTTTAATCTTGATAAGTGGCTTTTTGTTCGAGATTCAAGATCAAGTTTTACTTATTGTGTTTATTTGCTTCGGGATAAATTTAGCACTTAACTATTTTTTTTCTTCTTTTATTTACTTATAAGATGATTCTGATATAAAAAAAAATTTAGTAATTAATACTTCTCAATAACTATTCTTCCACTTATCTTTTTAAAATTAAAATTTAAAATAAAACCGTATAATATAATATTCTAATGATAACGTTTACTGATACGATTAAAAATGTTAGCTTAACCATCTGTTAACATTAATCTTTAATGGTATTTTAGTTTTTCATCCAATATGAATTATAATAATTTATTTATTTATTATAGGAAAATTCGACAGATAATAATCAATTATCCATCTTTTGTTTTTTTTTCATCATTTTTTGTTCATTCATTTATATTCGACCAATTCTTTGATTAAATACTGTAAACTATTTCCTTTTTTTTTTTTAACATTTAATATTAATAAAAAAACTAGTTATGTTATTTCGCTAGAAATCGCTAGAATAATTATGATTATTCGCATCTCTTCTATATTCAATGTTAGTAAATAGTTCTGTTATTTCTCTAGAAATTCTTAAGAATATTATGATTAATCGGATTTCTTTAACATTCAGTATTACCAAACTAATGCTGTTATTTCGTTAGAAATCGCTAGAAATACTACGATTAATCGGATTTCTTTCAGCGTTACTAAACTAATGCTGTTATTTCCTTCAAAATCGCTAGAATAATTGTGATTATTCGCATCTCTTCTATATTCAATGTTAGTAAATAGTTCTGTTATTTCTCTAGAAATTCTTAAGAATATTATGATTAATCGGATTTCTTTCAGTGTTACTAAACTAGCGCTGTTATTTCGTTAAAAATCGCTAGAATAATTGTGATTATTCGCATCTTTTTATATTCAATGTTAGTAAACAATTCTGTTATTTCGCTAGAAATCGCTAGAAATAGTACGAATAATCGGATTTCTTTCAGTGTTACTAAACTAGCGCTGTTATTTCGTTAAAAATCGCTAGAATAATTACGATTATTCGTATCTCTTCTATAATCAATATTAGTGAATAATTCTGTTATTTCGCTAGAAATCGTTAAAAATATTACGATTATTTGAATTTTCTTTGACAATATTATCAACGTTACTAATATTGAAAAAAAAAACTGCCAATCAAAAATTATCAAAAATGAACAATATATTTAAAATTCTGATAATGCAAATAATGCAAATCATGATATCATTATCTTTCATATCATCAATGATATCAATTATTGATTTTAAAAAGAAAAAGAAAAAGGAAAAGGAAATGATAAAAATTAAAAACTTTACAATTATTAGTTAATTTGGTATAGGATGCAAATTATTTTATACAATCTAACAAACAATTGTTTGAAATATTAAAATGGCAACATTGATAAATTGATAACAAATTTATCATTAATCAGTAAATTTATTTATTTTTTTTCTTCCACTATCAAATGTTTTAAAAGTTTAAATTCAAATTTAAACCTTAACGAATGAAACTATTGTATTGTTGCAACTGAAATGAAAGGTGAATGATAGATTTAAAATTTCTCGATATTTTATTATTTTCGAATATTCAATTATTAGTATATACGATAGAGCACTTATATGATATTGAAATTATGCAACTATAAAATCTTATATATTTGATATTTAGAAAAATTAGATAATGATACTATTGGATCATGTTTCTATCTTCTAATCTTTCACAACTTTGAATCTGATTATATCTGATTTGATCTAATTGACATCTGAAAGCTTAAACATGTCATATCATATCAGATTCTAACAACTGTTAATAATAATAAAACTTCAAATGATATGTTAAAAAAAAAAAAAGAAGAAATGAGAGAGATATGAAAATTTAATCGCGGATTCGATTAAATATTAATCTTACTGAAATACTTAAATATTATATATTATATGTATAATAAATTATTAATATACGATTAAATATTATAGTAATATTCGATTAAATATTATCAAAATATTAATCGTACTGAAGTACTTAAATACTATATATTATATGTATAAATAAATTAGTAATATTCGATTAAATATTATCAAAATATTAATCGTACTGAAGTACTTAAATACTGTATATTATATGTATAAATAAATTAGTAATATTCGATTAAATATTATAGTAATATTCGATTAAATATTATAGTAATATTCGATTAAATATTATCAAAATATTAATCGTACTGAAGTACTTAAATACTGTATATTATATGTATAAATAAATTAGTAATATTCGATTAAATATTATAGTAATATTCGATTAAATATTATCAAAATATTAATCGTACTGAAGTACTTAAATACTATATATTATATGTATAAATAAATTAGTAATATTCGATTAAATATTATCAAAATATTAATCGTGCTGAAGTACTTAAATACTATATATTATATGTATAAATAAATTAGTAATATTCGATTAAATATTATAGTAATATTCGATTAAATATTATAGTAATATTCGATTAAATATTATCAAAATATTAATCGTACTGAAGTACTTAAATACTATATATTATATGTATAAATAAATTAGTAATATTACTATTATCTACTACTATCTACTACTACTACTACTACTACAAGTACTGCTACAATTACGACAAGCTTATCGATCCGTATCCGATTTGAAATATGCATAATGAATAATACTAATGTGTATTTGTCTGCCTACTCTTTTCAATATCACTATGTGTTATTTGTCCATCTGTCCACTCATGACCATCGTTATAGGGAAATATAAACAACTCTCGACGATTGTCCTTGAATCTTGTTGGCCGATATTACTACTACTATTATTCTGATTCCTATTTTCTAACTTCTAATTTTCTCTATCGCATCCACTATTAAATTTATCGCTTTTATATTTTATCATACGCGGATAATTTATTATCTCAGTGGGAAATGAATTTAATGAACTTTTACATACTGTTGCTAAGTTAAGTATAACTTGTAGATAATAAGCCTAGCCTAGCTTAGCCACTATGCCAAAGACAATTATTATCCGTGTTGCATAAAAATTCTTTTTCTTGCCCGATATTCCTTTTCTTTTTATCACATTCGATATGGAATATTGATAAAAAATAATTTTGCAATCAAATCAATTACTTAATTCAAATCAATAACTTTATCATTATCCTTAAATTTTACTTACATAATTTAAAATATCACGATTCGACTATAGTGTATCATGATCTTAAATCTGCGATAATAATAAATTAATGATTTTGCTTTAATTATCCTGCTCATAATCAATATAACCCTTCTTTTTTTCTCTCTCTCTCTCTCTCTCTCTCTCTCTTTCCCATTTAAGAAGATTTATATAAGATTAGATGAAAAGCTAAGATGAGATTTTGTAAAATTTCTTTTTTCCTCAAGTTTTATTTCTCGAGTAATTTCTCGGGAAATATCAATTCGATTAATTTCTCCCTTTTGTTACTTCAAAAATGGTCTTCACTGAAGCATCTATAATTTGTGACTCAGTGCCTAGGACATTTTACGCTATGCCTAGCAAATCCATATCTTATTTTTTTATGAAGCAACAAGAAATTTGAATTATTTATAGTAAACAATTATTGCAAAATTTTCCAAAAAGAATTATGAATTTATCGTCGATATAACTTTCATCTTATATTTGAATTGGCTCTCTAGGCTATTTTATCCTCATTAGGCTTAATATGTATAAAGTTGATAAATTAGCAAATCAATTTTCTTAAAATGGGAAAGAAACAAAAAAAGTTATATCGATTATATATATAATATAATATAAATTACATATTCTTACCTTACGTAAAACATATACGTAAAAGACGTGAAACACTCAGTCACATATATAAGAAGAATATTTCAGCAACTGATTTATTATAAATTTCAACGATCGTAGAATTTGGAATAAATCAATTTTGCGATTATCACAAATATTTTTAAAAAATACATGGTAAATCCTATGATAGGGATTTTTTGAAGAATATATTTTAATAAAAAAAAAAAAACTTGATTTTTCTTCTTATCATAAATTTATTGAACATATCAGATAAGCAAATTAAAGAAAGTTGTTGATGAATTGTTTCACTATGTTAACTTGTAACATTTCATAATAAATGAATGATCGAAAAATAAAAATTTATCGAAATGTCCTCAGAATCTACAATATATGAAAGATGGAAAAATAAAAGTTTGACATGTAGAAAACGAAACGTAAAGAAAAAAAAAGATGGAAATTGCGGTAATTTAATTTCAGGATGATTAGTCTATTATAGGATGAGTTATATTTTTTTTTCTGCAATGCAAAATAGAATAAAGAAAAGCTTGTCAAAATTTTCATTTCAGAGAATAACAATAAATGATTGATTGAAAAGAAGAAAATAGTCAACTGGACTGATGAGTTAGTTAATAAAAAAAAAAAAGAAGAAAAAGTGATGGATAGAAAGTTTGATATAGGGGATATGGTAGTTGTTGAATAAACTATATATATATATATATATATAAAGAAGTGTCAATTGTCATAAAACTAGTTTTCCATAGATGAAAAACAAAATCAAGTAAGCTATGCTATTTTGAAGCTCACATATTTGTGAATACTGGTTGACGAAAAGAAAATTCCCGGAATTCTCGAGTATATTTTCTTGACACTTCACTCTTTAAGCATTATGCGATATGAATGATTAATGTGTTGCAAATTAATAATCATTGAATCAACTAAAGTTAATTGCTATGCAAAGAGATGAAATCACTTCTTCATCGTTAATATCTACTGAATTAGCAAAAATAATCTTAGATAAGCTTATTGATAATAGCTTAGTGATGATATATCCTAATCACAGTGATAAGTGTTATGCCAAGATAATTTGATTGATGATATGAAATTTTATCTTCATTAATAATTTCACAATCTTTCTCTAATTTTTAAAATAATAAACGAAAAAAAGACAATAATTGGAGATAAACTTAAGCTTAACAGAGCTTGGCTTGTCTATCCGAAATGTCTAGTCTTTCTTTTCCATTTTCGCATATTTATACATCTAGGCTTCGATTGGCTATATTGCTCATTTAGCTTTTTTTTTCTAACAACCTTATATCTAAGCATCATTTGCATGAATTATGTAGCAGACAATTTTAATATTGATAATTTTGAAAAGAAGAGAAATCATTCTCGAAGTTCCTATTGCTATATTTATAAATTCGTACTTTTAAAATTTGCTAAATTTTTTCATAAAATTTTATAACTTTCTCCATTAACAATATCATTGTGATATAATGTAGCAAAAAAAAAGAATTATCATTAAGAAAATTTTTGAAAGAAATTATTTTAGTTCTAAAGTTCTAAAATGAATGAATTTGAAGTTTCTGGAAAGTAGAAATTTAGTCGTATAATTTAATATAAATAAAAAAAAGAAAAGAATTTAGAATGACGAATATATCAATTCTTATAATTCTATATTTTAATTAAAAATATAAATGAAAATAATTGAGAAAATGAAATTAGGCATGAAATTAAATAAATATAAGAATGAGATAAATTTTGAAAATTGGAAAAGAATAAAATTTTATTTAAATCATTTCAAATTAATATTTATTTGCTGTATCATTTCGAATTAATCTTCTATTAATTTTTTTTTTTTGTTAATAAATTCAATCTAAATGAAGATTAATTTAAAATCACATTTTATACTAGCTTTTAAAATAATATTTAAAAAAATTAAAATCAAAAAAGAAGCAATGATCAAAAATGGTAGATTGATCGAATTGTATCAAAATCATAATTTATATTGCTTATATCATTTCAAAATAATCGTCATTTAGACTAAGTTTAATAATTAATTCGTCAAGAATAATCAATTTATCGAGAAAGAGAAAGAGTTTGCATAAAAATTTGAAAATGAAGAAATTTTTGAACAATAAGATAAAATGTTTACTAGTTATATTTTGGTTTTTATTTTTTTTTTTTAAATGTTTAAAATTAAACAAAAACGTTCAATATTGGTTCAAATTTTTAATACAAATCATAGTTTAGCTTGTAATAATATATAAAAAAGTTCAAAGGTTAAAAATTTCTTTTAAACTAACCAGAATTATTATCATCATCCGGAATACTTCGTTTGCCACTACTATGGCCCGATGTATTATCATTAAGACGACTTTGCTGACCGCCCATTAGCTATCCGTTCATTGTTTCCTTTAATAAGGTATCATCGTTGTTCAACATTTTCATATCTGTTGTTGTTGATGATATTCTTAAAACACTGAAAATATGGCATTGTTATTTGTTGAGGAAAATTCTTTGCATATTTGTCGCAGTGAGAAAATATAACTTACATATGCAAATAAGGCATTCTTATTGGTTGAGGAAAATTCTTTGAGAAAATACAACTTATGTATGCAAATAAGGTATTCTTATTGGTTGAGGAAAATTTTTGAGAAAATACAACTTATATATGCAAATAAGGCATTCTTATTAGTTGAAAAAATTCTTTAAATTATCCTCATCAATGAGCAAATATAATTTATATATGCAAATAAGATATTCTTATTAGTTTAGGAAAATTCTTTAAATATTTCTCATCAACGAGAAAATATAATTTATATATGCAAATAAGGCATTCTTATTAATTTTGGAAAATTCTTTAAATATCTCTCTTATCAACGAGAAAGTTTAGAAATTTATGTAACGATAAGAGATATCTAAACAAGAAAAGCTATAAGATAAATAATAGTAATAATAATAAGTAATAATAATAATAATAATAATAATAATAATAATAATAATAATAATAATAATAATAATAACAATTAAGCTAATATTAATATAAATATATTTGCATAAAATTATAAATAATATCGATTTAATAAAATAAAAATTCTTATTACATACATAAATTCATTGATGATATTAGTGAAAGTGAAAAAAAAAGTGAGAAGAAAATATGACAAAATGTATGATAAGAAAGAGTGATAAATTATTCAAGCAAAATAATATTGATATTATTAAATGTTGCTTACAATATATGATAGATATAGTATGTGATGATAAAAATGATAATGAAATTTCTGATTTATCATTATTAAAAATGAAGAAATGAAATGGCATTATCAAAATATAGCAAGATTCAATTTTAATTAACAAAATTTTAGCCAAATAATGATAGCAGAGTGAAATGAAATGGACAATTTTTGATTGCAATATTTTCAAAACTATTTTCTTTCGTTGCTTATTTAATATTTAATTAAAAAGATTCGCTAAATTAATTTAGTTTTTTTTTTAAAAAGCCCAGTAAAAAAAAAACCCATGCAACTCCTTGGCCTATTCCATTATCAATAATAAAATCTCACAGAAATTCCATTATCCAATAATAAATAAGCCTTAATAGAAATCTTATGATCATTCTATCTCATTGCTGTATATTTTGACTGTATGTATCATCAAAACTATTTGGCTGTATGTATCATCAAAAACTTTTTGACTTGGAATATATCGGAATGAGAAAGTATTTCTACCATCCGATTCTGCAACATCGATCGATTTTGTATCCAATGTAATATATAGTATTATCAAAAATTATTTAACCGTAAGTATCATCAGAACTATTCGACTGTGAGTATCATTAAAACTCTTTGACTCGTGCTTAGAATATATCGGAATGAGAAAGTATCACTACCATTTCGATTCTGAATAAATCTAGATAGCAACATCGATCGATTTTGTATGCAACGTAATATACAGTATGATCAAAAATGATTTGACCGTATCATCAAAACTTGTTAATTGTATACATCATCAACAAAATTATTTGACTGTAAGTATCATCAAAATTATTTGATTATAAGTATCATTAAAACTTTTTTTTTTTGCAAAAACTATTTAAAATGGCAAAAAGAAAAAAAACGGTACTTTTAAAATTGGTAATTTTTAGATTTTTCAATTAAACAATTTTTTTTCTTTTCCACATACCATTAAACATATATTTGTAAATGTTCAAATTAAATAAAATCGAAAAAATAAATAAAAATACCATCCATTTCAAAATTTACAAATATATACAACAATTAATGTTATTAGCAAATAAGAAAAAATATTATCACATATCGTTGGATTTTTCGAGAATTGAAATTTGAAAAAAAGAGGAAAATTGATATTTTTGTTAAATATTTTCTAACATATATGTAAATAATATGTCATATTATGCAATATGAAAGAAATATTTATATATCATTCTAAACATCATATTCGTAACCTATATTTATATATAATATATATATAGGTTACAAAATATGTCAAGAAATTAATATTCGTATTAATTTCTTGAAAATTAAAATCTTGATAAAACTTTATTCTAACCTATTCTTTTGATAAATAGAAATCGATATATTATCAGTATTATAGCTTGCTTTAAATTATAAATTATCACAAAATAATATCAAATATATTTCTAAAAATATAAACATTAATAAATCATTTGAACGATGACTAAATAAATCATAGAGAAATTAATATAAAATTGTATTCAAATACTGAAATAATGCTGAATTATAATTTCCGATTATCTCGACAATACTTCGTACATGTCATCGAGATTAGAGCGATAAAAAAAAAAGGAAAAAAGATATAATAGAAGGAAAAAGGAAAAAGATATAAAATTTAGATACTTTCATCTATTCTTTACCTGTTCAATTCTATTTGTTTTATTGATGAATGTACTTACAAGGGCAATTATTAATTATTATTGAATAGTAAGAAAATGAAAGATAAGTAGAGAGAAAAGAAAAGAATAAATGAATAGAAAAGGAAATGAATGACTTAATAACATAAAATATAATAAGTAATAAATAATAAATATCTCGAGAATGTTATGTTAATAATTGCAATAATATTGTATGAATAATTGATAAGAGTAAAATGATAATGCAAATGCTTACGAGAATAGGAATAGATTTAGTGAAACGATTTATTCATCGATTATGCAAACTTAGTTAATTTGCATATTCTAAATAGGCAATAGGAAAATATGAATTTATTATATTTCAAATGATTCAAATGACTTTGACTATTCCTAAAATGATGAATGCCTTTGCCTATTTTATTTCTATTGTGAGATTATCAAGGATTTAAAAATGATCCTAACGAGGTCATTTAACGGACAAATGAACATGGGTATTATCATCATCATCATACTTTCGCTCTCTCTTTCTCGACAAATTTTCATCATTTAGCATATGCCTATCATTATCAATTGTTTCTATTTACCATACATATTATATTACATGTTAAACATCTGATCGATTTATTTATCATTTCAAAAATTTTAACATGATTTTAAAATATGATAAGTAATCGTAATATGATAATATTATCATAGCATGATTATAATTATGCAATTAATCTATTGCTAATAAAATAGGAATATATATATTTTTTCTCCACAAATAACTAGTCTAAATAAATGAGTAGAAGAAATGAATAAAGAGGCAAATATTGGATAATGCATGCCTGAAATTTAGGCTAAACAAATTAGAATTGCAGCCATGTTTCAGGATCGATTCTGGACATTAGTCCTTGTTTGCCTAAAATCTAGGCTAAATAAATTAGGCCATATTTTAAGATTGATTTTGAACCACTTTTAGATATATATTTATAAGAATTTAAACGAGAAAAAAAAATATGATAAAAAATAGGATGAGAATTTAGAATGAAATATTTATGCATATAATTATGAATATGAAGTTTTTTTGAATGAGAAATGAAAAGAAGCAAAACTTTTCCTTTTCTACTCATCCTCTTCTTCCTCTCTCCTTCTTTCTCTTTCTCTCTCTCCCTTTCTTTCTCTCTCTCTCTTTCTTAATTGTTAAAATTAGTAAATTTCCGCTTTTTTTTTTTTTGCATAACCGATAATTTTATCAAAATATACGTCGGAAATCGTTAAGATGACAAAATTTCAACAAACGATACGATCAACAATTAAAGGAAGAAAATAAATTGTATGATCTAAAATCAGTGCTATATTCTTGACATTTTAAATGAATTTAAAAATAAACAAACAAACAAAAAAAAAAATTGAAATGATGGAAATTTGAAGAAATGAAAATATCACATTTGCAAAAAATTTCTACAAAATTACTATTGATAATTGATAATATACTGATAAAATACATATATATATATATATATATATATATATATATATGATAATTTACTGTGATAATTAATAATATACTGATAAAATACATATATATACATATGATAATTTAAAAAATAGCATATTATCTAATATAATCTATTTCCTTTTGAAGATCGATTTCTAGTAAATGATCAAATCTAATAAATAGAGAGCTAAAGTGCTTAATTCTATTAATACAGTTAAATATTTCGTTCGTTCGAATTGTTAAGTAAATAAAAGAATTTTTAAGCAAATAATAAAAGGAAGAGAAGTCGAGAATGATTATTAGTTGCGAATTCGCTTATCTTCTAAGAATTTACTAAAATATTTTTAAGATCGTTTAGCTATCTAGCAATTAATGAAGCAATGAAATTGTAGAATTTAGCAATTATATAGGCAATAATATCTCTTTAACTATCATCCAAAAATTTATTTACTGATGCTATCAACAAATTTTATTTGCTTAAATGAATTATCTGTTAGATTCAACGATCGTTTGATGGATGAAGAAGAATATTGTTAATTTTGACCTATCAATGTTCATCATATTCATATTACAATATATTAAGTAGAGTTAAGATTAATTAAGAAATCTATCGAATAATTTCATTACAAAAACAAAAAATTTTGAACTTTGATCTGTTCAATAAGAGGTCAATATGAAAAACAGCTAATACTATATTGGCTAAGACTTATATTTATTATTCGTAATAGCTTATTGGCCAAGATTTATTTATTATTCATACTCCTTTTCAGTAAACATTAACAACAACAACAGTCATCCTGATCAAAATCATTTATTAAAATTTAAAAATACCGCAAAATTAATTCATCGAATCAAAAATGAACTTTAACCTTCTTAAATGATATTATAATTAAATTGACGTAAATTCTGAAAAAGAAAAAACAAAAAAATTTTTAGAAAAAATAGAAAAATATCTAAAAATAAAAAATAAAAAAGAAAATAATATAAAAATAAAAAATGAATGAAAATATTCCACAAATATTAATTTTCTATAAAATAGGAAATAAAATAATGGCCAGAGATATATAATATTATGGCCAGAGATATATAATATTATGGCCAGAGATGTATAATATTATTACAGCCAAAGATATAAAAATTATTCTTTAATTTCAAATATCAACAAAACTATATTTTTATTGATTTTGAAATTAAAAGTTTGAATTTAAAATAGCCAAGATAACAGAATTTTAAAAAAAAAGTCCTAGCCAAGATATCAAAATTCTAAAAAGAAAGCTCAAAATTCTAATTCGAACTTTTTATTTCATTGTTAAAGAGATAAATATAAAAAACAATCTACTTATTATCGCTTTTATTCTTATCATAAGTTTACTGCTTAGTTTAATGATAATAATAACAACAACAACAATAATATCAATAATTATAGTAATTCAAAATTAACAAAGAATATTTCGAGAAATTTCAGAGAAATGAGAACTAAAAATTTGCATATATTGGTAAATAAGAAATGTTAAAGAAAAAAAATATGATAACCGATTGATAATACATTGGATTGATAATCAATTGATAATACATTGGATTGAAATTTCAAAAGAAATGATAGATGAGAAATAATTATATTATTTCGTAATTTTAGAATATTTCAGAGATCTAATTTTAGGATATAATCTTTGGTCTAAAAATATTGATATAAATGAGGCAAAATGTGATATAACATTTATTTAACAAAAATAATCCCATCATATTTATAATCTTGCCAATTCATCTTCTCTCTTCCGCTTCTTATTCGAATATTCAAAAATATCTCCTACTCCGATCTCCTCCTATGATATATGCTAATTCTCATTCTCAAGTTTTTCTAAAGATCACAAAGTTTTGATAATAGATATATCAAGTTTGATAATTTCACTATCAATTTCATTCCGAAATGTGTTAGTTTATAATTTTTATTCCCATACAAGATGATAACCTTTTATCTAACAATTAATTATCATGAATTGAATAGAGTGATTAAATAAGTTAGTTTATAATAATTCTACAAATACGCTTTAATGATTGAAATATCGATCATATCGATCCGACACATTCCTATGTTTATTTCGTTTTGTAAACAAGGAATTTACTAAATTTAATTGATTTGATGACTTTGTTTTCTCGTTTTTTTTTTTAAATTTATCTCATAAAAATTAATTGAAAATTTTGGAAATAAATTCTTTGATTTGTTTTTTATTTCAGATAATATTGCAATATTTTAAATTATATTTTACAATAATTTTTTACTATCAATTCCTCATGATATGAGAAAAATATTTGAAAAATTTTTAGAAAAGAAAAGATTGATTCTAAAAGTTTATCGAAATTCCCTCAGATTCTACAATATATTTATGAGAAAAATATTGGAAAGTTCGTCGAAATTCCCTCAGATTCTACAATATATTTATGAGAAAAATATTGGAAATTTCGTCGAAATTCCTTCAAATTCTACAACATATTTTTAAGAAAAATATCTGAAAAATTTTTAGAAAAGAAATGATTGATTCTAAAAGTTCATCGAAATTCCCTCAGATTCTACGATATATTTATGAGAAAAATATTGGAAAGTTCGTCGAAATTCCTCAGATTCTACAATATATTTTTAAGAAAAATATTTGAAAAATTTTTAGAAAAGAAATGATTGATTTGTCAGTTAATTAACAATTTTATGTAAACATATTGAAATTATTTTTAAATCCTTCATTATTTAAATAATTGATAAAATTGTATGAAATTGAATTATAGCAAAATTTAAAATTTGAATAAATATTTGATCGAAAAAAAGAAAAAAGTTTTTTTAAATGAAAGTTTTAAAGTTTTAAAATTTAAAAATGAAACATTTAAAAAGTTTTAAATGAAACATTTAAAAAAATTTCGAATGATAAGTTCACATGCCTTTCTTTTTTCAAAATTTTAAAAGTTTAAATTAAAAATTTCCCTAACATATACATACATATATATTCTTTGATAGTTTTATTTTTCTCAAATTACTTTTATATATTTAGTAAAGAAATTTAAAAATAAAAAGAAAAGTTATTAATTAATTAAACGAATTCTAAATTTCATTTTATGTGATTATTTCAACAACAAAAAAAAAGTTGGAATCAAACAATTTCGATGATCCATCATTGTTTTAATGAAATTAGAAAAATGCATTAAATATAATTGTCAACTCCGACATGTTATCATTTTATCAAAAACTTTGCTGATCGTTATATATTTTGGAATGATTATGAAAAATTTTTCTAGATATCAATTGACGCATTTTTTTACGGCATATTTGTGACGCACACGTGGTATATGATATAAGAAGAACGTAATTTAGGAATAAATTTTATTCTAAGAATATTTAGAAAAAGATTCAGAATCGTTTTATTCAAAAAAAAAAAAATTAATGATGAAGTAAATTTAGGAATAATTTAAAAAAAAGATTCAGAATCGTAAAGTAAATCTAGGAATAATTGGAAAAAAGATTCAGAATCGTTTTATTCAAAAAAATTAATAATGAAGTAAATCTAGGAATAATCAGAAAAAAAGATTCAGAATCGTAAAGTAAATCTAGGAATAAATAGAAAAAAAGATTCAGAATCGTTTTATTTAAAAAAAAATTAATAATGAAGTAAATTTAGGAATGATTAGCAAAAAAAAGAATCAGAATTTGTTTTATTCAAAGAAAATTAACAAATTGTTATCATCATTTGTTATCTGATATCTGTTGTAATGATCGGATAGTAATTTCTTTTTTATAAAATAATTATAATTTAGACATTAACAGTTTTATTAAATTTATAGCAAAAATTTAAAAATAGATGATTAACATTGAGAATAAATTTATGCAAATTTTAGCAAAAGCATTTATTTCTATTTTGCAATGATAATTTTTTGATATCGAAAAGAAAGAAACAAAAAAATGTCAAAATGATTGATAATTTTGAAGGAAAAAGAATTTAAAAATTATATATAATAAATAGATATAGATAGTACAATAAGATAAAAAGTAAAGAAAAAAAAACAAAAATGATTGATTGAAATTTTTATCAAACTTATAATTAATTCTCAAAAAAAAAAAAACTTGTTCCCAACTTTTTTGATTGGTTTTTTTCGTTTTTAATTTTTATTTTAATTCATTTTTGGCTATATTTTAAATATGCTAATAACTTCTGCTCATATTATTATTGAAGTAAAAAAAAAGAAAAAGAAAGAAATCAATAAATTTTTCTTCGCTAAATAACCTTCCTTAATATTAACATATATATACATAAATGATATATTTCTCAATGATTATTTCCCATTTTTTATCAATAATTTCGAAGAGAAAAGAGAGAGAGAGGAGAGGGAGAGAGAAAGAGAGAGAGGAATTTTAATATTTTTTTCATTTCAATCATCTATTTCATTTACTAGAGAATTAATGCATTTGCTTGATATCTTTTTGATGCAAAGTTTAATTAAACAATGCTAAAATAAAATCTTGCTAAAGTTGATTAAAGAAATAAAGTTTTCTAATTGTTTCGAAAATTCATATAAAGATTATATCTATACGATAATGATAAGCTGATAACATCATTTATAGCTTATCTGAAAAAAGCTTGACAAATATAGTTAATTTTCATCATTCAACAATCTATTGTAGCATAGTAAAGTAAAAGAGAATGCTGGAGGAATTTTTCCATAAATATTAGATAAACAAGAATCACATTGTTTGATCTTTAATTCATAATTAATATGAATAATTTTTAAGCATTTAACATTTCAATTAGATGATGATTGAATGATTATTTATATGAAAATTTTAAATCGATTTAAATGATTGGGAAAATGATTGATTGATCGGAAAAAAAAGAATGACAAGTATCATTTTTGATCTATCATAGATCATTTAATCTTTAAAAAATCAAAAATACAAATTAACCAAGTACAATGCATAAATTATCTAAATGAACTTTAAAATTAATAAATAAAATTAAAATATCTCTAATAATAACATGAGCATATTATCATAGTTGCAGAAAGAATTATCATTAAATATCTTTAACAATATTATGAATATATTATCATAGTTGTAGAAAGAATTATTATTAAATATCTTTAACAATATTATGAATATATTATCATAGTTGTAGGAAGAATTATCATTAAATATCTTTAACAATATTATGAATATATTATCATAGTTGTAAAAAGAATTATTATTAAATATCTCTCTCTAACAATGACATAAACATATAAAATAGTTATAAAAAATTACAATCGACAAAATATGCGATATTTAATATCATATATAAAAAAGGAAAAAAAAACGATATAATTGAAATATGAATAAATAAATATTTGATTATAAGCAAAAAGATTAAGCATTGTTTATATACTAAATAATTGGAAATTTTTAAATCAAATAACTAAATATAGAAATAATTAAATATACAATTAATTAATTAATTAATTAATTAATTTTTTCAAAATTATCTATTATTAATTATTTGTATGCTAAATATTTCATAATTATTTCATTAATAATAAATATATATATATATATCATATAAACAATGCTTAATCTTTTTGCTTATAATCAAATATTTATTTATTCTTTCATATTTCAATTACACATACATATATATATATGTGTGTGTGTGTATATGTGTGTGTGTCTGTGTGTGTGTGTATATGTGTGTGTGTATATGTGTGTGTGTGTGTGTGTGTGTGTATATTTGTGTGTGTGTGTGTGTGTGTATATATGCTATATGCAACAAATAAAGTAAATTATTTCAATAAATTATTTTCGAATAATTTATTGAAATAAAAAAAAAAAGAAAAAGAAATTGAATGAAAATTAATTTTAAAGAAAAGAAAAAAAAAGAATTCTTTTTTTTTTTGAAAAGTTTTAATGAATTGCGCGTTAATCGCTTCATTTTACCATTCTTTTCTTACATGTCTGAAAAGGCATTTTAACTAAAAATTTAAACTAATTAATCAAAAATAGAATTTTAAACAAATGAACAAAAGGGAAAAAAAAATTTCATCAACCACATACACACACACACACACCATACTTATACATTTCATTCTTTTTTCCACATACACACACACACACATACACACATACACATACAAAACAAATACATACATCATAAATATATACATTTATATATAATATATATTTACATACATAATGTACCCACATATACATACATATACATATACAGACATACACATATATACACATACACATACATACGTATATAAATATATACATTTATGTATAATATATATTTACATATATAATGTACACACACATATACATATATATATATACATATACAGACATACACATATATACACATACAACATACACATACATACATATATAAATATATACATTTATATATAAAATATATTTATATATATAATGACAGCTTGATAGTAACACACATCAAACAGCTGTTTGTCTGAATGTTAACATATATATGAATATGTGTGCATATATATATGCACATATATATGTGTGTGTATATGTCTGTACATATTACAGTCTTCGATTATATTTTAAAAAAAAATTAATTTCTTGGATTATTACCAAAAAAAAAAAGAAAATTCTCGTTGTTAGTTTTGCGGGTAAAAGATTAGAAAATAAACAAATACAGAAAGAAAGGTATATAAAATAAGCGAAACGTAAACAAATCACTTGAGCATGAATCATTTGATTACCTTTTTATCACAGGTAATATAATTTTACCATCACAGGTAATATAATTTCAACAAGGTATTGAATATTACCTGCTCATCGTCGATAATATAATTTTACCAAGATGTTTGATTGAATATTATCTATTCATCACAGGTAATATAATTTCAACAAGATGTTGAATATTACCTGCTCATCGTAGATAATATGATTTTACCAAAATGTTTGATAGAATATCAATTCGTCACAGGTGGTATGATTTCAACAAAGTGTTGAGCATTACCTGCTCATCGTAGATAATATGATTTTACCAAGATGTTTGATTGAATATTATCGATTCATCACAGGTAATATAATTTTACCAAGAATTCTAGTTGAATATTATCTATTCATCACAGGTGATATGATTTCAGCAAAGTATTTTGATTGAATATTACCTGTTCACCTTAGATAATATGATTTTACCAAGATGTTTTAATTGAATATTACCTGTTGATCGTGAATAATATAATTTTACTAAGATATATGATGAAAATTAATTAGACGAATAATTAGTAAATGCAAAAGATAAAAAATACAAATAAAAAAATAATACATTTCATTTTATGAAATAAAATGAAATGAGAAAAAGAAAGAAAAAATGAAGCAAAAATAAGGAAATAAAGGAATGGAAAAGATAACAAAAAGAGAAGAAATATTATTTCAATAATTTATTCCCATAAATAATTACTCTCATTGAGATGAAATATAAATTTATGGCACATATTTGAGATATTTATCTTGAATAAAATCCATTTACAATCATTATTATGATCATTATTTTGAATAATTATTTTACTAACCTATCCCAATATTAGGAATGGAATGAGGAAAGGAATTTCGAATCAAACGATTTTCAATCATTACTATGATTATTATTTATCATGAGATTTTTGAATAATTATCATATTAATTCCATCCAATGAAGAGAAAAAAGCTAAATTATGGTTAATGTATTTTAACCTAAATTTACTTCACTATTTAAAAAATTCGTTATCGATCACGATTACGATAATAATAATAATAATAATAATAATAATAATAATAATAATAATGATAATAGAAATTTCTGGAAGAAATATTCGGAAATCAAAGAAAGATGTCGAAGACATGGAATGATATTATCGGCACATTTGAAAATTTACAAATAATTATTTCGTCCTCATTTCAGTTATAATTCTATAAAAATACTTTCTTCCAAAAAAGATACGATACATTAAAATCTATCAACATACTGATTTGATAGTTTTTAATAATATGACCTTTTCCATTTGTTCATAGGTCAAGGAAAATTGCCGAAAAAATTTTCCGGCAACTTCACTTTGTCTACAAAATACTGAAGCATTATTTAAAGTTTAATATTCTAAAATATAAATAGCTTACTTAACTTCCTTATACAATATTACTCATAATTGATAAGAGATAAATCGTATCATAACTGATAAGACATTAAAGCATGTTAGCAATGAAACGATAAAAAGTATGAAAGGAAGCTAAATGAATGCTAATTAAAATTTAATATTTTATTATGCAAATAATTTACTATATTATATAATATCATAGGAATAATTGATAATTAAAGATAAAACATTATATCATAAATGATAATATATTAAAGTGTGTTATCAATGAAACGATACAAGTATTGATAGAAAGAATGAATGAATAAAATGATAGAAAATTGTCATCAACTATGTTAAACAAATAATAAAAACTTACCATTTCCGATAAACAAAATCTTGAATATTTTATATGAAATAAATGATTGATTGATTGATTAATTGATTGATTAATTGTAAAAATGGAAAGGTATTTGAAGAAGGTGATATACTGTATTGTCCAATAATTTACCATTTTAATCCTTAGATGCATTATAATAAAAAGAGTAAACAATAATGATGGAACATATCAAATTCTAAATGGTACTAACACTCTCGAAAATCATCATCTTTCTTTCTCTCAATTTAAAAGTATTTCAAATATATCAATCAAAATTGTTTCTCATCGATCATTTTAGCAATATTGATAAATGGTATGAGTAAAATTGATTCGAGAAATCGTAGTAAAAATTTGATTATCATATATCAAATTTATGCTAATATACACAAATGAATTTTACGCATCAGTTTACTATAATTTTATTTTATTTTATAACAAATATAATAATTATAGTAAAATGATTTTTATTCTTTAATAATAGTGAAGAAATTATCATATGTAATGATAATGTTCAAAATCTTTATCAAATCTTTATCTGTAAACTAATATCTTTTTGATTACCGGAAACCTTCGATATGATAAGAATCAGAGGAAAAAAATGGCATATATGTTCGCTAGGGAAAGAAATGATAAGGGAAATGAAATGATATAAGTTATGATAAATGAAATCTCAGAAGAAATTATAATATAAATTTTGAGTAATGAAAAAGAAAAAGGAGAAATAAGTATAATTTATTGGTTCATTAAATTACAATCAAAAGTAGTGAAGAATTATTTCGAGAGTGATGGAAATCTATAAATTATCATGACTTATATCATTTAGGAAGCGAAAGTATTAAAAATTTATATACTATCATCATCAAAATTCCGGAAGTGATAAAAAAGAAAAAAACAATTTCTTTTTTTGATAATAACTAAATTTGATTAGCCAAATTATTGGCATATTTAAAAATTAAATTAGTATATGTAATATATTTGTGTATATTCGAAAATTTCATCTATTATTAGCCAAATTTTGCATAATTTGATAGTATATTTCTAATTGATATCATAAAATGATATCTTATTTTCTCTTATCAAATTTTTTCTATTTATTTTACAAACATATCAATTTCACTTATCTTTCTAATATCATACTTATAATGTTAACTTTTTAATATATATATATATATATATCTACAATATATATCAGATTAATAATATCAATTATAGCAATATTTACTACTACGATAATATCCCTTACAATAATATCTACTACAATAATACCCATTACAGCAATATTTACTACAATCAACAATTTACTACAATAATAATCTTTACAATAATATCTAATATAATAATATCAATAAAATAATAATATCCCTACAAATAATATCTACTACAATAATATCCATTACAACAATATTTACTACAATAATATCCCATACAATTCCATTACGACAATTTATACTACAATCAAAATATCTATTACAATAACAGTGCTTATAATAATATCTACTACAATAATATCCCTTACAAATAATATCTACTACAATAATATCCATTACAACAATATTTACTACAATAATATCCCATACAATTCCATTACGACAATTTATACTACAATCAAAATATCTATTACAATAACAGTGCTTATAATAATATCTACTACAATAATATCCCTTACAAATAATATCTACTACAATAATATCCATTACAACAATATTTACTACAATAATATCCCATACAATTCCATTACGACAATTTATACTACAATCAAAATATCTATTACAATAACAGTGCTTATAATAATATCTACTACAATAATATCCCTTACAAATAATATCTACTACAATAATATCCATTACAACAATATTTACTACAATAATATCCCATACAATTCCATTACGACAATTTATACTACAATCAAAATATCTATTACAATAATCATTACAATAATATTCATTACAACAATATCGATTTATCAGCAATAAAAAAAAACACACTTTATCAGATATCATTGTTAAGAATGAGCTAAGCTAAGTAAGTATAGGTAAATAATGATTAAGTATGTGAACAGTGAGCAGAGAACAGGTAAAAATAGAAGATAAAATAGATGGATTGATGTATTGGCTGAGAAGAGCAGAAATGAGGACAGATCATCATCATCATCATCATCATCCATCGTTCTTTTTCAAATGAGGCAGACAAGAGAATAGAAAGGGTTAAAAAGGTTAAATGTACAGTGCGCATACAAACATACATACACATACATACATACACATACACACATATACATAGACATACACATACACACATACATATGGCATATGATAAGTTAGTCTACATTGAATACTCAAATTATTGTCCATCTCATACTGTTCGTCGATTATCATTTCGAGATAATATGCTTATCGAGAAAAGCTATTGATTGTTAGTTGCTAGATTGTAAAATGAATAATATCCACTATTGTTATTATCAGAGAGAAAGAAAGACGAGAGTAGAAGCAAAGAATAGGTATATAATATTATCATTAGTGAAAGTTCGAGAAATTTAAAAAAAAAAAAATGAAATGAATTAAACTTTCTTTTGCCTTTCACATTTCTCTAACAATTTACACACTTATATATATTGAATCTATACATTGATGTATTTTCAAATTAGGCAAACAATTCATTCATATTACATTACTGATAACAATTAAAGAATTGATAATTGCATTTGACTGATAATGATAACCTTTAAATTTGATCAAAGAAAGACCGATAATGAAATATCAACTAATTATCAGTGTAATATCATCATATATTATTTATCTAATCATTTATTTCATTTTTCTTATTTCTTACCCTAAAATTAATGTCGAGAATTTTGAAATTTGAAATTAATTTTAATATTAATTTTTCGTATAAAAATGAAATTTGCAATTTGTATTAAATTTGTAATTTCAAATAATTATCAATAATTATCAATGATAATATATACGTTTGTTATTTATTTTAATTATTTTTAAAAAATTCAATTGATTTATTCTAATTTAAATCAATACATAATTTATGATTTTTTTAAAAAAAAAGTTTATATTTTAAAATTAAAAATTATCAATTTTTATAATTATTTAGTTTCTGATATGATTTGATAAATTATATCAGAAACTAAAGCAAATTATTATCGATACTATCATCGATTTAATTTTACAATTTCCCATGCATAAATGTATATAAATCAATCAAAAACATCAAATATGGGAAGAGAAATGAAAAATATACACATTCGTCTATGATGCGAAATTGCAATTGTTGTTATGAATACTTTACAAATAATAATTTTCATATGAACGATAGTGAATTTGATAGCGAATTTAGGCCAATTCTCGAAATGATAATAATGATAACGATCGTATGATGATGATAATAATCAATCAATATGACACATTCTAAGTGATTGCTATCAAATGATAACGATAGAAAAAATAATTATGGGAATATGCATTTTAAAAAAACAAAAAAAACTTTAGAAGTTTATCATTTAGAATCATTATTTATAAAAGTATCGAAAAAAAATGAATACTTCACAAACAATAATTTTCAAATGAACGATAGCGAATTTAGGCTAATTCTCGAAATGATAATAATGATAACGATCGTATGATGATGATAATAATCAATCAATATGACACATTCTAAGTGATTGCTATCAAATGATAACGATAGAAAAAATAATTATGGGAATATGCATTTTAAAAAACAAAAAAAACTTTAGAAGTTTATCATTTAGAATCATTATTTATAAAAGTATCGAAAAAAAATGAATACTTCACAAACAATAATTTTCAATTGAACGATAGCGAATTTAGGCTAATTCTCGAAATGATAATAATGATAATGATCGTATGATGATGATAATAATCAATCAATATGACACATTCTAAGTGATTGCTATCAAATGATAACGATAGAAAAAATAATTATGGAAATATACATTTTGATAAAAACAAAAAAACAAAACTTTGACAGTTTATCATTTAAAATTACTATTTATAAAATAATATCAAAGAAACAAAAATGCTAAGATATTTTGTGATAAGTTTAGTTAGGTTTCTTTCTATTAAAAAATTTTTATGAAATAAAAAAAAAAACTTTTATTTTTGTTAAAATAATATTATGAAATTAGAGAAGATACAGGATATTATTAAAGATTTTTAAAAGAAGAAAAGAAAAGAAATATAAAAATGGGATAGTTATTTAAAATAAAATTTAAATCAATAAGAGCAAAGATTGTCGTTGAAGAATAAAAATGCCTAACATATAATAACTTCGTATCATCCATTTTGAATTCATAACGAATTTTTAGAATTAACATTTAAAGATGAAAAATAATTTAATATCACGGAAATGTTAACTAACACAGACGGTATTTTCTATCACTAAAAAGATATGCATGATAAAATATGATAAATATGTTTCAGGATGATAACTGAACTTAGAGCTATACCTATAAAGCTATTGCACTTTTACAAATAGGTAAAAATGATAATCACACTTGATAATCTTGTTTAAAATTTGAAAATTTTTAATAAAATAAAATAAAAAGCATATGTTGTATGGAGGAACAATCGATACAAAGTTTTTCAAGGTATTTATTGCTAAACTTTTTTTATTTTTCTTTTTCACATTCTATCCCTGAATTTATTATATAAACAACATTATAAATTTTATATAATTTAATTAAAAAAATAATTCACAACTTAAAATTCAATTAAATTGCTTAACCCATTTTAATACAACAAATCTTGTTGAATTTAAAGCAGATAAATTCATCAAGAAAACTAGTATATTTTACATCGAGAACGAACGATAAGAACAAGAAAGGATATGAAAAATTGCCCTAGACTCCTATTGCTATATGTGAGATCAAATTATGAACTGAACGAGTATCAACTAACTTTTTAACAAGAAAATTGCGACAACAACAATCGCATCATTTTGGATAAACTAATAGAGTCGTAAATGACAGTTAGTGAAAATTCAATTCAAATTTTCGAAAAATTGAAAAGAATATTTTATAGTTTCAGGTTAAATCGGAATCTGTAACAGAATTTGCTCGAACACAAGCACCTCTGATTTATTAATTCATTACACAACAAAACATTCAAATTCAAAAAAATTAACATACGATTAAAATTGCTATAAAACAAAAGTTTGAACCTCCAATATATCGAGATTTTGTTATCTCAATATTTACAGTGATCTGTCATTTCGATACGTAAACAAAATCATTTCAAAGTATTAATCTATAATAACTATTACAATCCTGTTTTGAATATAGTACAATAGGTGAAGTATTTTTGGATTGGAAAAATGGTTCAATCACTTCCTCTATTCGTTTAAATTCCCGCTTGAATTTGTTTAGTTGTTTTATAGCAGTTGCGAAAGCACTTGAAAGCTCATCCACCGTAAAGTTACGATCAATGAGTGTTGAAAGCAGGCGAATTGCATCTACCGAAATTTCCGTTACAATTACTTCCACCACTGTTTGAGGTGCAAATGCAGCAACAACTTTTTGTAAACAAGCACGAATTTGGGTCTGAAAAGATTTTTAAGGAATTCTAACCTAAACTGAATTAATTCAAATTAATATGGCATTAAAAAATATTTATAACTTTTAATCTGCCTTTCTGCTTATTATTTCAAATTATGATTTGCACGAGATATGCAAGTAAAAATTAGCAATCTTTATCCATGAAGAATTTAGATTCAATTTGCGACAATTTGAAGCTAATATCATTTAAAATCGCACGAATTTAAAAACTTATTTTTAGGCTACAAGAAAAGAGAAATTTTCTCTATATTCCCTAAATATAATCAAGAAAAATAAAAGAATTAACCTCATTTCTTTTGCGAATATGAGCTGTCGGCTTCTCGACTAAAGCATATCTTATGTTGAGGTTAGCAAGAGTAGCAGCTATTGGTAGTGTATTTATTGAATGCCTCATAGGAGAACAACTAGTATTTGATAAATGTGGAAATGCTTCCACGAAGGATTCGCCATTTTGGTAAGTTTCAAACTTGCTTAACATTTCATCGAAAGTAAGTTTTCCTAAGTCAACGCCACCAACACGAGCCAACACTTCATCTTCTCCGTACACCACCAACAACACCTCGATATTCGTCTCGTTACAATGCTCCTACGAAAATTTCCGAATCAGTTAAAATCAAATTAGATATGAGGCTGATGCATAATGCTACATCGTTAATAAGAGCATAATTCAAAGCGTGCTTCAATATTAAGTGAATTTTTGCCATCATAAGTGATGAACTGATCAAAAATGGTGCATAGAGTGGAGGAGAGAAAGATCTCAAATTTTCAGCTTTAATTTTGTTTAAATAGATTTAGTTCGAAATCTCATTGTTTTCACTCATACTTTTATTATCAAAATCTTTCAAACAAGAACAATATTTTACAATTTCTCTTGTTTCTTTTTTTTCTTCCATCACCAAAAGTATCACTCTTTAAAAATTTAAAAAAATAAACTTGAATAAAGTGTGTGTGCCAAAAATTTAAATATATACATCCAGCTCTGCTATTTGCATTGGAGCAACTGGATCATGCAAAATATCTGTTTGAATTCCGCGCGACCACATTTGTTTCACCAAATTTGCGGTTGTTTTCAGAAGTTGATCAGAGATTGAGCAAACTAATACTTGACCGCGAACTGATCCAAAATCTACCATAGAGATATAAATTAATCTTTAAGATTTTTTAAGTTTTATTAGAGAAGAATTACTGCGAAAATTAAATTAGAATCTGCAATTAAACTGTCTATAATGGAAATATCGTCAGCATCATTCCAACAATGGAATGCATGAAATTTGAGAATTACATGACAGCACTTTTCATACTATTTTCCGGTGCTCCTGCTAAGTAATCGGCACCTTTATCATTTTTCATTATTAAGATAATCCAAAATTAACATCATTTAAATATTCCAGAAGCTTGGAACTTTTTGCGTTATACGACTAATAATACATTTAGAGCTGCCAACTATAAGGAATTATATAGCCTAACCTACGACTAATAATATACTTTACCTGGTGTACTTGTGCAGCAAAACTGGGCAAGAATATCGAGAGATAGACTGCATCCAACTGCACACAGTGGACTGGGAGGAATTAGATCCTGTGCATGACGCTCAACTTCTAGCAAGGTGTCGTACCGACCTATAAGTGAAACATGCCATTTAATATACTTCTGGAAGTTAAAAACTAAGTGGTAATAAAGTAACTTACCTCCAGCGCCAAAAATAACAGGCCGAGTGGTCTGTTTATGCAAGAAGAGTACTCGTAGCTGAAACATGAGACCACTGCAGTAGGTATATGGCCGATAAGAGAGAGTGCCATCGAATAAGATATGCTCAGTCATGCTATCTGAAAATAGGTATATAATGAATATATGCGGATCGCTTCATATAAAATGAGAAAGCTTACGCCGTCAAACATTATCCAATTCTAACAAATAAAAGAAGTTACGTCTAGCGCAAAATGTAAATTAAAATCAGCAGATATTTTGCAGAAACGACAAAGAACCATAATTGGGCCATAAAATAACAGTTCAACAAGAAGTTTTGGGAAAACCCGAAGAATTCACCAATAAAACATTCCAACAGTAAGGCTAAATCCGTGAGGTCACTTAACGCCTTCTTAGCGTGCTTTCGGACTCGATCATCACGACAATTTACCAGACATTCTGTTCTTGCTTTTAGCGCTTCTAATGTGCAATCATCGCCTTCTAGAACATTGAGTAGTGAATTTGACTGATTGAACGACATTTCTGTACCAACCCGAAGTCGCTCGATTTTTTGCTCACGACTAAGCATTTCTGAAATAAAAAAAAATGCACAACGCTTGAATATTGGGTGTTTCAATATTTTAAATGTCAACGTTGAAAACTCACAACTCCAGCATTTCCCATCATCTGTAGTTCAGGTTTCGACGATTTGAAATAATCAACTTTACATCAGCGACATACAACATATGACAATTATTACAAACAATTAACTTGTTTGAAAAAGTAGTATATGTATACTCGCATCATTTTGAACACTCAAGATTAAATTGTAACGTCAGATTTCAAAAAAAGAAGGAGACCTAACTTTAAAAATAAGCAACAGCAGAACTGTGATCAAATGCAAAACTTACTATTTGATGTTGCGATCGCGTAAAGAATATTCAGTATTTTATTCTGTGTGCTGAACTCGCCAAAACCAAGGTATAAAGCAGTAGCGATAACTAAATCCCGATGACCTATTCGAATTTCCCATTTACGCGACGATATACAATCAAGCTGTTGAGCTGCCTCGATCGTAATACAAAGTATATCGGCTGTAAGCATTTGAGATGAACTCACCGGACCAATAGCATCAATAGCAAATTCGACACGCTCAACGGGATGCATGCTACCTGAAATATCTTACGTATAAGAAGGCAATTAACTCACACATATTTTTAATTATAAAAACAAAATAAACTCAGTCCAGAAGCATTACTCATTAAATAAATTTCATTATTTTAATATTAATTAAGCAATCATAGCATACCATTTTTAAAAAGGACATATGCCATGATATAATAAAACTTCAAATAATATGCAGCTCAGCATTTCATGCTTTGTGCAAATTACAATTCGTACTTTTGTAGCTTAACAGTCGATCTAAAACTTTATATTTGAAAAATATCTAAAACAGTGCTTTGAAAATCTAACGACGTTATTGGAATGGTATTTCAAACAAATGATACTCTAATATTTCAATCTCAACAAAAATTAATTCTTTCATTGAGTTTATAAAACAAAAATTTACCAAGAGCATCAGGACGTGCAAACACTTTACCATAACCATATCTTTTCAAACGATTCATCCCATTACGTACGCAATAACGTGCAAATGCTCGTCGTAAATCATACTAAAACAAGCATTTTATTTGTTAAGAAAGCCATACGATTCACGATAATGGTAGTTAAACATTAAGAAAAATTGACCTTTTCATATAAGGTCAACTTTTCCTTTCATATAAAGTCAAATTTTCTTAATGTTTAACTACCATTATCGTGAATCGTACGGCTTTCTTAACCTTAGTGTTTTTAGCCTAAGTATTTCAGAATAATCGTCAATTTTACTTACACATCAATAAGTTCCACTGGCTTAACAGTTTTAGGTTTTACATGCTTTGCCTCAGGAAAATATAGTTTATTCTGGAACTAACAAATATAAAGCCTTACTTTGCAAACTTTTTATGCAAGAGAGTAGCGAAAAGCTAATAAAAGGTAATGGATTAATTATTGCTGGAGATATAAAACTAACAAGCCACAGAAATAGACAATTTCTCTCTTGAAGTTTTCCGTATGTATGACTTATTATACTTTTATTACTATTCATCTACTCAAACGAAAATGAATCATCTAATTCCATACTGGTAACATTACTGTAATCCCATTTTCATCAACAAATCGACAAGCGCGTGATTTTGAATTTGCCATTTCAGTTGCATTTTTAGCATTGAATGGTGTAATGGAATGTACATCAAATGGAATAAAGCATGTGTTGAACAAATACGGCATAATTTATTGCGCAAATATTCGATAGCACGTAATCGCGGTAAAGTCAACCGATCCTAAATAAATAAAAAGTTATCTGTTTAAATGAAATAATTTTTGAAAAAATTAAGATTTCATTTACTCGAATTGAAATTGATCACGTTATTTTTTCAAAAAAATTAATTCAAAATTTGTAAAGTAATTTATTTAGATTCACATTTAATGATTAAATTTAATTATTTTATTGAAATATTTCCAGCTTCGCTCTTTTAACTCTTCATTTTTTACCAGACAACACACCTGTTTACGTAAAAATAAAAAATTCTCTTAGGTATCATAAAGTACGAGCTAAAAGGAATGACAATGATGACTGAATAGCAGAGAAAAGTGGTAAGGTTTATATTTAGTGCTCCCATCAAGGATAAACAATGCCTTACAGTGGAACAAACGCCTCGATCATAAAGATAATCAACAGCAGGTAATACCGGATTAGCTATCAAAGTATCAATTATCCAGTGATGTAAACGTCCTCCATTCCGAATAGTCTGACAAAACATTTTCTAAAAATATGTACAAAATAACCAATGCGATATATGAACTTTGAATATAATGTTCAGTAAGTAAATTAAATAGGATGATAAACCAAATTTTCATTCTTGGTGTAAAAAATCAATTTATGTAACTTCAAGGATTTCTGTTCTAAATGAAGTTTTAAGCCCAATAACAAAAGTTTACTTGGAAGTCATTTTCTTCAATTTCTGCAACTGGAACACGATCACTTTCTAGAAGTGCTTGTACCGACGGCCGATCATCTGGTTCTATTTCTAACATCCATTTGATCAATTTCTTAGCTGCTTTTTGATGTATCTAAAAACTACAACTAGCCTATTTTGTTTAACAAATATCGTATTATGTCTATTATAGAAGCAACTTCATACCTCCAGTATACCCGTCCCGAAATCAGAAGGAAAATGACCAGAACCACGTAGATTTTTATTACAGCTATTCGCTCCATACCAGGTAGAAGAGGTCGATAAAACATTTCAAACAAAACTATGCCAAGACTGAAATAAAATAAATATTAATGTATGGATTTATGAAATATAGACATGATCCGATTAGTAACTGAATAAGCAATAATTAATGTAGTGAGTATTTGAAATTTCAACTGAAATAAAATTCAGTTGATACAGCAATTTATTTATTCTATATCTTAAGTGCTCGTAAACTGAATTTATTGTAATAAATAAATGAATGAGATCTGGCAGACTAAAGGATTCAATAATAACCAGAATATCTATTGACTAATTACTTTAAATAATAAATTAAAATTGCCATAATTGTTGTTCAAAATCAAATAGATAATATAATAAATAAAAAAATAATCAACAACCTATATACATCGATTTTGGTTGTGTAATCGATGTCTCCATTAATAGCTGAGAGTAATTCTGGTGCAATATAAAGAGCTGTACCAATATCTTTGGTCAGAGAAGAAGTCATATCGGATTCATTCGAAACAGCTAGATTTTTTGATACAATATCGCGAGTTGCAAGACCGAAATCACCAATTTTAGCATGATCACTTCCATCTATCAAGATATTCATCTACAATATTCACTATAAAACAAGAAGAGTGTATAATTTCATATTAATTGACATAAACATTTTGTTGTACTCGCAGTACCGCAATAAACAGTCCTGATCATTTCTAGTAATAGAAGGACCAAACGCAATCGCTGCTAATGCAAAATCTAATAAATTTCAGAAAATAAAATAATTATTAAAAACAGCGAGAAAATAGTTCATTAAGAAAATATTTAGCTTCACAAAGTAGCAGACCAAATGAAATAGTATCTTAATAATCCAAGGAAAATAGGGTTTTATAGAATTTGCAATTTGCAAACGTGAGACAATTCTGAGATTCTTTCTAGACAACACAGTTCAAAGAATCGATGATTTCTGCATTCTGTAACCTAATGAAAAAACCCCAAAATCGGGAATTCTTAAAATTATGGAAATATAACCGAAAATTGAGTATGGCTATTATCTATAATAGATATGATGAGCCCCAAATTCCTTCTAAATTTCAAAGTTAATAAAAATTCCAACCGGTTTAATATCACGATGTATCATGCCCTCTTGATGGATATATTGCAATCCGAGCAATATTTCACGAAATAGACGCCATATTTGTCGTGAATTTTTCAGCAGTTTCGAACTATCAATTAAATTACGCAACGTAGATTTCTCACAGTATTCCATTTGAATGAATAAAATTCTTAAAGATAATGCAGGTGAATTTTCAGTTGTCTTTTCAATTGGTAATGTCGAAGTTGACGATCTGTCAGCATCGTTTTCATCATTCGAATCCTCATTGTCACCTTCGTCTTCAAAAAGCACTTCCTAAATTACCAAATTATAATAGGCAAACACGGAAATCAATCAATTTTTATCACAGATTTACTAGGAAGTTAAGAAAATATTACTCTAGCAACTCATAACACTAATCCGGGTTTGGGATCTAATCAAAAAACTCATATTAGTAAATGAGGTTGAGGAATGTTGTTGAAAAAATGCACCTACATTAGAAAATGAAATATTCTATTTTGTTAAAGAAATACATCCGAATAATTCCAAACTAATTAAGAAATATGAAATTAAAGAATGGTTCAATAGTTTATAAAGCAGAGAATAATTAAGTAAGGGAAAGTTCGATTTAGTTGCGTTATGTACTAAAGTTCACTATAATTGAAACGTACAAAGTCTGAGCTTTCAACAGTACTTAAAACGGTAGGTGAGAATAGCGTTTGTACAGGCTCTCTGCATTGGTCTTCGGAAACAGAATCCGATTCATATGCAGAAGTCATTTGGAAGGATGTCGACCATTCGGCTGTTGCATCTACAGCTATACGTTTTGCCATTCTTTCGATATTCTTTACTTGCAGGGGCATCAAAGAAGCTAAATATTGTTCGATTAGATGAATCAGTAAAAAATTACCACAAATTCCTCCATTCGACTTATTATTATATTTGTGTTGAAATGCCTTGATCCCAAACTTATCGATTTAGTAAAAGTCTTTCCAACTTATATTGATATTGTTAGTACATAATGTACATGTGATTTGAAAGAAATACAGAATATATTAATACTGTTTACAATTTGTCAGGACTAAAATTTCTTATAAAAGATAAAGATTGCAAGCCAACCTAATGGGGTTAAGTCAAGTTTATGACTGGATTTCGAAACTAATGCTGAGAGAAATGAAGGAAAGAATGAGAAATTGAGTCATGTATATACTAGCGAAAATTTTAGGTAAGTTCAAATCATGCAATTTCACAAATTTCAAGTATAAAAAAATAAAAGACGACAGCTAATGAGAAGCTATCATACAGTAATGATCAGGGATAATGCGTTAATTGCTTCAAAATTAGATCTTAAGTTAAATAAATTCAACACAGATTACACCATAGAACTTCATAATAGCAATATAAAATCACTACATACTTTCAGTTTCCTTTTTTATCACTAACATCCGTTTCATCGCCATTATTTTTCGTTTCAATTTCTCTTGAGGTGGTAAAAGCTTGCTCAATCCAAGCACTATAATAACGAACAACGTTTGGATGATTTAATTTCGAAAACAGCTTCGCTTCGCGTATAACTTTTCGGTTGAATCGTTCATCCTTAGGGTCGAGAGGTATTCGTTTGATCGCATAATCATTACCATCCAGTTTATTTCTGTAAAAAGAAAGGAAAAAAAACCGAAAATAGGTATTTATGAATTTGCAGAAGTTCCTAATAATATTTGCTTAGAACTTTCAATATCCTTCGTGTGCTAAAATAGAATAAAAACGCAGTATCCTGGAATACATGATAAGGCGAAATGTTATGTATGTAGTATTCAAATTTCATTATTCTTTATCAAACTTTATCAACACCATTGATGATTTGCACCATTGCCATCCAATTTATTCAGGACAATAACTAGGCATCCAAAATATCATTATGAACTAACAAGCATAAAAGGCAACCGAAATTTAATCGTTTTTATTGATGGTTAATAAAATTCAGTAATCATGCGACTAACTTTAAAAATTATTCAAAACTGCATTCAAACTTACTTTGCCAACATGACATCACCAAAACCGCCTTTTCCTAACATTTCGAGAAAAACAAATTCGTTTCGAACTCTACTATGTGCAATTTGCTGAAAGCCATCTTTTCCATCGTCAAATGTCGGGAACAATGTTTGGAGTAAATCATCTGCAAGCAGTCTGAACTGCTTATTTTCGCAGCTGATAAGTATGATATTTACGATATTTCTACATATTATGTGTGATGTTTCTATACATTTGGCTTATAGTTAATGATAAAAACCTTGATGTAAAAATGGATGCTTCATTAAGGTTTCCAAAGTTTTTGTGTTCCTGCAAATTTCTACGAAGCTTTCAAGACTCCCGCAAAAATCTCTGTTATTTGCAACGGCCGAAAAAACTCTGAATTTGTCGAAAATGTTGCCCAATGAAATCAAGTCATGATTCAGCAACTTATCCATTGGAGGAGAGATACTTCCATTGATTATTTCGACACATTCCTCCATAATCCTACATTGGTCCAAAAGCAGTGACCTAAAATTGCAGAAAAGATAAGCAAATACCTCAAAAATGTACATTAAATTTTCCAAATGATCATATAATTTTCAATCTGGAGTTTTATAGACCAACAAAATCGCATTTCACTGCTATAAACTTTCTAAAATTTGCACCGTGACTGTATTCATTTGAAAAGTGGGACAAAAATGTACCTCAAATAATAATCAGACAAACGAAAATTCCGTTTGCCAGTAATCCATATAGACGTCAAGTCAAGAGCAAAATGTCCCAGCTTTTTTCATGCAAGCATCGTAAACCGTCTAGAAGCTGGACAGCAAGGCGAACTAAGAGCGTCTGCAAATTAGAATTTTCAATTACAAATTTTTAATAATGGGAAAATGAACGATCCATTCATTGTTTTAAAACTTGACTCTAAAAATATTAAATTATGAATTAATTACGGAAATTTTTAAATTAGCAATTAGAGAAAATTCAGAAAGGATATTTATTGTAAAGAAGAAAAAATGCAGTGAACTTTACTGTAGCAATTTCATTGAGATCAAATAAATCACAAAGTGTGCCTACTTTATCGGTTTCGAAAATATCAACTTGAGATGATAAATTCCGGTCATTTCCATTGATATTTTGTCCAGTTACAATACTGCAACCAATTCAAGTCAAATAAAACTCAATCGAAAACTGTGGGATTTTTTCGTTAAAATGAATATAGGATGATTAATTACGAGTATTACTTTCCCCACCGCTTAATTATCTTAAAAGATTACTCGCGCTGATTTAATTTCATAATAAATATTTCCAGAGATAGAAAAACACAAATAGATCTGAAACTTGCCAAACATTAACTTCTGAAGCCGTCAGTTTATTTTTCCGCACAGAAAGTATTTCATAATTGTATAATGTTTGCTCAATAACAGAAACATTTGAAATTTTTGTAATTTCCTTTCAAGTTCTTTGAAGTATGTAATAAAAGGTTTAAACGATGACAGAGGCGTTTTAGCCATTGCTGCAAATGTCCATTCCGTAATAAAAGTTCATGACCCTAGAAACAATAAATAACTATTCCGATCATAATGTACTAGTGAAAATACATTCCTATTATACCTTTAGATTCAAACTAAATTGGTTTGCATTTTCGTTGGATGCACTCTACATCATACGTCCTACTTTTTAAAACATTTGAATTTTGATTAGGTCATATTCTCACATTCTTTCAATATGTTCTTGTTTGATTGCTACGAAACTATTTCTTTTACTCTTTAAATAGTTCCTGAATTACCGTGGCGCAATCCACAGCTGACCATTCTCGGCAAAATGGACTAATATCTGGCCGTCTCTTGAAATTATTTGTACTTTTGATCAACCGCCTCTGGACACCATCGATACACGAAAAGATTTCGCATGAACTATCATCAACTGGTGTTGTGGGTTCACTTTCTTCTGCCTTTCGCCACAACAATTTTTCTTCATGCATTTTTGGAATGTAACAATATCTTCGCGATCACGCTGCTCCGATTTTACTCGCTGCCTCTGAAATATTGTTGATAACTGCTGTAATTCAAAATCAATAGAAAATATTAAGAATTTCAAAAATTCGGCATCTCTCAAGATTTAATAAGAAAAAAATCTTAAATCATGGATAATATCTAAGAATAAAACTACCAAAAATGAATAGAAAGAGAAAACGTCAATACCCTCCGTTCATGTTCCACTGCTGCATGCTGCTGTAACATGCCATCGAAAAAGATCCTTCCGGAGGTTTATTTCTTTCGTATAGAAATTCCTGAACTATCTGGCACAGTTCTAAGATAACTTCCTGAAATTTTTCATTTATGAAAAGCTTTCTAATCAATAATAAATTTAAATATTATAGAATAAAAGAAAAATGATGAATGGATAAAATGAAATTCGTAATGATTACTCACGCTTCCTTTCAATGATTTTGCTTTATTATTCAGTATCTGTTTCAGCTTGTCGACATCTTTCAATGAAATGCCTTTTACATTTTCTAACGCAAGGAATGGTGTTCTACAAGTAATATCGAAAATTAACGAAAAATTGCTTAAGAAATAGATAACTGTTTATCTTCCTAATATAGAAATTCTTTCTTTTTTTAGCATTTTTAGGTCAAACATAAAATTTAACAAACCAAAATTTGAGTCAAAAACTATGCAAAATTTTATAGTTTCTATAAAATAATCAAGAAGAAATGTGTAGTGTAAAAGGGTAAGATGTTGAAACATACTCAGACAACGGATATGTTTTTGGACATTTTACATGAAGATCCAATGAAACATAGATTTCGTTGCTAGCAGTGCTAGCTGATCCAACAGGTTTTAGATGTAAATGACATTAAGTGGTTGCCATACCTTAAAGCAATTACGCCATTTTTATAACTCTTACGAAATAGTTTATATAAGTCCAAATACAGCTGCTTTAATCATTTCCTGATACAAGAAGAAGCAAACAAAATAAACAATTACTATATCTTCCCATTTATTATCATTTTAATCTTCAATAATCGACTATATATAAACTACACATAAGCTACAGATAAGCGTATATACATATTTATTTAGAAATATTATAAGTTTATCAACCAGTCTATAAATTTTATCATCCATTTCCTACACAGAGTTATGCTTTAATTAGATAATACTAAATGAATAAATTCAACATAATAAATATTTACAAAAAGACCATTTTTTCACCAGGCAACATGATTACTCAGTAGTTTAATAAATCTGGTTTAATAAAAGTGATGAAACAGACATAACCAGAAAAAACTTTTATAATTAATCTACGCTCAATCGAACCAATAATTCAACAAACCTTCCAAGCATTTTGAGCAACATTAAGAAAATCTTCACCATATACAGATTCCAATACTATACGTTCGTCTTCTTGACGTTTTTTAGCTTCATCAAATATGCCGCCGATATCACCAACTGCACCACTTCCTCGTTTATGTTGTCGCTGCTTCATCAATTTCACGATAGAATTTCTTTAACTTGACAATTTTGTCAACCGCTTCTTCTTATTAATCTGGAAATCATAAGTTATAATGATTACAATCATGATATTACTAATAATCATGACAATAATCATAATTGGCTATTTAACAAATCAATAAAGAGCACTGTCTCAATAACTTTCACTTTCTTCTTTGATGCTATGATCCAAGTAATGAGAACATCAAATTTGTAGTTTGCAACATTTAACAAATTGCATAAGTACATTTTGTAATAGTAATCAAAAAAAAAAAAAAAAGAAAATATATGAAATACGACATCCATTCAAATTCGTATAAAAATTTTAATGATACAGAAGAATTTTAAAAAAATGATCAAAAAAATGTGTAAAGGAAAATTAAAACAACTTTAGAAGCCTATAAAATTAAAATTCTATTTAAAAACTGTTACCTTTGTTTTTGCTGAGAAACAATATACGACCATTATTTTTCAGCTTTCTATAAATTCGTTTAGGAAAATTCATTACCGATTTGCCAATCAGCTGCATCTGATCATTTTTGTCATTTTTTTCTAATATTCTATAAATTCAATAATGAAAATTTTCTATTACTAATATCTCGCAAATTTTATTCTCAGTCTCTTATTTAACTAAAAAAAGCATTTCCATTGCACTATAATTTCACTTTTTATTTCAGCTAACCAACATGTCTCTGGAGAATTTTGCTAGAACTAGTTCAAATAAAAAGAGCCAAGAAAAATTTCTTCCATTCGCATCCAATATCTATCATATAGTTTAGACAATTTTTTCCATGACTAAAGTGCTTACCACAAAATGTTTTCAATCCCTACTTAAAAAAAAAAACCATTGCGCTCAATTCTCTCGAACTGCGACATTTTCTATATTTATCTAACAAATTTTCGCCATCTCATCCTTTATGAATTTCTGTCCTAGAGTATTCTGAATTATACTGATAACATCAGATTAGTAAAAACCCGAAAACCCATAATGATACCAAATCAGCGATAATATCGTTTGCAAGATAGATATGATAATTTACGCAATGTCCTAGTGTCTCATTATGCGATTCGCTATTTGGTTTGCTGTAGCAATTTAAGAAATGGTTTCATATGCGAGGTTTTGTCGAAGTGGACATAATTTTTTTTCTTTTTGAAATTTTCTCAGAATGTGTTAGGAAGAATTCGTTCTCTCGCATATTATCACTTTCTTTTGAGGAATACGATTTATTAATTAAATTTCTATTTTTAGTTCCTAAATTTAAAAAATTATTACCGAAATTTCAATTCTGAATTGAATTTATTGCCAAAATTTTGAATTTTATTTCGATTTCTTAATCATATTATTTAGTCAATGAATAAGCAACGCGCTGATGGAACGACTCTTATAAGATCACTATGGGTGTAACCACAACTGACAACGACGAACAAGCAGCAAGTGAAATGACAGCTGCAAAACCAAAAGAACGACAATTTCAGGTTTTTTTTTTTGGATTTTAAATAATTCAAATCATCTAACTTTTTGAAGACAACAATACTGTGCTGCTTTTGTTACTCGAAACTTATTATTATTATGGGAAATTTAACTAGGTTCATTCAAAGTATTAAACTATTGATACTCTAAAATAAACTAAATATATTTAGCGAGTGAAACGTATCTCTCAGTAAATCTAACACTTTCAACATATAAAATGAAATTCTTCTTACTCTATAGCAAATAAATATTACATGGTGTTATTAATGGTTATTAATAGTACTTATATTTGCTAAGTGGAAAAAAACTAGTTTCAAGTCAGTATTTCTTTATATATTTCAGGTCGTCCCTGTTCCCGGAACTTTTACTCGTGGACGTTGGAAGTGTTGGGATTATAAAGATCAAACATCGGAAACGGATGCGGTTATCGATTTTACGGATAAATCCGAGAAACATTCATTATGTAAATTATTAAAATTCATTTAGTTTAGATTTTA
This sequence comes from Dirofilaria immitis, assembly GCA_024305405.1. NCBI lineage: Eukaryota > Metazoa > Nematoda > Chromadorea > Rhabditida > Onchocercidae > Dirofilaria > Dirofilaria immitis. Next base: position 238,038 of record JAKNDB010000007.1, read on the forward strand.
TCGTTTTATTATTCAGCCTTTTTATATACTATAGTGATAAAACCATATTTCATTGTTAGAAGTTTTGAGAGGAAAAGAAACAGATCAGGAAGATTTTCTTTTAATAAATGCAACTTTTGTTCCAGTCATCTGAAAATTATTATGAAATGATTAGAGGAAAAATACCGTAAAATTAAAATTCCATTTGAAACCAGAAAAAAATAGAGTTCGATGAAATACATGGAAGAGTGCTAGCTCCATCTCGAAAATTTGTTTTTATTTTAATTAGTTGAACTCATAATGAGAAGTGTATTCAATTCTAGTTTTAGCCACGTTGTACTGTACGTTGGCGATGAATATTTCAGTAATACCTATAACGTAGATGGGGTTTTTGCTATAAGCCAAGCTTAAAAAAATAGTAGTTGTAAATTGGAACCACTTAGTCTTAATTTTGAATTTTAATATACCTTTGTACTTTTGTTTCCATTGCTATTTGCTTGATTAAGTATTGTATCGTTTGTTTAAATGAAGATGATAATTTCGAATTGCACTGAATTTCAGAGTGCTACAATAGAAATTTGAAGCTTAATACATCAACTTAGGCTGCTTGATATAATAATCTGACTTAAATAATCAATCTTTTATAGCAATCAATATTGGAGAAAATCCGGTCGGATGTCGGACTTTCGTCTCTCACGGCCAACCAGATACAGTGAATCATACAAGTGAATTACATTTGATTCCAGCAACCGATACGAGTAATGCAGGTTTTGATTTTATCTTTTTCATATTACCATCTTAAATAAAAGTACGGTGGTCTTTTTACCTAAGAATTTTTAAAAATTTGATTTTTATTCTAAACGAGAATCGATAACTAGAAATTAAATTACGTTCAAGTGAAAATAAAATTAGCCAGTTAGTTCGATCTGATTCTGAAAGTATTACAAAGCATATTTTGGTAGTTTAAGCAGTTAAAAGCTAGTAGTGGTGTTTTTCAAAGAAACTAGGAAATTAATATCTATATTGTTATTTCCAGCAGTGTCACAAGCGATCGATGTATCAAATGGAGGAAAAGAATCCAGTACAATCGTTGTTACATCGATTGCTCCTCCATCAGCAACTCCAGTACACGGTACTCCATCTTCGGCTAGTATTTCTCCTGTAATCAATAATGCAACTGTTATTGAAACTAAGGTATCTATTTGCGCAATTTTTATTGGAATTGAAATATTTCAAGCTATTTTTTGTTACGAAAAAGCTATCAAAATTCTCCAAACATTTAGCAAATCGCTTTACTCACTGACTATTTAACTGCATGCAAACAGAGCAAATGGTCAAAATGGACGATTGAATGAAATTGTTCGGATAATTAACTTCGGTTAAAGGACGTAATATTGTTTCCTATCAATTTACTAACAGCTGGAAATATGTCTCAATGTTTGTAACAATTCGACTACTGTAAAATCAATGTTGCCTAATGCTAATATACTAACTATAAATGACGTTTACCAATTTTTTCCTGCCGTTTAGCTGGTAATCAGCATGATTGTTCTGGTGTACGCTTTGTGTGTTTTTTTTGTTTTTGTTTTGTTTTAGTTTTTTTTTTTTTTCATTTCAGGGAAAACCACGGATCGTGAAAATTTATTATCACTGCAGTCTACAGTATCTGCACCTGTTCTTAATATTGCAGGAGTGACATCAGCTCATACACATCAAATCTATCGAACAACTTCTGTCACGACTTCTTATTTACAACCACTATCGGTTCCTATCAATTTAATTAGTTTCTCCTTTCTTTTCCGAATTTATTGGTCGCGCAAATTTGGAATGGATTAATCTTATGACAGTGAAATTAATTTGTTGTTTTAGTATGCTGATTGAACATAACGATGCTTATGTTCATTTTGTTTTTGTTTTCCTTAAGAAAAAACAAATCAGTTATGACTATTTTAAATCTCGCATAAGTGCGTTTACTTAAGATTTGTACGTAAACGTAGCATTTTTGATTATCCTAGCAACATATTCATTCTCTGATGTAATATATCGAAAAAATGCACCTGCATATTGCTAGTAAATCGAGCTGTGCTTCCTCATAGTTTCTTTACATTTATTTATGAACTGTAAAACAAACAGTTCATAATATTTTCAGGAACTTCCTGATTCAAATCTTACAGTGCAGTCAACTTTTGCTCCCGAACCAGTTGCATCAAATGTACCGCCGATCGCAACTGAAACGGAAGATCCGTAAGTTTTCTTTCTTTTCATGCTGGAAATTTTCAGCGCATTGAATTTTCATAATTATATTATAAATATTTTTAAGTTTTTCAGTGAAAATTATTTTAATTTATTAGAAATGTTGGAATAATTTACGTGCGCATTTCTTGTCCTTCGTCAAATTTCTGTATTAAGTTACCGCTTTTCTTCATTAGTTTTTTAGAAATGTCTGAGATGAAAATATAAAATATTGAAAATTTAAATTGTTGAATAACATCGCGGTCCTTTTGAGTTGTTGTTCTTTTGTAATTGATCATTTTTGATCATTTGATATTTATCCTCAATAAATAAAGATTAGTAAGAAGGCGATTGTAAAGATGTCATCATCTCATCTGTAGTTTGTATCAGTAGCGTAGGAGCTTATCAGCTAGTTAATGCAATTCATTTTATTTCCTGTAGATCATCTTACGATACGGTTAATATTTGAAGAATGGTATAGTCAGTTGCGAATTAACATGCTATCATACTCCAGTACTCTTTGAAGTTTTTTCTTTTTTTCCTCTTATCGATTGCAGAATAATATTAACGAAAAGTAAGAATTCAATTTTGGTTTATCTGCAGAAAATATAATTTAAGATGAGAATTGTGTGGTTATGATGTTAAGGATTAATTGAAAATGATTAGATACTTTGTTTCTCTTTTTATTTTTCTTTGTTTTTCCTTTCGTTTTTTTTAAGGAAGACAATTTTGCACTTATTTGAGTTCGTCATCGATCTTCACTAGTTTTTCTGCTCATTATGTTTGTTTAAATTTTGTTCTCCAGATGTTTGAATGAAATGTTGTGTTATATCTGTAGACACTCTGGAGCTGCGTTTTCATTTTTTATATATGTGAAAATTGATGATACATTTTGAAATTTAGAATCAATGTAAATCAAAATTGCGCTTGTTTGGTTCGAAACTATTTAATAAGGTAGCAGTAATAGTAATAATCAGATGAAAGCATTATTCGTTTCACCTAGATGATGACAATAACGATGCATGATGAATAGTTGTTTGTTTTTCGAGTAGTACATCACTAATGATTAATTAGTTGATGTGGTAATTCAATCTGGAATTTATCGTTTTGTTTATCGGGATAACAGAGATAATATTACTTGCTAGTATTTTTCATGATTTCTATTAAAATTTTTTTGACCAACAGTTTAATGAGATGATAGTGAATAGATATGATTTGGATGAAATAGCCATTATTTTCATTACGATTTTGCTTAATACTAATAGGATTTCGATGTTATTATGACTGCAACAGTCTTGAGTTAATGTAAAAATGATGAAATCCTTTGATTAATTTCTCCAAAAACTGTCAATAATTACGAAACATAGTGTTATCAGTGATAAATTACGCGTAACAAATATCTTTCAGTAGGATTTTCTACTTATAATAAGTTATCAGTGGTGAATACCTTACATTGGGACTCATGGAATCCGGTGTAATATATTAAATTTTCAGTCAGATTGTTCAGTGTTTTAAACTTGAATCATTTAAAATATTTCTTGAAATGACAAAAGAATATTTAAAAAATAATGAAGCAATTTGGCGGATTTTTCTTGCTTTGGAATTAAAAATTTCTGTAAAAATCTGTCTAAGTTTTAAATGTGAAAGAGTTTTTTTTGTGAATTCGTGCTGTTGAATGATGCGAGACATGAATGTTCCAAAAAAACTGAGTGCTACATTCTCAATAAAAATCTTGACCGAAGATGGATATTTTGCAAATATACAGTAAATATTACAAATACTACAAAATGTTTATTTCTTCCTGTTCTTCTATTTGTCACTATAACAGTATAACAACATTGTATGATGTTGATTATTAGAAAAAGATAGAATGAATTGTTATCTTTCTCCGACTTCATAATAATTTTTGATTAATAGAAAGGATATTACTGCTGTATACTTCTGTTGAGATACCGTACAATTATTAATTTCGACTAAAAAGTCATAGTATTTAATGTTGATATCTTTTCTGAAATTTTATCTTACATAAAATTCCGATTGATATGAATTGTATTCTAGAAGTTGAAGAATCAGAATTTGTTCGAATATAGTAAATTAAAAACGACAGACCAAACTTTTTTACTTTCCAAATTCAAATTTATAAATCTTTTCATATATTATAAAAATTATCATAAATAATGCCTAGTTTTTGACTATATGCCTCATTAAATCGAGTAAAATTATTGGATTTGCATTAAAATAAGACTAATTTAGAAAATGAATGGAAAATTATGAAATACTAAAAATCAACTCGTCTATTATTATACGTTAATCGAATCAATTGAATAATAAAAAATGAATAGGGCAGACAATTATTAATTTATTATATATGATTTAGAAGACCAACTTTAAAAATGGACGTGGTTATAACGTTTGATGGTCGTGTTTTCTGATTATCGATTTTTGGCTGATAAAATTGGCCATTTCAATTACTTCTCTTCATAATTCGAATAAATTGACAACCACTAAAGACTCTCTGTTCTATTTCAAAATCATTTGAAAAATAAGAAGAATCGTAGCTATTACTTTGATTGCTTGGCTTAACAGTCTTTGTTATTCATCATGTACAGTTTTGAGAATATCTTTAATTTATTTCTGTAATGATTTCACGGATACGTTTTACAATAATAAGATTTATACCATTCATATGACTACCAACTATAATAAACTCATTCCTTTTTACTAAGTCATTCATGCCCTAACAATAATTTTTCATGCGCATGAAACTTTTTATTTTTATGATCATTATTTGGCAGTATTGATATATGCTAATTTTCAGTGTAATTTATATATGTGTATGGAATAGATTCTTATTTCATTGTTAGATATATATTTTAAAAATATTAGTAATGAGACGAAATTTAATGCAACAAATGATTGGTTAGTATGAAAAATAGTCATGAAGTATCAAAAGATCGCTGTGCGACGAGTTACATATATTAACGTTTCATTTCTGTATGAATTTTAAAGATAATAGAACGAACATAATTTAGATCAGTGAATCGTTTTTCTTAATTTTTAGAAATCGAAATAAATATTTCAAAACGATATACTATTTCCAATCTTTGAACCTAAATCTTATAGCTTGTTTTACTCTTTTAATTTTATCATCGATATGCCGCTATTATGAAAACAGAAATTCAGTAACAAAACAGAGAAAGATGGATTCCGAGCAGTTTCAGATTTTTATATGATAGAGTCAAGAATTAAATTTCAGGAATAGGGATTTCGGTTTTTAAGTTTTTATTAGTTTTGAAATGATTAATTTCTTTTCAGAAGTATTCGCCACTAAAGTTTAATCAATGAAACTAGTAAATTATAATATTGCATCGTCTTGCTATTTTTTCCATTTTTAAATTTTTTTTTGAGGTTTTAGTTGTCGACTAATAATTCTTTATTCCTTTGAAACTCCGTTTTTATTTCCCTTTCGGCTTGGTTCCAATAAATTAACTCCAAACTTTAATTCTCAACAAAGAGTTTGTAAATGAGAGTAATGTTTTAGTTTTAGACTAAGGAATGAATTACTGTAATCACTTTTAAAATATGTTGTTAGCGAAAGGAAGTTTGTTGTGATCTTCGATGCTTTACGAAGTTTTTAAAACAAAACTTTTTGTATTGCGGAAACTAAATTTTTTATTGTTTATTTGTTTTACTGATCCAATTTATCATTTGTATTAAAAGTGCTAAGTTGAATTTATTTTTTCATGATAAATGATTATTCAAAAGAAATTTTTTTGGGGAGGACAAAAACTGTTGGTATTGTTTTCTATGTTGTTTAATGAATGATATTCAGAAATAGATAAGACATCATTGCGTTATTTTTTAGAATTTCAGTAAAAATATTTTAGAATTAGCCATCACACTATAATAAGTTAGATGCAAGATTTGATATATATCATTTAAATAATTCGATCAGATTCACCATTTTTAAAGGCTTGAAAGATAACCTTTTTTTTCAGCATTACAAAAAACCATACAATATTAGGACAAAAAACTTACTTATAACTGAGCTTGCACGCATGAGATACACCAAATATTTGTGTTGGTTTTTATCATTTTAGTTAATTATACATTTATTTTTTAAAATTATTTATGGAATATGTTATTAACTGGAAATGTACTTGGTAAAAATGTAACAGTGCTGGACGGCAAGTTTATTTTCTGTATTATTTAACATATTTGTTTATGAAATTTTGTTGACGACTTAACTAATGAAATGAAAGTTCGAAAAGAAAGAGGGAGAAGAAAAAGATGAGTGCAAGTGTTTCTTAGGCATCATTGAATTTTTTACGTAGAAAATGGTACTGCAACAGGTGTTTAGTTTGGTTTTTGATGTATTTCAATAATCCATTTGTTGACTAATTGATGTTTTGAGTTTGATATGAACATGTGAATAAATCTTTATTTGGGAGTTGATTGAAATAAATTTTTGCTAGAATTTAGTTAAAAATGTGAAAATTTACTGATCGAAGAAGTTTCAATAAATTGAAATTTTTTATTCAAAAATTAAAAATTAAAATATGAATTTGCTCTGAATGACATTTTTTTAATGTTTTTTTCGACATTGTTTCCTTAAAAGAAAATTCTTATTTGAAAATTTCAAAAATACTGAATGAAATAAATTCTATGTTTGGAATGATGTGCTCAGGAATCAAGCTGTAATAAGTTTAAATGCGGTGTTATTATTTATTTATGCGTTATTCCTGAATGATATAGAGTGTGAGCTTTGATCACCCTTCAATTAAATAATAATAAATTATTATTGCGAAAGTTTAATGTGGATAAAATTGTCTTGCCTGAGGAAATATATTATATTTATCCTTTAGTGATCGTTAATGCATTGAAAATTATTATAGAAAAAGAAGTATGGTAAAAGAGGAGGAAATGCTTTGTTTGAAGAAATTGAAAAAATAGTTGTTCATTTTTAACATACATCATTGTTTATTTCGTTGCGCATTTTTGCAATTTTTATTGCTTCAACTATGCATGTGTACATCACGAAAGTTAGGTATTAACAGATAGATAAAAAGTGAAAAATTAATTTATTTCCGGCGCTATTTCACAAAATTTTTATGTCGCCGTTTTTGATGCCATCTTGTTTTATTCGAAAATTGAATGTTAACTGCTGAATTAAAAATTCTTTCAAGTATTCTTTACTTGAATTCTATTAATTTTCTGAACTGTTTTTTTTTCTTTGAAGAATTGCTAATGGAGTAGAAAATACGAAATTTTTTGTATTAGCAAATTTTATGCTATAAATTCTTCGCAGTTTTGAAAAATATAAATGACTTAATCAGCAGCGCATTAGACAGTAAATGACTCGATATATGCAAAAAGTCAGTCAGGTATGAAAAGCTTCATGTTTCAAATTCCAAATAGCTGGCATGTGAAGAATTTGATGATAAACTGAAAGTTATGTGTTTTAATGATCTATCATAGAACATCATTATATCGTATTGCTGGAAGCATTGGCTTTTAGATTAAATAAAATGTGTTATAATGAAATTATCAGATCGTTGCAATACCATACAAATTGATATCTATTTATTGAAGAGTGCTTAATAAGAATGATAATTATTTTTGTCTTATTTATGATTGCTAGAAGCATTTCGCAAAAGTGCAATATACTTTGATATACAGTGATTGTTGAATTTGGTTGAACAGATGTTGATGCTTTTTCTTTTTTTTTTATGATGCATTTTGGCAGCAGATACATCCGATACTATTGTGATATAAATCATTTATTTAATCATGAATTTGTGAGTGGAAAAGAAAAGAGAAAGTAGTATGTTTTAGGTTTAATTTAATACTATCGTTGGAATGAATTATATTGAATGCTATTATTATTTGTTTTTTAATTTTAGTTTAAATTATAATTATTAAAGAAAATGTGATTGCTTTTTTAACGTCGTTTTTCTTATCTAATTATATATTAGTTCACGTCAAACAAATTTTTGAAAAATTTTTCACAAATTCATGTATATGAATATTGTTTTGAAGAAGGGAATAAATGAAAAATTAAATGAAGAAAAATTGGAATAAAGAGATAAGAAGAGGAAAGCCGTTGTTGAAAAGCATATTTCGATGATCGCAAGTTTTGAAATTTCATCACTTTACTCCAATCCTAATTAAACGGCTATTAGATATTTCTTATTAAACAGGAACTGCCAACTAAATATCACAAGAAGATGAAAGATAAAAGATGCTATTATCTAAAATGCCATTTGCTATATTGTCATTTAGGAAGATTTAAGAGATATAAGAAATTCCGGTTGATCAATTTGAAGATATAATACTTACATTTTAAAATCTTAGAAAAGGCTATCTTTATCTTAGCATAGATTTATTTTAAGACTATCTAGAAAATTTTGCTAAAATGATGTTGTATTTCGATCTTCACTTATTATCATACTGTCACTTTTAGTTACTGTTTCATTTTTTATTATAATTAGCATTCGTTATCATTTTTATCATTGCAAAGTGATAAGAAGTAATAGAATCTTAAGCAGACAAAGTAGTGGTATTTATATTGAAAACTTAAGACAGTATCCTTAATCAGCGTCTCTTGATTAATTCAGGAAATTATCATTATCATTGTTAACAATCGTCAATAAGTATCGTCTATGATTATTATTATATTTGAAATTATTTTTGAATTTGATAGAAAGCAAAATATACTAATTCTTTATAGTTTTTACTTTTTATTGCGACTATCAGTCATAAAACACATTTTAAAAAAGAATAGTTGTGTTTATCTTATATCAGTGTTAAAACTTTAACAAATCTTAGATGTAACATAAGGCTCCGATCAGCCTACTATTTTTTATAGTGGCAACCGTTATCAATTTATTAAAGGAAATGAGAATGGTTCATCACGTGTAGTTCATCAGTATCAGTTATGATGAATATACCTGAAATAACATTTTGAACGTGTAATATTCACATCACATCCAACCTTTTCCGTTCATGCCATCATCTTCCACATATATATATATATATATATATATATATATATATATATGTGTATGATTTCTTGTTTTGGATGAATTGACGATGGCAAACTTACTGACATCACCGTTCAGCGTTCCATCATTCAATTTCCTGAATATTTCAATGCCCTATTCTTTAATATTTTAAATTTCATTGCATATCAGTTTTTTATTCCGTGTAGTTATTTTTTAGTTAGAAAAATATTACATGTTAGTGTAATATATTTGTTTACATGCTTACATCTTTATATCTTCATTGAACATCTATTCGTTGTGTCGATTATTTTACAATCCGGAAATTCATGATATTTGATTTGAATGAAGAAATTGAATACATTGCTATAATTTTTGGTAAGTTGAAATTTTTTTATAAGATAGAATTTTTGAGCTACTTTTGTTGGGTGGGAAATACCAAGCATAGCTTCATAAATAACTTTTTTTTATCAGTTTGTTGACGTTTTTTTTCTTGTTTGTCATTGTTTCAAAATAACTCACAAATATATCTTATGAAAAATCATTTTTCATTGTTATTGAAACAAATACATGATATTATATCATCTTTTGATAAATAGATAAAATATTCTGTGCATATCCTGATTAGTTTTAAGATATATCTATGAGTTATTTCTGGAACAAACGAAAAATTCAAACTTATGAAAATAATTTTTTGCAATGAAAAATAATGTTGTAAACAATTTTTAATGTTTTACGCAAATTATTATAAGAATGTTATTTTTAATAAATGGACTGATTCATTTCCCATTAAATTATTCGATCTGTTTTCTTCTTTATTCAAAAGTAGGAATTGTTAGAAGTAGTTTTCATTTTATAAGGTTACTTATAAAATTACATGATTAAGAATTTCGATTTCTTCATTATTATATTACAGTATAAGCCTGAGAAGAAATTTTTTCCCTTTTTTTAATCCGATTATTAAATTCGGTTCACCGTCTTTTTATTGCGTATCTGTCTAAATCTTAAAATTCAAAGAATATCACTGAGTCATCTTTGTTCGAAATAAGTTTGAAATCTTCAAAATGCCAGTTTTAAAAGTAGTTTGAAAAAAATGTAAAAAATGAAACATATATGTTAAGCAAAATTGAAATGAATCATTTAGCTTTTCATTTTTTTTTTTGCATAATCGTTTTTATATTATAATTTATTTATTTCCTCTAATCGAACAAGTATTTTCCCATTGTGATCACCTATCGCCTGTTAAAATTTTGCCAAAAAAAAGTGATCAATGTCCGGAAGAGAGTCATGATACCGATCAGATACCCTCGCATTTAATACAATCAAAAATTTGTTACAATAATAGTAATCTTAGGTTGTTTGTTTGCAAGAGAAAATAAAAACAAATTCAGCAGTTTGGAATTGAGAAAGAAAAACTATGACTTATCTCGAATATCAGATAATTTTTTTTTGTGGTAAATTAGAAGTGACTATCTCTTTCCCATTTATTTCATTAGTTCAGGTAGGAAGTATCAAATTTCAATTTAAACTCAATTTTTAAACTGCTTTTGTAAACAAATGATTGATTTCATACGCTTTTTTTATATTTCATATAAACTTGGTCTAAATATATTGTTTTTATATCATTTTGGATGATTTAAATATGAATTATTCAATTCAGTCTTTGATAATTTATGGACGAAAATAAAAATAATAAGGGATTTGAATTATTAGCGTCGCTAACAAGATAGCTATTTTATATTGTCGAGAATTGGTGATTATTTGTTGGCAATGATCGGATAAATAGCCTAAAATTTAGTTATGATAGATATGGTAGGTAGGTATGTGTACTAAATAAACAACAATCGTTCAGGGCGCAAAAATCATATGAAGATGTGTCGAACATTTAAGTGGAACTTTCTTGTTTACTTTTTGATGGTTAATTGAAAAGGACATGTGAAAAAGAAAATTTTTATGAATTGAAAAACACGTGAATTAATAGAAGAAATATTGCTGCATTAATTTTGAAATGAAAAAAGTTTGAATGATGTTTCTTAAAACTTTCTTTTTTTTTTACAATATTTCTCATTAAAAAAGTTTCTCCTTTGAAAATTAGCTTGCATTAGCGTTTAGTTCGAAATGCTAATAGAATGCAAATAAGCAATGAGCCATTTATCATTTTCTTATTTCTGTTCGAAAGAATATCAATCTATTTTACTAATAATATTTCAATTTAAAAAAAAAAAAAACTTCTAAAACATATGGAAGTGTTCAATGGATTGTTGAAGTACAAAATAATTCTTTTGTGGTTTTCAACAGTTTGTTGGGAAAAAAACGCTTAAATGATGAGCGAAGAAAGAGAAGTTATTGTTGCTGTTGTTGTTGTTGCACGAGGATCATTGTAAAATATTTTAAATAATAGGTTTTTTTTTTATTTCTTACCATCTTTTACTACTACATCATATCATAGCATATCACTGTCTTCTGATTATTTCATTTATAGCTGTTTGAAATTTTTAATCATACCAGGTGATATTATAATTGAATTACTTGAAATGAGAAAATGTTTAAGTTTATCGTATCATTGAATAGTTTTAATAGTAAATATTTTATAATAGATATTATAGTTGTTGAATTTTTCTTTTTTCTTTTGCTTTAAAAATCTTTTTTTCTCTCTTACATTTTTATTAAAATTTCCATCAATTTTTATAATTTCATATTTCTTTTATACTTTTTTTATAATAGATATTATAGCTCTATTACTACTACACATTAATGATAATAAATAATTAATTTTTTGCTTTTTTGGGAGAGAGAAGATCGATTTTAGAATATTTACAAAATAAATGATGATGACGTCTTTCTTATTCGTTGTGTAATTTGGCTGATATTATATGCGATTCCATCACAATCATTTTAACATATTGCGAAGGAATTATAATTATTGTTGCATATAATTTGATTTGTTCACCAAAAGCAACTGAGAAATACTTCCATTGCCTTGTTCAAAATTTTAGCTATTTTCTCTTCCTAATATTTTATCTTGAAATTTTGATTATTTTGTTAAGAGAGAAAGGGAAGGTGAAAAAATTAAAGCATGCATTTCTTTTTTTTTCATTCCATTTCAATAAGAATTGCAATGATTATTTATGAGGCATTATTATTATTATTATTATAGTTCCAATCCATGTATTTTTAATATCATGTTCTTAATTTATGTTTCTCCTTCTATGATTTTTCAATCTAAAGCATCGTTTGATTCAAGATATAGCGAGAAAAAATAAATTGATAGTAAAACTCAGTATTACAGTTTGAGTAATTTATTTCGAAAAGTTTACTACTATGATATGTCGTGATTTGTGATGATCGAGAGATGATATTGATATCCTTATTGTTTTGTCACCGGAATTCCACATATGCTAATCTTTTTATCCGGTACAGACGAATGGATGGGTCAAATGACGGTGCATTTATTTTTTGCATAAGTATCAGTGAATTTTTGTTTCTTCCTGTCTCGAAAGAAATTATTTCTGCAGCTATCTCCTTTCTAAAGAATTTGACATTGAGTCTTTGAGTTGCTTCCTCAAGCAGATTAATTCTGCCTTGCTCGGGTACTTGCCAAAATTTATTTCTTCTAAATTTTTCCATTTTCATCAAACAACTGATCCGTGAGGTGAGTCGATTAAAGAACGTTATGTGTGAATTCGAGAAATTTCTGGCTTTTTCTCCTTTCTGAATCATTATCCTTGTTTCTTCTGTCAATGAATTCTTAGCTAAACATTATGAAGCATGTTTTTGTTTGCTATCGTTATATATCAATCATGATTGATCTGATTTTTTCTTTCCCATACTGCAAATGATAAAATTATTCAAATATGTTCCGAAGAAGGTTGATAGCAAAGGTAAGCAGATAATAACTGATTGTTCGACTCATCGTAATTAATTAATGGTCATTTTAATTTAATACGGAAAAGATAAATAATCAAATTTGTCTCCTTCAATATCGTAAAAATACTTTTAAAATATCAAGCAATTTGTAATTTATCTTTTGATGAAATATGATTTGAGTAGTCAAAAATAACTTATAATTTAATGGATGCTTTTTAAAAGATAGAAAAATCAAATTTAAAAAAATTAATTTTAATATTGAGTTTTAATATTATCGTCCTGATCCAGATTTATGACCCCGAGGTTTCCTCTTTCCCCCTTCTCTTTTCTATCTTTGTTATTTTTAGTTTTTAATTAAAATGATGAAGTGATTGAAATTTTGCTTCGATTCGCCCTTATCAGTAAATATACATATCATTCGATAATGAAATATCTTTTTAGTTTCTGGACGCGGAAATGGCTTTAATAGTCCCCTGATAAGTGATTGTCTCTTATATAAATTTTCGTCTCAGCTCTTTCGATGAAAAAAAAATAATTTTAATGTTTTTAATCGCCGATCGAAAAAATCAGGATTTCTCCGAATAAGTCTTTTCGCATTCCTTACATAAATTAAAACTTAAGCATTTGGGGAAAAGAACTTTAAGAAATAGTAAAATATAAAATTTCTTGAAATTGATAAAAATGTTCAAGATACTTGCTTAATATTTGGATTAGCTCGTAGCTAAGATTATTTATATATTGAAAGGTTGCATTCATAATCGTGATTTAAAAGAAACATGCGTCATAATCGTTATCAATATTAGCGACAGCTTAAAGCTATCAGTACGATTTTGAGTTTCTTGATACTACGTTGTACTAATTGTGAACAAAGATATGAGAGAGATTTTCATCATCTATTAATGCTTTTTGTATTTAAAATTTTTCTTAACCAATTCACATTAAAATAAATGGACAAATAATTTTTACGAAATTTTTAGATTAGTTTATAGCATTTTTATGCTTTTTTTAAAGAAAAGGAAAAAACCATTTGTTCTTTATATTCGTTTAGGTAATAAATGGATAATCGCGCTGAACTTTTTTATGTTTCGAAATATTTAAAATTTCCAAAATATTTTTCTAATTGAATTTGTTGATTGTTTTACTACAAAATTTTTGATTTTTATCGAGAAATGCTTCAATATGAATTTTTATCAAAATTCATTGATTTATAATATTTTATTCTTTGATTTAGCATTTTAGTTGAGTCAAAAAAACTTTGCCATGGAAGATATTGCTTTCTTTGAATTTAAGATTTTTATTTATGGATAAATGTGAATGAAATGATAATGTATTGATCATTTATTCCTTCGCAATATGGAAATAGCGTTTCCTCTCTTTTCTAGAATACATTAAGAATGTTTATGAAAGTTATTTTTCTTTAAAAGTTTTTTAATTGATTATAAAAATAAAAAGAATACAATAAAATAAAAGAAATCTATACAATACAATTTAAGATTGATTATTCAGTATATTTTTGCTTTCATGTGAAGTGGTTTTTGAATTAAAATTTGTTTCAATGTTAAGTATTTTTATCTTAGATGTTTGCTATATTGTCGATATATGGATATAACACAATTTCAAGATAACTAAAAAAATTCAGAAGCATGATAACGTATATGAAATGTAAATTTTGAATATTTTTGAATTTGGAAAGGGAAATCTACTTCTGCGCTAATGACTTAATTTTTAGTTAGTTTACTTGCAAATAGATGCAGTTCTAATAGAATTATTTTTCATACCGAATGATAATTTGAGTAAAATTTGAAGTTATGTTTTGAAATATTGCTTGGAGCTTTTGTTTATTATCTCTATTGCATATCATTTTTCAATAGTTTGGTATGTTTTTAGATGGTTGAATTCATTTTGTGCAATTATTAAATGATTTAATATGACGAACACGTTTTCACTTTCAAATAATTATTTTTTTTTCTTAATGTATGTAAAGACAATTTTTCACTAATTCTATCCTAATAGGAGCTATTGCGATAAATTATTAATGATGATTTGGAGAGAAAAGATTTTAAAAAGTGGTATTTAAGGAGCCAAAAATTTTATCTTTATATCTTTATACGGATTGAACTGACAAAGAATTTCGTTTTAAGTTTTATAAATGAATTTTGAACATTCTCATTAGTCAGAAAATAAAAGGAGAATATTTTTTAGAAGGAATGATAGATAGTTGTGTAAATAGACGAATTTTAGAATGGATAATAAACTGCAATAATTACAGTATTCACATTGA
The DNA here is from genome assembly GCA_024305405.1 of Dirofilaria immitis. Classification (NCBI taxonomy): domain Eukaryota; kingdom Metazoa; phylum Nematoda; class Chromadorea; order Rhabditida; family Onchocercidae; genus Dirofilaria; species Dirofilaria immitis. The sequence continues at coordinate 253,398 of JAKNDB010000007.1, forward strand.
AATAGCAAAGAAAATATCTCAACTACTCTTAGATAAGGTAATGAAATATATATTGAATTTGAATTTGAACTATTTGGAATGAAATAGATAATGAAATACAAAATTACGGTCCGAATTTTTCTATAGTGAGCTATATTGGAATAATTATATATTTATTTATGATTATAATTCAATTTTACTATATTTGTTTAGTTCGTATTATCTTTTAAAATGCGATATAATTTTTGGACGATTTACTTTCTTTTGAAATTTTCTACCAAATATAAAAGTTGAGATTGCATATATTTATGGATGATAGATCAATGAAATAATCCAAATTCAATATATCTCCTTTTTGCATGTCAAATGTTTTTCTTCTTTCTAACTTTTTTGATTTGTTATTTCAGGTAATTTTAATTACTATTTCAGTAGGTACATATCTACTGAAATGGCATCATTGCATATTTTTCTGTACATCGGCTTGAAATTATCAATAATTTGGAAATAATTAAGCAAAAGTTTAAAATAGCTTAAAATTCTCTTTCATATTAAACTTTGTCTCATATATTTACGAACTTATTGGTAGCTTCTTTGCTTTCTTCCTACTGTTATGCTACAAAAACAGAATATTTACATATAATAAAATCTATTTTTAGGAATGTTTTGAAAGAAAAAAATAAAATTATTTCTCTGTATTGCTTTATTTCAGTGTGTCAGTCTCGCTGGAATTCTTCCAAAAAAAAATCAGCTTAGAGGTTAAAGATTTAGTTGAAGAAAGATATTTATATTTTGCTATTAAATTGACTTTTCGGATTTTGTGATATTTATAATGTGAATCGCGTGAAACAGTGGATTGAAATGATAGGATCTTGAGAGAGAGAAGGGAAGAAAGGAGTGGAGTGAGATAATGATAGTAAAAAGATTTATTGTCGATAGAAAAGTCATTAGGCAAATTAATGTTCAAAACGGACGAAGTATTAATAGGACGTACTGTTAACTTTAACCGCGTTTTTTTTTATTCTTAAATAATCAATAACGAAATATTGGATTCGGTTTTAGAGCATTTTAGGTTTTGCAAATTTGATTAGTAGTATATAATCAGTTATTGAGTTATCATCGTATCCACTAATTTTATCTTCTTGTTCCTTTGAAATTATACACTATAAATATCGAGTAATTTTTTAGAATATATTGATAACATATTTTATTCATTATCTCTTCATGCTCACGTTTTGATATCTTCACATTCGGCCAATATTATTAATTCATCTTTAGATATCATTGATATACGTTAAAAGAACTATTAAAATAGTATATCTGTTTTAATTTCTTAAAATTCTTCGCTCTTTTGATTGCTCTCTTAGAGAAGTTATTTTCAGATTTTATAAGCAAACAAAAAAATTTTGATCATTGAATGTAAATACTAGATATATAGAATCATCTAAATGCTGTGGGCGAAGAAAATTGCTACAAACTTAATTTTACCGTATGATATGTGTTTAAAAATGATATATCTGTCGAGAGTGATAAATAGGATGTAATGAAGGATATAGCAATTGGTTGAACTGATTATGTGCCTTTACGAATTTTTCTGCTTTTTCTTTTTTTATTTTTCTGATAGCGTATAAACAATATTTCATAGAAATTATACTAAAAGCATATTCGGAATATATATCGTCGAATGATAATTCTTCGGATTGTTCTTCTGGAGTGTTCATAATGTAAAGCAGAAGTTATGGTGTATGATTGATTGCACTGGACTTTTTTGTATTCTATAAAATGGCTTCTTTTCAATTTATTAATTATTAAAAGTTTAATGCATAATAATAATATCTTACTATGTTAGCATCATTTCATCATAATTTTTGCAGTAGCATAAATAGGATATCTTGCGATAATAGTGGTACTGTTTTATCAGAAGCAAATTTTCGTTAACTATATAATATTTTGTTCCTGTTTTTACTTTTCGAACGATGCAATAATAATCTCGATTAACATGTTGTATCATTATTGAAGCATTTTGTTAGATATATTTAATTTTATTCCAGTCTGATTAAATTTATTTATCATTTCTATTTTTATAGGTTATTATTACAAGCTGTGAAGATTAGAAATTTAAATATTTATACGAATTATTATCGTTGTTTGTTTTGGTAATTTTAGAGAAAGTTTCTGGATTATTACTAATCTTCTGGGTGATTAGTTTCGGAAATTTTGAATGCCAAAAAAACATATGCATTTTCATAAATTGCTATTGCAGAATAAAGGACAGTGATAAACAAAAAACGCATATATTTTATATTTGTGGCATTTATTTCCATTGCTCTTCAAGTTTTTCTTTTTTTTTCATCCGTCATATCATCCTCTCCTATCGGTGAATACGCTATTTATTCAATCAACCCATCTGCCAGAAGGTGTACACATATGCAAAGTGTACATTAATTATTTAAAAGGTGAATTTGCTAATACTGGAAAAATTAAGAGGAAAAAAAGAAGTATAAAATATTACTGGGATAGAAAGTGCATATTCTTTCTTCTTTGGTCGTGGATGTTTGCCATAAAATCTACACTAATCATTTGCTGTTTCATTTTTTGTTAGCTATTCTATTATCATAATTCTATTAATTAATACTCTATTTTGTGGCTAATATCCTGAAATTATTTGATAACTAATCGATAAAGCGAAGAGAAGAGCAAGAAAAGATAGTAAAATGGTTCTTCTACATGCTTCTCCACCAACATCACCTTCAACAACAACATGTTACACGGAATATGCGCATATTGTATCGATGAAAGAATTGGATTCAAACTTAGCAATGCTTTGTAATTGTAGTCAATCATCCTCTAATGTGCAACGACGACAAACTATTGCGTCACGTATCGGAGGAATGATGTTGGCTACTGTGTGTACAGCAACAACAACAACAACAACAACAACAGCAACAACAACATTTGATGTATCGAATCAATCCGGCGTACTAATTACTCCACCAGCAACGCCGGATATAGCGCAAAGTAATGTCTTACATCGATGGAGTGCTTCATCGATTTCCTCAATCAGTTCAAGAGGTTCTGCTAAAACGCAACAATCATCATCTTCATTATATAAAAATCAACAGAGTAGCTCGTCTACTTCGTTAAATTTGTGTTTTGGTGAATCTGACAAGCCAAATCCTAAAATATCTACAAATACATCAACTGGATTTCTTGATCTTGCCGAAGTCATGAGGTAAGAATCATTCAATGTCGCTATATCGATTTATTCGGGATTTGTGCAAATCCAAAGAATTTGATTTGTTGACATAGGATTTATGATTAAGTTTCAAAATTTATTGAGCTTTTCGTACTATATTTATTTTTTCTTTATCTTATCTTTTGCTTTTTATAATAAAATTTAAAACAATTTCTCAAGTGGATATTAATTTCTAGAAATGCTTCGGTTAATCTATTTTTTATCGTAGCAAAAGATATTACTACAGCTGTTACTATCAAAGTTTGAATAATGCGCTAAAAGATATTAAAAATGAAGATTTATCATTGAAATGAGTAATAATAGGTAGTAGCAGTGATATTAATATTTCTGCTAATTTAAGTAGTATAATATATTCATATGGCAAAGACAACGGCTTGTATCAATAGAACTTCTGATTCATATAGTATTAATAGTAGCATGCATCGAATATTTGTCATTGGATCATCAGTCTTTCATATTTTCTACTTTGCTTTTTTTTCATAACATCAAATTCAGCACGTTAGTTAAGAAAAATTTTTTTCATAAATTTGCATATTATTTTAACTTACCATTCAATTTTTTTCTCACAACTTCCGTTCTTTTTTTTCAAACTTCATTCTTTTTGTACTTTTATCTATTGTGAAATTTGCCTTTGATTTTGGCAATGACACATTTTATAACTTTCAAATATAAAAATAAAAGCATATCTTGGAGATTTGAAAATAAGATATATTATTGACTTTTGTTTGGAAAACTCGAATTTACTATCAGTTCCTAATGAGATGGTTATGTTGATAAGGCAGTTATTATTACATTACTCTCTGTTATAATAGTATTTAATCGTATTCAATTTATAGTATCTTATTGAAATCTTTATTTACTTAAAGAAATTAGAACCAGGATACAGTGATTATTAATAGATTAAAATATTTGCAAATCATTTTGTAGATTTCGAATTTTTATTGTGAATTCTCAGTCTTTAAAAAAAAAAGAAAAATAATCGCTCTTAACAAAGACTCCAGAAATGATAACTGCTAATGATAATAATTGGAAATATGATACGATATGATATACTTGGTTTTTTTTAGAAATAATTGTTCTTTACAAAGATTTCAAAGAACTCTCGGAAAAAAATTTATATGATGATTGGTAGTGATGATAATAATAATAATCAGTAGCAAGACAAGGAACCGCAAATATTCTATTAATTTTTAAATCACTTATCATATCCTTCTTTGTCTTTCTCTATCTCGTCCTTTCTTGTACTTGTTATTAATTTCAACGAAAATCTTTTTCGGCTGTTTTTTCTTGTAGTGGATAGATCTGTGTTAGGAATGATGAATGCGCGCTATAGATTATGAAAAATTAAACATTAGTCATCATCCGGTTTTATAATGTAGTCAGCTGTGTTTATCTTAGGTTCAGCAAAGAATTTTAAATGAAAAACTTTTCAGAATTGAAAAAGCTTTGTATATTTCAATAATTATCGAATAAAATTCATATCAATTAATATATTATGAATTAGTGAAAAAAGATTTCAATATTCAGAGAAATATTTGCAGAGCAGCAACAAGTTCATCAGCGACCGGTTCAAATGTAGTACCTATTGATAATAAAATTGAGCAGGCCATGGTTAGTTAATCTTTTTTCTCGACTTAGAAAATTAATTTTAGACCAATCATATATGTTGTAGATTCTGTCATTTTATCATCACCATATCATCACAACTTGAAATAATTTCTTCATCATTATTATTACGATCACTTTTCTCTGTTATAATTTTTTATAGCCTATCATTTATTATATGCCGAGTTAGTTTCTTTGTCTAAGTTGTTTTTAGATTCGATTCTACTGATTCAAATAGCATTAACCATGATATATTGATTAAATGCAAAAATTTGAATTTTTCTTGTTTGAATACTTAATTTTTTCTTTCAAGAAATGACTTTTTATTTGCGGTAAACAGGACTAGAATTTTTGGTCAAGAGAGGGTAAAAAGTAATGTTTTTTATTTCTTCGATAATAATTTTTGTAAAAATTCGAAAATTTCGTTATTTGAATTTCTAAATTTTAGAAATTGCGTATAGATCACTTGATTTCAAAGACATTTTTAAGCGATTGATGTTATTAATCAAGAGCAAAAGATATTTTGAGAGGTTAATGTTATTATTGATTTAAATGACTAGCTTTTAGTAATAAATGTAATGATGTTACTTGTTTATTAGAAATAAGTCACTTCGGTACTTGAATATCCAAAATTTAGTATGTTACTATTTCTAACTTTTAGCTTTTTTCTCGAAAAAGATTAAATAATAAGGATAGTCTCTTGATTTTTATAAACGTTATCTTCTGCTAAATCTTTTATTTGTCTTCTTTAAGGATTTGCATCCTAGTTTCATCTGTTTTCAGGATTTGGTTAAGACCCATCTAACATTTGCTGTACGTGAGGAAGTAGAAATCCTGCGCTCCACAATTGTAGAATTGGAAGCAAAGGTAAGCGGTAATTTTTATCCTATGAATCTCTGGTGCCCTGATTTTATGATCAAAGAAAAGATTCAATCTTTACTATTTTCTAGCTGAACTTCGAAGCTCAAATATTAGCTATAAATGTTGAGAGCTTTACTTCGTTCAGAACTATTATCCTGCAATTTCCAGGTTGCACAATTGGAAAGCCAAAATCAGGTATTGAAGCAATTCGCTCCTGCAGAAGTAGTCAATTCGTTATCAGCACTTGTACAGCAGCAACAACAACAAAGGCAGTTGCAATTGCAACAACAACAACAACAACAACAACAACAACAACAACAACCACAACAACAACAACATATCTCTTCCGGTGCCACTTCACCGAATCCTACACAGCCTATTTCTGTTCAGGTATTATATCTATTATATCTTTAAAAGTAAAAGTATATAAAGCTTTATTTAGTACTTATACGTTTCAAACATTAACTTTTCATATTTTAAAACAGGATTTAATTAATTCGATATTGGTTTTAGACCAATATTTAAAAAATCTAGTAGAGTTCATTTTTTTATGTGCTTAATGAGAACTTAATCTTGTTGGTATGATTTTTTGAAAGTTCTTTGATCAGTTTGATAATAAACCAAACTGAAAGAATTTCATGAGATAACTGTGTTAGTTATTTGTGATTTTAAAATAGTTTCATTCCTGATGAAAATATGAGGAAAAGAATGCGGAAGTTTAGAATTTTTGACATTTTGTGTTTTATTAATATAGTTCTGTTTAAATGTTTTTGAAAGTGTTTTGTATTTTGCACTTTCTCTTATCATCCTCTTCGAAGTTTTTTCCTTTCAAATGTTGTTATTTATTTGAGAATTTTCTTTCAGTAGAAATTTCATTTATAGTTCATTTTTCTCGATATAGCGTGTTTTTCAGAATACTATTTTCATTTTCTGATCAATATAAATCCAATAAAAATTATTCAACTTTATGCGTAAGGAAGAAATTGATAATAAGTTTTAAGAAAGAAAAATAATTCGATAGAATTGAGATAAATAAAATTTATAGATGAAACAAAGGAAATTTTTCATTGCATAGATTTCGAAGTCTCTCCATTAATTACTTATGAATCTAATCATTATCTTTTTGATAGCGGGGATTAGCAATGATCACACGAGCGGGCATGAGATTTCGAAATGTTGCTTTATTTTATAACAGCTGTTTAAATTTTTTTCGTACTCTAAATCTATCAGTTCAATTTACATTGTCGGATGATTCATGCAAATATTTTTTTTCATCCTTTTAATGTTAATTCTATTTTTAGCTTATAAGATAAGCCATTAGTTTTTCTTCAATATAAAATAGTACTTTTTGTACATTAGAAAAATCATAAGGAATAATATCTCCTTTCTTTTCCCTTCTGAAATGCATTTTTATTTTATCCTATTGATAAAAAAATATTTTTTAGAGGAAATCTACAATCTCATACCCCTGACCCTAATATTTCAGTGTGTGTTTAGTATATATAGTTTAGTAATATTATCAAAGGAAATGTAGCAATAGAATTTTTTATCGCTTTCATTGTATGTTTGCAATATAAAATATTCACAAATTAAAAACAATTGTTTTTAATTTACAGTTGTGGTTTTATGGTGTTAATAAAATAATGTGAAATTATCTTTTATCATGATCTCACAGTGAGCATGATCATATATTCATGCTTTATGAATGAGATCTATAATTCCAGCGATCGTCAAATTATTGTATTTAATTTACTATTTAGCTAAAATATCAATTAGATCTACCAAAAGAATTGAAAGACATGGTTAGAAAGCATGAATCCCAGATTTGCGTCATGCTGATCAGCCCGCAGTTGTAATATAATAAACCTAATTGAAGGAAGAAAAATGCAGTATATAAGTGATAAGTTATTTGAATATTTCAGTATGTTTTATATTTTAAGTAATAGTCTATAATGTTGCAGAATATGTCAATATCAAATCAAGGCACTCAAAAGCAATCGATGCCTATGACAGCATCTGAAATTTCCACTGGTACAATTTCTTTGTCAAATGTTGTTCCTTCTGTTGGTTTACTATCCGAAGTACAACCTGGTATAGAGCAAAAGCAGTCGAAGCAATTTTCCGCTACCGGTAATATCGACTCCGATATGCAGTAACAGTAATGTTGATTAAATTATTTGTCCTATGCTTTCTATTTCTCTTTATTTTATGATGATATACAAAATTTGCGTTGCAGTTGTAATACGGCATCTTTCTGTTGTTTCCAAATAAGATAAAAGAAAAGAATCTCTACTGCAGCCCTAATCATTTTGACATTGAGGAAGATTGCGGTATTATAATCCGAAACAGTATTTATGATTTTAAATGAGAAAAAAAAACTTGATTTTCTGAAAAAATTTCGGAAATCCGAAGAAAAAAAAGTAAGAAGAAGGATTATTATTTTAGGAAACAACTAGGAATCTGTTAATTTTTACAGGTTTTTGTTTGCATTACTCTCTATGCTGTACTAGATTATTCTATTTTTTCGAGTGTTTCAATTATTTGATTTCACATTCTCCTGGAAATAATTTGATTATAGACTACTAGGAAGAAAGGGAGTTAAGTCAACTGAGATAAGTTAAGTATTTAATTTAAATTAAGCGCTAAGTAATTGTAATTGTGGAAGGCGTAAATTAATGATCGTTTGCAAATAGCAGCCACTGACATTTCCCATATTCCTAATCATATACTATTTTTACCTTGATGTTATAAAAAAATTTTATTGTAGTAAAATGGTGTATCTTAAAATTTTGTGAGTGATTCAGGAAAAATAGATGGCTGATCTGAGATATTTAACTTTTTTATTATTGAGGGTGCATTTATCAAATTGAATTAATTATTACACTTTGAAAAATTAGTGTTGGCGAAGTGGAAAATTAAGCAACTCTGTTTATTCGGGACGTGATTCACTTGAATTTTTATTGTTCCTGTACCATAATACTTGTTCACCTGTAATTATAGTTTTGTGATATGAAAAGCAGTAATGCCTATGTATTTTTCACATGTCTGCTTCTAAAATATATTCGCGACTTTTGCTACGGTTAATGTTGAGATTCGAAACAATGGTTTTCAAGTTGATGGTGCTCTTGAACAAGAACTGGTCGATAGGAAGCAAATATTTGATTTATTTTCTCATAATATGTTGTGAAATGCTGGTTATTATCTATCATTTTAAAGATAACTTACTCGAATTTGATCCATATGGGAACAAATGCAATTTCAAGTTAATTTAATTTAAATCGTTAGTATATTGAAACTATGGGCACATCCATTAATGGTAGTCTGAATTTTAAAGAAGTTCTAATTAACACATTACACTCAATACTAATTGCATCTAAATTGATCTGTAAACATAATAATTATGGTGTTATTAAAAAGTAAAAACAGTTCTTATTTCCAAAATTTGATCTTTTAAATTAGAACTGAAAATTAAGAGAACTTAATCAATAATGCGAAGAAGAACCCATGCTTCGAAATTTTAATACGAGTATTCAAATCATTTGGAAACGAATTATGTTTCAAGGTTTCGATGTGAAGAAAAAACTATTAAAGCAGGACTAGATTACTTTCTCGTTCTGAGTTGGCTCAATATCAATATAACGAGTAGCTATCTTCAAATTGTTCAATAATTCCCTAAACTTATGCGCAGTTTGTTATTGTTCGATAAGAAAGAAATTGCTAAATATCGTATCAAGATCGAATGATTTCAACCTGGCCGCTGAATGCATGATTAATTAAAGCATGAAAGGATGAAAACAAATGCCGCCATTTTTCTTTAGATCGGGAATGAAAATTATTCGTTTATGAATTGGTCATTTGCGGTCATGACCGTTGAACGATTCAAACATGAATTCAATGTGTCCAATTCCGCTTATTGTGGGGATTCAGAAGGAACGGTAAATATTCGACTTTCTTTAGGTTGCAATGCTAGTTACCTTCCTTTCCTTTGCAATGCCAGGTATATTATCCATTGCTCACTCACACAATCAATTGCTCTAATTTCATTTTTTTAAATGACGCAAATGACGTAAGTCAAATAAATTTTAAATGACGGGAATGAAGCAAAAGATTATTCACCTGTTATAAACAAAAACAAAAAAGATTTCATTGTGAATGAAAAGAAAAATGCTTCTTATCACGTATTAAACCTCTAATTTCGGCTTGATCAACGTGAACAACGTGAACATCAAGCTGTTGCTGGAGGTATGATAGTGACTTCGACGAATTTAAAGTATATTTCGAAATGTTTCAAGAAATGACCATGTATAGCTTAAAATTCATTTTATTTAACTCGTGAAATTTTATCTGATGTATATTAATTAAAATAAGCAACAGAAAGTGTTCGGAAATTCGAATTTTTGCTTACAATATAAAATGTTAAGACCAAGAATATCTTTTGAATAAATTACCTGACTTATGATTCTGCTTATAAGAATTGTAATTAAGTTATTCAAGAGCAGCAGCCATTTATATGATTGTTGTTTCCTTATTTCTTTGGGAATTTTGTGACGGACATTTCTCACATCTGTCAATTCATCATCTATAGTAAGACTAAAGATCAAATAATTTCCCTTCCTATTAACCATGTTCAACGCAATTCCAAAATTACTATCGCTTATTTATTTCATACGTCCAGAGTTTCTTGTTTCTGCTAAGTCATACATTCCATATTTTAATCTTTCTTCAATAACTGATATAAAATATTTGTGGTACCGTCCAGTTATAATGGTACATATATGGCAACTTTTTTTGTACAATGGGGCTTTCATCACTTGTTTTATTTGTCTTCATTTTTTTATTCCTTTCATTTTTCATTTGATAATTGATTTCATTATTCATATTCCTACTGGTCGGATAAAACGTTACCAACAAACATACCAATTCTCCTAGTTGAATCAATCGGTGAATCATTTCAATCACCAACCCAAGAATAATCCTATCTCAAGTGACACAAAACCTGTCATCAGATCCACAACATTCAGACTTAAATAACGGTTATAAAAACGATTTCACCCATTTCAAGTCCCATCAAACCAAATCTCGTAAAACTCAACAATACTTCCACAACGAATTTTTTGGTGCTCGAGGTGAGGTACAGTGTTGGCTTCTCTAGTGAAATCAACTTAACCAACTATTGAAATTTTTAAATTTCACTCTCAAGGATGTCAAGGGAATCAAAAAAACCTAACACTACCAGATCAAAATTTTCTCTAGAAGAAATACAACATTATGAAATCAAAAAGTGGAATGTCAAAAACAAAATTGAACGTTTTGAATTGTACATCAGTACGCCGGAAACGATCAACGAAAAATGGCTGGACTACGTATGTAACAAATTTCGCTCTCAACAAAGAAGAAAGAAGAGGGAGACAAATATAAATAAAATGGTCGAAGATGAACAAGACATTTTGTCTATAGGCTATTTACTGACACTCAAACAAAGCCCTTTCTCTTATAATCACAACTGTTGCCTTTTATTCTCCTTTTTACTATTAAAATAATTCATCAATATTATCTTACTAGACTTTATTATTCGCTTTATCATAACCACGGTATTGTATAATTGGTTAATAACTGGTTAATTCGACCATTGTGAATAAATACTTTCTGCCAATTCTTTACAACAATTAACCAATGAGGCAAACTTTTCCTATAATTGGAGGCAAAATTGTCGAAATGACATTATAGTAAAAAGAACCGATAAGCTATTAGTCACTCCTTGTAATTCCAATAATTCGGACTGGAAAACTGTGATATTCAAGGGAGGTATAGTAAGCAGATTTGAAATTGAAAGAGTTAATGCGGAATTAAAGATATTAGCCCAAAAATATGAAGTTATCAATCAATTCTTTGATCAATCAACCAAGGAAAAATTCTCTCCAAACAGACATAGATCAACAAGGAAAAGAACTGGTGAAAGAATTGGAAACTTAGTTCCAGAAGACTAATGAACTAATAAAGGAAGAACTAACAGCAGTTATGGGACACTTGGAAGTTGATCACTATTTGTGTAATCGTTTCGGCAATATTAATTGTGTTATTCCTTATCAAACTAAAATTTCGATCCCCTTCCCGCTTTTTAAACCGAAGTCCCTCATATAAATTAGAGGATCGAAACTTTTCTAACAATCAGATTATTTTCCGCACTTATTGTTGTTCTTAATTCTTCTTCGTCAGAATATTCGTGAATCCGGATTTTGTTTGCAATATAAAGTGTTAATATCATGAATATCTTTTCAATGAATTAAACGATTCATGATCATTCTTATAAGAATTGTAATTAGGTTGTTCAAAGAACAACTATTTATATGATCAATTGCCATTTCCGTATTTCTTTGAAAAATTTGTGATAGTCATTTCTCATATTTGTTAATTCATCATCTATAGTAAGACTAAAGATCAAATAATTTCCCTTCATATTAACCATCTTCAACGGAATTCCAAAATTCCTATCGCTTATTCTTGTTTCTGTCAAGTTTCTTGTTTCTGCTAAGTCATACATTCCATATTTTAATCTTTCTTCAATAACTGATATAAAATATTTGTAGTACCGTCCAGTTATAATGGTACATATATGGCAACTTTTTTTATACAATGGGGCTTTCATCACTTGTTTTATTTGTCTTCACTTTTTTATTCGTTTCATTGGTATGTTGGTAAAAAATTTGTGGTTTGATAATTGATTTCATTATTCATATTCCTATTGGATTGAATAAAACGTTGGTTTAATTATTCAAGTTTGAGCCACTACCAACAAATTTACCAACATACCAATCCTCCTAATTGAATCAAATGGTGATCATTCCAATCATCAATCCAAGAACAACCCTATCTCAAGTGACACAAAACTTGTCACATCAACAACATAGACTCAAACAAGTGTTGTACAAACAATTTCATCCAATTCAATTCCTAAAACCTCGTAAAACTCAACAATAATTTCACAGCACAAAGATTGTACTATGAGCAGTATCACAAATATATTTACGGCAAAGATTACAACCATCATCTTTTAAGTGTAAAGTTCAGAAATATCATGTGTGTATTGTTTAGTGCACGTGATTTATTTTGTTTTGTCAGTATTTCTAACGAATACAATGATTTACATTGAATATGAAATTTTAGACGAAATCCTGTCATTCATATGTAACTTATCTAACCTGTCCAAGTTTCATTATTTAAATAATCATTAATCGGTATTGGATATCCTAAAGCTATTGGTTATATTCCGTACTTTGGATTAGCGAATCCAGAAAATTGAATAAATGGCCCAGAAATACAGATGAACTTTTAATTGACTAAAAATATTCTTCATAAATCAACAGCAGTTATTTAGCAAATTGATAGGTGAGGTTGACTTTGATAATATTTTGTGTTTCTGTTGTTGTGATTTCAGCTGGAGGCATCTATTGTGATGTAGAATCTGCCAAATCTGAATTGCTTATCGTAATTTAGAATTTATAGGTTTGAACATGCTGTTATGATAAATGAAAAGAAAAGACGAAGATGAGAAATTCGCACTTTACTCCATCATTGACATAAGTGCATCTTCTTCCAAAGTGATAAATTGTAGAAGTCTAAGCATATTTTTTTCTTTTCTGATTATTCAATCATCATTCCCTAAATCGCTGACTTATTTTATCATGTTAATGAGAGAGAGAGAGAGATGATATATTTCGGTGGAGAGATAATTTTCTGCTAATTATTCAATCGTCGTTTATCTATAGCACTGATTTGTATCATGATAATGAGATAATAAGATATATTTCGATAGAAACATAAATATTCCCCATGATAATATTTGTTGTTATCAAGATAATAGTACAAAATGTCGCATTTAATACGAAGTGAAGTATTTATTTGAAAGGTTCTAAATCTTATTGAGGAAAAAGAAAATTATGAAATAATATCTTTCAAATTCTAATTATACTGATAATAATTGATATGAAGGAATTATGAAGGAACTTAGTCTGCCCATACAACGTACACTACTTCAATGATTATTTGATACGTTTATAAACAAAATTAATACATAAATTAAATATGCGAATAATTCCATTACTTGCAATGATATGACAAATTTGACTGATAATAATTTATCAATCGATATATTCATATATTTTGGGGTACAAAAAAGTTGAAAATTTTGTAAAATAAATGGTATAGAAATAAGAAAAAAAGGGAGGAAAAAACAAGAATGCTGAAAAGAAGACGGAAGAATAAGCAAAGGTATATGATATATTTGTTTCAAAACTTTATTGATTCTAGACATTCTATACTTTATTGATAGTATTGATTATAAACATTCTATACTTTGTTGTTGTTGTTATTCTCTCAAGGTTTGAAAAAGATAAATAACTAAGTAAAAATTTGGGAAGAAATAGGTAATCGAATAATCGAAAGAAAGTAATGATAATAATAAATGAAAGGATCAAACTTAGCAAATCATCATCAAAGATCATAGACAAATTTATCACAATCATAATTCGCAAGATGAAAATATATTTTCTGGAATAACTTTCTCTTATCACTCGGATATGTTATGTTGAAAAAAAGAAAACGATATAAAGAAATATCAAAATATGAAAAAATATGAAAAACATAAAAATTAAATTTAAAAAAATAAAAAGACTTGAAAAATTATGAGCTCTTTATAATGGATATATGAAATTATAAGTTGACTAAAATATTTGCAATTAATAAAAATACGTAGTTTGTTTCGAAAAGTAATTTTTATTTTTAATTCTTAATTTGTTACAAATGGCTAAGCTATTAATATTGGTGATATATTTAGTGTTTTGAATAAATTACCAAATACTTGAAATTATTTATTGTCGATAATTAGAAACCCTCTAACATACCATTAGAGGTTATCGATAAAGTGATTTTATTTCAGACAGGTAAATGTGAAAAAAATTTTCACCTGGAAAAGCGATTATGGTATTATTTTTTAGCTTAATTTTCGGAATCGGCTTTGCATGCCATGGTCATTTGATGTACCATTAATTGATGATATTTTTGTAAAAGAATCTTTCGATGTACTTCGGTAGATTATTGCGTGACCTTCATATAATTCAACGAAATACATTATATCTATCATTATACTTAATTTTTTTCCAGATTTCAAAATTATCGAAGCATAAAGAGAACTCTTGAAAATCTAAAACTAAAAAAAAGGTAGATATTATTAGATCGTTTCAGATTTCATAATTTTTGATTATTTCGAAAAGAAACAAATAACAATTATCAGTTGAACAATTTATTATTGATATGTTTAATTATATTTTATTGCTAAAATTGAGAAAAAATGTACAATTTTCGCTTTAGCAAAAAATTGATGCTTCTGTAAAAGAAATATGAGAATAAATTCTAATAAGAATGAATTCATTTGCTAAAATTATCATTCCTTAGTAATCAGACAAATCATATCATTCTTTCTAATTATGCATAAAAATAACCTTACATGAATAAAGATTTTTTTCAGACCAATATTACAAATACTCGAACTCGAAGTATTGCTCTTGACTTTTAAAGTTTCATGGTAAAGTTTATTTATCACTCTACCATCACCATTTATTTGGAGAACTACTGTGGATACTATATGCCCGTTTCGCAGCTACACATATTCTGAAGATAAGTTATATTATTGTTTCCGTTTTTTATGATGGCCTTCTTTTTAAATTTTATAGTTTAAATATTTGCATCAATCGTGAAAACACTAATCTTCTTTTAATAATCTCGGATCTGCATAAACAAATTTCTCTGACACGTCATGCTATCAAGCTATTATGTCACAATCGTTGTATTAAACAATAAAAGTTTTGTTTTTTAAGGGCGCATATGCAATCGATGAATCAACACTGTCAACGATAACATTTCTCATATGTTGCTATCCGTCTTATATCAGCCCTAATCGATCTTTATATGATTAAACACGCCGATAGTATAAATATCATGGATTAGATAACAATCAAAAACAAATAAATGATTTAGCAATCGATCAAAAATAATCGAATAATAATTACATTGTATTTTCTTTACTGATGACATATTTGTATACCGAATGAGATATAACATTAACTTGCCAAAATTCATATATTCAATTACATTCATAGCTTATAGTTTCAATTTTGACCAAATTACCATCTCTTAGTGAAAATGATCTTGTAACATAGATTATTGATTGTAGAATAATCGATGTGATAATGTTATTATCGTACTGATGTAATATTGATAACAAAATGTTCAAATAACAAAAATTTAGTAAAATCCCTCTTATCGCAGTGTTCACGATCGATTACATTATTCCAAAGCAAACAGTTTAATAATCTAAATAAATTATCAAATTTCCAATAAGCAAAACTCTTATATGAGACAGTGATACTGAAAACTAATGCTAAAAACTAACAATGCTTTTATTCAAGTAAATTGATCTATCTTCTACATTCGTCACTTCTCTATAGCATAATTCGTCAACAGATTAGAAATCTGATAAAACCAGTGATAACACGTAAACTATTATAATTAGCGATGTGTTCCTGATGATTCTAGTGATTTATCACCGAAACCAGCCATGCAAATTTTCGAGAACTGATTTAGAAGATAAGTTATCGGATGCATGTCATTCGAATTTTTACTATTCACATTTTGATTTTATTAGCATATATTTGATAATCAAAAACTAATCTAAAAACTAACGAGGGTCTAGCATCCATCAAGTTGGTCTGTTGCAAAGTGTTGACCCTCAAAATTCATTGTCCGCCATTTCTTTTTCAAGATCACTAAAATATTATTGGTAAAATCTATTTACTCAATTAAACACAAAAATAATACATTATTCATAAAATCCCAACACGGAGTACAGTAAGTAACAGGATCAAAAATTTTTCGGATCAACAAAACCTGCCACAACAAAAAGGTCAACAATACAAATAAATTAACAATTTCTTGAAAATCTAAATTCAAAATTAAGCAAATCCAGCAATTTACTCTATTTAAACAATAGTAAAATTCAGAAATCTAAAGAAACTGGTGATCGCTCTGAAACAACTGGGAAATAATTGATCGATAATTCTATTTCTTCATTACTTTTTCGCTCTTCCATGCTAATTAGCTTTTTCTCTGCAATATGATATTTGAATGAATTTTTGGATCCTTCTTACACATCATTTGAAAATACTAAAAAAAGGACACGTTATTATTTCCGTTATTATTCCCCGCTAAATGTTCAATTCATCATTCCAAAATAAAATTTTTGTATTCCTTACAAGTACGACAAAAATTATCATAACGTTAGATATCATAATCCGATATGATACTTAGTATCATCATTATTCTCCAACAATATGAATAATGATTTTTCGAATTGCAGAAAAATTGTCAAAATACAAAAAAAATCATTACTTTCGTCTAGCTGCAAGTATTCTTAACAAACGGTTTCCGGAAATAAATGTTACGGTACCAATCACTGACAAATACTTCAACGTTTCAAACATAGTTAACTGCATCCAGAAAACAAAATATAACCCGAATATTCCTTCAAAAATAATGGTTCAGTAAGAAAACAAGTATTTCGGAAATCAGAAAGCAATTTTCCGTATTTGTTAGGAAAAAACAGAAAAATTTCATTAAAAAATGATACAATGTATTAAATAAAGCATAGCTGCTATCATCCTATGAATTGTATATGTAAATTAATGATAGCATTTGATTTCGAAAAAGAAATATCACCAAACTGAATGACTTACAAATAGTCTATTATTTATTTCAAATCAAAAAGCCAAGATAATATGAGCTAAATTTTTAAGTAAGCATCAACTCTGAAATGGTCGGGATATCGAAAAACCTGACTTCTCATAATATGAAGTCAAGTTTCTGATCATTACTTACTGATCAAAAACTATTATATAAGAAAAACCTTAAACTCACCTATTAAACCGCTATGGAAAATTAAAACAGAGGGAGAAGTTGGTATATTTCCAAAATTGATTCCAATACGTAACCACTGGAAATTTTCATAAATTAATAAAATTATATTTGAAGTATTACTTTAATGATATCAACAAAAATCTTTAAATATTTAATTATAACATACCAAAATGAGAAGAACGAGCAATGGAATTGCACAGAGGAAAACAAAAACAGTTGAAACAATCTGCGGTGGCCGCTTTTCTGGTTCTCGAAATATATGTTTAATTTCCGGTGCTTTATCATAGACGATGCGTCCAGATTTTTTGATTTTTGAAGCAGCTATTGCAGGAAGTTTCAAATTAACATCTACCTGTAAAAGCACAGAAGAAATGCAAGTGAAACAGGTAAAATTAAAATCTATACAGCTAATACTGATATCTTTTCGAAAAGTGCTGAGTTTTATATCTAACAAATATAATAAATATTTTTTAGACAAATTTCATGCTCATACCAAGTTCCAGTCGAAAGCATGTGATATTGCTAGATCACCCACTACTAACCGTACAGCATATCGGCCTGATAAACCTTCAAAATCTTTTGCAGCTTTCTCGAAATCCTAGAAATTCAAATAATAAATTCACCAATATTAAGGAATATTACACATATCTATTTTATGAAACTAAACAATTGCTAAACAAAAAACTAAACTACTTTATGGAAGAAAAAAACTATTTCAAGGAAAAAAATCAATCATACCACATCAAATACATAATTTCGATTGTGATCCGGTGTGGCAACAAAGATAATTTCTTGACGAGTATCACTATGAACAAATATTACGAATGCCTGATGAACCAATATTGCTTCACCAGTTTTTGCTTCTTCAACTTTAAATCTGATTTCCATCTTACTGTGTACGTCGGCTTCCAGAGTTTTTCCTATCTTTGAATTCTCTTTAACTCTGAAAGATATGGACTAATTCCTATTCCATCTCTTCCAAATTATAACTCAGTTTCCCGCACTTCCAATAAACCAATTTCAAAATGAAAACAAAAGTAGGATTTTACCTCATTCAATCTTATTCCCGGAAGAGGATTAAAATTATGAAACTGAACTACATTTAATTTAAAAGTAATTTTTACTAATAATGAAATGTATAAAACCTTTAAATAAACCCAAATACTATAACTAAACAACCTTGCCCAACATTTCAAACTCACGAAATGGATGATGATGGCTTTAAAAGCTCCCGATCGAATACTGCTACCGTGACATCTTCGATTCGCACTTTTACAAGTACTCTCATCATCAGTGACGCACCATTTGTTCCCACTAAACGTTTATCCTGGAACAGAATAAATAAAAGCATTTTGATTAAAATTTAAAAAAAATTTTAATTAAAATTTAAATCCTGCACAAAAAAACATTAGTTATTAAATGTTTTTACGATATCACCAGAGTTATCAAGAATATTCTCTTTCTCACTATCGTTTGCAAAATTTCCAGAAAATGTTTATGATGTCCGTATTAAGTTCTTCCATTCAAAGCTTTCGATTTCAAAGACTTTGTCGTGCACATAGGAAAAAGATTACCTGACTTCCAGCAGTTAGAACGAGATTATAAAATCCACGCTGTTTGGCATTTTTAACAGACAATTCATATAATGTATTAGTTTTATCAGAGGCAACTCCTTTCAATGGTTGTCGTACACTTGCAATTTCTTTCGAAGCTATATGTGTAGCTGAATCCAAAACGACTGATAATGGTCCAACCGATTCGCCTAATACATTCGAAACACGAATAACCAAAGGCTATAATAAGCGTTTGATAAGAAAACAACAGGAAATTCAATAATATGGTGTATACCAAAAGAGGAAATATTACTCCATTCTAAGTTTCTTCACATTCTAAAAATTATAGTTTACGAATTCATTGAAGCAAAACAAAAAAATGCGGCATAAGTTCTAAAATACTGATAATTTTAATGTAGAAAATCCGAAAATTGAAATTTTGACAGAATGATAAATCATTAATAATAATAATGAATTCCTGTACCTCTCACTCTGAAAAAATTACACCGTAAAAATGTATTCCAAAGTAAACTTACTTTGTTCACATCTAATTGAGTCACACTTGATACTAGAGAAAAGACAACTGGTATTTGGAAATTATTATTCGTAAGTTTTTTCAATGTCAATAATAAAAGATAAGCACCGCGGTCAAACTGCACAGTTCTACGACTAAGCAGGTAATTTGCCAATTTCACCGCTTCATCCTAAATAAGATTCATATATATAAATTAGAACTCAAGTTTTTTTGGCGATTGAAGTTGGTTTAATAGATAACATTCTTCACGGAAACTGCAAGCAAATAATAGATACTTTTCTTTTTTATTGAAGTTCAAGTAAAAGCTAACACTTTTCACTCCTGGTGATTTGTTAAGTTTATCAGCTAGACTGTAAACTCCATAAACGCCAAAAGCAGTGATTGACAAACCACCTTCCAACTGCAAAAATTTAATATTAAAATCTAGTCACTTTACCAGTGAACTTTCTCTTATATAGTCTTAAATCCTTCGCTTCCGTTACTAATATCCGACAAAGTGAAGTTAGGTGGACTTACATGAAGATACTTGCCATCCACTTCATCCGCCTGACCAACTAAATCCTCAATACGTACCAAAAATTTTTCGGCGTTGGTATTATCCAATAAAGCTGCTGCATTCAATCCATATGCAAGACTAAAAACATAACCCAACACAATAAGATTAGAACAACTAATATTAACGAAGAAAAGTAATATTGATTCAATGTTCTTCACTACCTAATAAATGGGAAAACTCAAAGAAATCAGGAAATTACTAGATTTTTGCAAGAATCTAGAAAACTTCCAACTTGATAATTTAGAAATCTTTCAAGATATGAAAACAGTGTTATGAAATCAATGAATTCTAATAAAATTGTTATACATGTATCAATGCCTAGGTCGAATCATCAGGATTACTAAACTACATCATATGCTTTGCCGAAATAGAAATTTACCTAGAAGCGCCATCATCCTTTACCAATGCAACGGTTAAAGCTTCGGCAAAACTATTATAGTTTACTTTCAATTTCAATTTGTCAGCAACTGTAAGCGCCCAATATATGTTGTGAGAAGTTGGAGTATCTTCTTTCAACACTGCTTCGATAGTTTCTTTAGCATTCGGTACGGAAAGCGTACAGTCTTTCAATGCAGACGCAGTGCTGACTGCGTGATATAGTTGCTTTAATTCTTTACCAT
The DNA here is from genome assembly GCA_024305405.1 of Dirofilaria immitis. Taxonomy (NCBI): domain Eukaryota; kingdom Metazoa; phylum Nematoda; class Chromadorea; order Rhabditida; family Onchocercidae; genus Dirofilaria; species Dirofilaria immitis. The sequence goes on from JAKNDB010000007.1 coordinate 274,327, forward strand.
TTACTTTCTGAACTATCCCACAAAGAGCCTATAATCATAGTACTGATAAGTACTAATATTAAAAGTTAAGACCAGAACGAATATGAATTCATATTTTATCTAAGCCAAACTTCCTAAAATATAGAAATCTGAGAAAAAATAATGAGTTAATTTATGATTTTAAATCATTTTAAAATTACTTTGCTCTTGTCAACTTCAATAGGGATGCCTGCAAGTTTCAAACCAGCTGCACCATGATGTATAGAAGATAACTCCTGCAAAGATTAACAAAGAAAATATATAGCATACGCAAGATAAATAAAACATCAACATTTTAATTCTTTATATCACAAATTAGCAATATTTTTATTACATGCAAACAATATCTGATCGTAGGATCATCGTTACTACCGAACTAAAATTATTATTATTTCCCGAATTCAACCTAATTTACAATTTAGGGTTTAAATAACTGACTGGTATATGACATACAAATAAGTTCAATGACATTTCAATTTATTATTATATTTAGTTAAAAATTCAGAATTTTCTTCTCTCTTAAGATCCCAGTATTACTTACACACATTTCTTCTAATTTATTACTATCTTTCAGGATTCTTAGAATCTCTATAACACGATCGGCATTATTATATTTTTGCGACGCAAAAGAAATATTTGAATTATCTGAATCGGATTTTACAAATTTCTACTTAATTTTGAAGAGAATGAGAAAAATCAAACCTTGCTATCGAGAGCGTTGATTAGGACAGTATGTAACGACTTTTGACTTCGTTCATCCAAATAAGTATTCAAAAATGGTGTTGCACAGTCAACCACAAAAAGAAATAAAGATAAACTGATAAATGATACATACAACGTCCGTTCTATGCTCATCGAAATTCTATAATTTAAAAGTCCATAAAGTTCGAAATTTATCAAAAATCAATCTTTTCTAACATCTATTCAGGTAGAAATGAAATTTGAAAAACAAAAAGATATGACGGACATTACGCTACGTGCACCAACAAGAGATGTCTCAGTATTTAATGAGATACGGAAACGGATCCAATGTGCAATGATATTGTCTCGCACCAATTTATTTTCAAAAAAATCAATCACTATTTACTGAAATGAGATAAAATGAACGATCAATTTTTAATTAACCAAAACTTTTATTATCAAATTCAATTTTACTCCAACGCTAATGAAAATTTTAATTTCAAATTATTCATAATCTTAAAAATTTTGCAAAATTTTGTCAAAAAATTAAATTTTTACTTTTTAAATTTTGAATGAAAATTACACTTCTCATTACTTTTACTAATTTTTCATTCAAATTATGAATGAATAATGAATAATTGAAATAAGAAAATGTTGATTTGAATGAAGAATTTTTATCCATTTTTTTTTGAAAAAATTTTATTTTAATTTTAAGAATCTGAAAAGATCGAATAATTCATTTGTTCAATTTAATTAGAAATAAATAATCAATCATTGCATAATCTATTATTATTATTATTATTAATGACTGAATTTTATTTCTTAAAATCCAAATTGATGAAATGTTTTTTGAAAATTTTAGGATAAATTTGTTTAGATAAAGTTTTCCTTTAACTTTACTTCCTATATTTATTACTTTTAAATTATTTCAAAGATTGCAATTCGAAAGAAATCAAATTTATTTTTATGAAAAAGAAAAGAACAAAACAAAAAATCTTTTTTCCAGTATAATTTTTCAATAAAATTTGTAAAATTTAGCAAAATTTTCAAAAATATTTCAATTTTTTATAAATTTAAATTAATTTATAGCAAACAAAAAAACAAAAGTCAACAATTTTATTTATCATTGATATAAATGATAAAAGAGTTATCATTTTAAATTATCCCTTTAATTATCGTTGATATAAATAGTAAAGAATTATCATTTTAAATAATCATTGAAATAAATGATATTATTAAATTCAACTTGAAATAGAATAAAAGTTTTGATTTTTTTTCATCGAGAAATTTGTCACGAGATAGATGTTATGGAATTTGATGGCAATTTTCTTATCTGTTAATAGCATCTTCAATTTCGTATGCAATTTGCTTCTCGATGAAATACAATATCCTCATCATCCTCTTCGAACAAATTCCACAAATATCTTCTCATCATTTGTGTATGCTTTTTTTGAAAAGATTTTTTTTTTTTTGATGCCTTTTTGTTCGATTCGCTTATGACAGAATGATTGTCGAGAGTAGTAAGTCTCTGACAAAGTTTTAAACTGACATCCATTCCATATGATTATATTATTACTACTACCATCATTGCTATTATATTCTTTGATGTATAGCTTTCTATGCTCAAAAGAAGCAAATGTCGCTACCGTAACAGTTAGTGATAGTATTACGATGGAATCGAATTTAACCTATTCAAGGTTTCCGCCTACGTATTTTTTTTTTTTTTTTGTATCGTCATATAATATTGGTTCTTATTCTTAACATTTATCTGATAAATTATTCAAATTATAATCGATTCCATTTTTATATTTCGTCCGAAAATTTAACTTAAATAATAGAAAACAACAAAATTTGATATTGCCCAGAATACGGTAGCGAATATTTTGATAGATAAATTTGAAATGTCATATAATCTATTAAACGATAATTTAATTTAAAATGATTCAAGTTGTTATTAATTAATATATAATTTTGATTTGTTGAAGACAGAGGAAGAAATATGCTCATATGAAATTGGTTTATCCCAAAATATCAGTGAAATGTTTAATAATTTGGAAGGCTAGAATTGTATTGATTGACTATGATAAGATAATTAGTCTTGAAAAAATCCAGGTAGAGTCATCTAATCTTGCAAAATAAGATGAAATATTAGCAAGAAAGCTGATATGGAAGCGGAAAGAATGAATGAAATACTTCGAGAATTGAAACGAGATCAGCATAATAATGACTATCAGGAATGCATCAGCTATTAGATTACTAGATTAGATAATTTTAACGATTTTTATCGATTAATCTATAGCTATAATGATTTTGAAAATTAGATAATTTCTTCATCTTTTAAATTATTATTAGCATTCCGAAAAATTGGACAGTATATGTAAATATTTACATTTACAGACTTCGTCGTCGTACATTATCTGAAGGGCGAAATGATTATGCATTATATTTAAATGGATCAGCAGGATTACGGTTGAGTACTCCGGTATGGCAAACTCTTATAAATAATATGCGCTTCACATTTACACTGGAAATATGGATACAGATTGAAGGTGGACAACCGGATTCGGTTACCATAATTGGTGCGTGTTTCTCATACATCTCAATTAACCTATTTTGTAGTCTTAAACATGTCATAAACTTTTTTTGCTGAGCCAAAGAAGTCTATTGTCCTGAATACTTTATCAAATCAATATATAGTAATCCTTCATGATCAAAGCAAATTATCCTGTGTTATCAAATGAATATTCTAGGCTCAAAAAAGAAAAACAGCCAAACAGTTAAGAAATGATCAGAATTTCTTAACTTGTTGTTATTACCAAAAGCATTACATTTAACAATTGCTTGAATCAAAATTTCATTGTTAAGTTTGATTAATTGAAATTAAAGCACTTAATGATATATGTGGGAAAGAGAAGAATACTGCAACATGGAAAATTTCAATAGAAACAGAATCAAATGGTGAATATGGAGCTCGTTTAGCAATACTTTTAAATCCAGAATTAGCACCTAAATCATATCGTATCAGGTTATTCAATTACTTACCAAATTTATGATCATTTTCAAAATTCTACACTAATTACTTCAAAAATTAAGAAAGAAGAAATTTCGTAAGTTTGATTCTGATCGATTATTGATCGATTATTTCTGTTCTATAAATAATAAATTGAAGAAAATTTGCATAGAATATCTAATGATATTGTAATAAATTTTATCTTAATGATTATTTAAGAAATGAAAAAGCTCATCGTCTTGATGAATGGATTCAACTAGCAGTTGTATTTGATTCGCATCAACTTTTATTCTACGTAAATGGTGCACGTGTCGGTAAATTAATACGTGAGGTAAAAATATATTTTACATTTTTATTTATAATTTGATAACATAATTATCTTTTATCAACAATATTTTTATAAAAGTTTTATGCTAAAAACTCGCAAATTTTTACGATTATTTAAAAAAAATTATGGAAAATGGAAATTTCTTTCTGATAGTTCAATGAATCAAACAATAAGTATAATTTTTCAACTTCAAAAAAAAAAAAAATTAAGAAACTTTTATAGTTTGGTGCACTTTATTCGAAATCCGTAGTGCATGTAAACGATTATATTTGGCAACAGATGGCAATCGATTTAGTCGTGATGAAGTGATCGGATTTCGAGGTTATATTGGAAAATTGCGTATAACAGATCGTTTTATGCATCATTCAGAATTAATTCGAGAACAATGGCAAGGTAATGTGATTGAGGAAAATTTTGCAGATATTCATCAATGGAAATATCTCGGTAAGCAACATTAATTAGCATTATCTAATCGTTTACCTATTAATAATTTCGATTCAAAGATTATATTTTGAATTTGAAATATTTGTTATTATTACTATTATTGTTATCAGTTTGATATCAATAATTTAATGATTTATTAGGGAGTGATTTGGGTATACGTAAACAAGAAATGCCACGAACGGATACACCACAAAATATCGAAATACCTCAGTGTGGTCAAACTGTTTGTGATAATCCAACGGTAGCAAGTAATTATTTGCATTATTGGAATTTGCATGCTATCAAGAAGTTGAAGTATCGGATAGTTGTAATTAGCGATGATGATGGAAGGTAAGGTTATTTGCTTGGTCTTTAATTGTCGTTCAACTTTATCCATCCTAATATTCTCCTTTTTTTTCTGTGAGAGAAATTAATTAACGAAAAGCTAATGAAACGAGCTAATTAACAAAACTAAAGATACGATAATTTCTGTTTCGAAAGGCTATGGATGTTTATTATGATAGTTTTACCTCTTACTGTACTTCGTTTTTTACTTCTTACTGTAGCGATTCGCACTTTTTATTTCCTACCGTACTTTGTTCTTTTGCTATTACGAAAATAGTAGTAATAGTGAAGTAAAATTAAACATAAGATGAAAAAGATAAAGAAAATCAAATAAGAAATGATATATGACAAGATTTTATCACAAAAGAAATTTACATAAAGATTATTAGCATTCAGAGAAGGTGATTGTTTCCTGTGTAAAATGAATGATAGAATTTTAATCATTCAAATTAATTATATTATTAAATATGATTGCAGTAATGTGAATATAAAAAGGATTTGATTATGCGACAACATGTTGAACTTCTGAAGGCTTTTGCATCGTCTAATATTACGTAAAAATTTCAAGTATTTCATGATTTTTTTTTTTTTGCTTTTAATAGATTATTTCAAACTTAGCTAAATTCTGACACTTGTAAGCCATCAATACTGTGATATAGATGGGATCTTGAAATAATTAATATCCGAAATACATCATTACGACGTAAAACTATCGTATTTGGTTGTCAATCATCAGCGATCGGTAACAAACGCTGTGATATCGAATGTCGCCATGCGATTACTGGTGATGATGGCGGTGATTGCAAGATTCAAGTATATCAAATATTTTCTTTTTAATAAATCATTTGTTTACTATTATTTACTAATGTTTTTTTAATGAATTGAAAAATGTTAAATTTATTTGATTCTATATTATAATACAATTCAAGATTGCCTTCTATGTCGTAGAAGACAAATAAAATTCATAGAATCTACACTAAACGATTAAATCAATTTTTCCTAATATTTTATTCTTTGAATTTTGTTTTTTTCACGAAAAAAAAAATGAACTAAATCAATCGTTGATTACTTCATTATATAAGTGGAATTAGGTAATCAAATCTGATCATGAATGATAGAAAACTTCTGAATCATTGTTTTCTTTTAAGAAGAAAGGAAGTTTCTGCAAAATAAGTTGAAAGAAAGAATCTAAAATTTTGCATGATCGAGTTATCTCGCTTGTTTTTTCTTTTTTTTCGAAGGCTAAATGTGAAAAATGGATGCTTGGAAATAAGCAGTGCGAATTGGAATGTAATAATCGTGAAAATAACTGGGATAAGGGCGATTGCTGTACTGATTTTGCTATCAGCGATAATCAATTCTGTATTGATCCTACCTCTATCTATAGGTAGATTTGTTTATGGCTAAATTTTGCGATATAATTTAAACGTATAGTTAATTTAAAATTTAAATTAATCCAAAAATGAGAAGAAAATTAAAGCAAACGGATTTAGCAGCATCCAATTCTAGACCAATTTCCGGAGCCTGAATTTCAGAATATGAAATGCTTTGTATTTAGTAATTGCCATACATGATAAGCATAATGAAAGCATGATGAGAGATGGTTCTTCAAATTTAGGGAAACATTTGAAAATTGAATTTTAAAAAATAATCAAACGCAGGCGCTATATCAATGTCGAAGAATATAAAACAGCGGTTGGAATTGATAACGAAAATGGCTTAACAGTACAGTTTGGTGATTGGATTGCAGACGATTTGATCGGTTTTTCCACATTTCCATGGGAAAAAGATATTTATAGCAATCAAGGTGGAATATTACTTCGTTATGATCGTTTTGGTACACCTGGACAAATTAATAATCTAATTCATGAAATTGGTCATATTCTCGGTCTTTGGCATGTTCATCACGGAATTAGCGAAGTACCATGTGGTGATCCATGTCAGGAAAAAACACCATCTATGGTAACTGGTAATAATTTTCTTCTTTTTTTCATTAAACTTATTTCTTGAAAGAGCTTTGTCCTAATTTTAAAGTTATAAGTATGAAATAAATGGAATTTAAAAGATGCCGGGATTTAATTGACAATATCGATATTTATATTACTTCAAAAGATGAAATAAAATAAAACAAATATAGCACAACATGAATAAAGCAAACAACATTGAAGCAAAAAGTTTTTATATGAAAAGAAAACGGATGATATGATAATATAATGCAGCAACTTATAACTTAGGATTATAGCTATTCTTGAAGGAAATCATTATAAAATAAACAAATTGATAAATACGAAAAACATAATCATATTATCTAAGTATTAAAAAAGAAAAAAAGTTAACGATAATATTTATTCAAGTTTCGATAACGAGATGCAATGCGTAATGAACTTTTATCTATTCATTCGCCGATTGTCAATTCCTGACATTATCAGGATTGATATCTCGAGATTAATTAACTTCCGACAACGTTAAGAATTTACATGAGATGTGATAATGACCTATAATATATTAAAACACATTGTCTAAAAATAATAAAATATTTCCTAATGTAAGGATAAAGGACCATAAAAATAGTACACCTAGCTTCACTATGTCCCTATAAATCATTTTTTATTTTCCAATCAATTTTGATCAGACTTTCAAATCCAACAGCTTTTACTTATGCTATCAATTAAAAGAAATTAAGCAAAGTTAAAAAGTGCTGATTACGTTACGATGATTTAGAGATCGGTTTCTCATTCATAGATTTGCATATAATTAGAAGAGGGGATCTGTCAGATCAATCCAAATAGATCAAAATTCAGTCTCGATGAGAAATTAATGGTATAAGCAAAAATTATTACAGTGAGCAATTCCTTGAGTTGAATAATAATTTATAAGCAAAAGATAGAATTAATCTATATAAGTTATTCTAACTAATTGTAAGTTCAAACTATGAGCGAAATATTTTGAAATATCTTTCTATACATATTACATTAGCAATATTAAATTTCAACAACAATCAACAATTAATACAAGAACGGAATCACAATAATAACATAGTTTTGCAATCTCATTGATCATGAATTTTACTGTCACGAATACTTTACAGGATTCCGCTTCTAACATTTTGCTATCGAATTCTATACAAACAATCAAATTATCTCATTGATTCCTAAATGTTATTTTAGCTTTATTTTTTCACTTGAGATCTGAAAGTTTGCAATGTTACAATTCGAAACAGTGAAAATGCAATTTCTTCTCAACAATATATATATATATTATTAATAGCAATAATCGCCTTTGCTTTGATTCCTCTTCTTTGTCTTGTTAAAAAAAAAAAAGCAAAGCAAAAAAATACCGCAATATAAAATGCGGAAATTCGAAAAGTTCTAAAAATTCTACTAGAAATGTCTAGCTCAAAATTGTCCTCTTTCATCTTCTATGGCACAATGTTTAGCAGAAAATTTTCAGGTGATATGGTAAGCGATACAAATCCAACAGTTAAGAATACAGCATGTGCTGATCCAGAAACAGTTGATCCGTGTGATGCAACGCAACGGTTCACAAATACGCCTTTTCGAAATTACATGAGTTACACAGGTAATTGGAATGATATCACGCATCCGAAACAGCTATTTTATTACTTGAATAATATAAGTGAATTTGCCAACGTATCAGTATCATTGCGTAGAACTGATCTCAGAAATTCCCGTTCTGTTTTATATCTACATATTTTTTATTTAGAAGACAGTTGTGCTAATACATTCACCGCCCAACAAAAAGCAAGAATGCATTGCTATATCGATTTGAAATATACAAATTGGATGGTGCGTCCTGCACCGATGCCGAACCACATTGTTGTCGGTCCACGAGTCATACCATGGCCAAAACCGAATTCTAAAAGCGTCAAAATTGTTAGTAGTTATATTACTTGAAATGACTGTTGAAAATTTTATATGCAAATTTGACGAACTTCATAAATAACTAATCGTAATATGGAGATGCGGTTATAATAACCTCATCTCCCCAACAAAAAACTAATGGAAATGCATCATAAATCTCCTTCCAGAAATTCACTGACGAAGTTATCTTACATCTGAAGAGAAAGCTGTAAAAAGAAATAAACTGCTTAACATAAAGTTTGATATTAATTAACTCTAATATCATATAATTAAGCATATTTTACGACAAACGACTATTTGATAATTTCTTTAGATGTGGGCATCACCGCTGAGTAGTACAAATTGTGGTCCACGACAAAAACGTGTACAAGAAACGCATTGCACTACGGACAGACGAGTCGTACAATATGCTATCTCAGCTAGCTCGTCAGAACCATTCCAAATGTCAGGCTTTTGGGGTCCAGAACAAGCTACTGGTAACTATTTTTAAATCAAATTTTATTATAACTTTCTAATTAATAATTCTTATTAATAACAATCAAAACTATGCTATTCTGTTTTCGCTATGTCCATTAAGCACCAATTATTCATGGTATAATTTGAAATGTTACCAAAAAAATATTTTCGCTTAGAAAATCATTTGCTAATTTATTCCTAGCATTAATAATTTAGACCACATTGTTGATCATCTAACAATCTTTTTCTACATGCAAAATTTAATAATAAAAAAGTTTTCTGAACAGAACCTCCAATAACTTAGGCAATCGGATACAAATTGAAGCCAAGCTCCTCCAGACTCTTGCAATTTTCCATCTCCTTCAGTTTATCCACTTGATTTTTGATTTCTTCTCGAGTTGCTTCTAGAGTCGTTTCAATAACCTTCATGTCATCTTCAATCATTTGTTTTGCTTGGTCTGTAGTAATTTTGACAAATATGGTATTTCCAAAACACATCCAACTCTTGCTTTTCTGTAAAGAAACTGTATTTTTGCATCAATATTTTTCTTGTAATAAATAGTGTTATGACAAATAATTCCATCAGGATAACTAAGAAAGATTTACTAGAAAAGTTTACAGTGCTGCACAACAAATTAAACCATTTCACCAGTTATAAAAATTTTGATCTTAACCGTTCTAAAGATGCTGAAGTTACAATGTTCATTTGAAGCTTTTGGAGCATTTATAGTTAAAAACGAAAAACCTCTTGATGTGACAGAATGAATTAAATATTTCACAGAGAACTATATTTGAAAAGGTTTGCTGAATCGGAAATTGCTAACATTAACAGGTTAGGGACGAACCGCCTTTTTTCTACTGGCTTTAAGAGCTAGACCGTAGACCCACCAAATATCAATGGAATCTTATCAAACTGTTTGATTAGTAACACACCATCTATATGCCCTTCGTGGGATAGAATGTAAGCAAAGAGTAATCATTTGGGATACACTGGATGAACAAGACTATTCATGCATACATAGGATAAATCAATGTTATATCATGTCATGTAAAAAGGGCGAAACAGATAGGAACAAAGGAAGTCTATTTTTCCCACAATTTTTTTCTCCATTTTTTGATATACATAAGAGAAATCAAACAGCATATAATGGCGGTCTAAAAGGTTTATAGGCGATGACAATCAATAATATCTTTAAAGAAATTAAATTAACATCAATAAAAAACTAAGCCAAGCTAACTTCTTAAATTTGAATATCAATGTATGGATCAGATAATTTTTTCAAGTTTCCTGAAGCATTTATTCTACCGTATTTTCATCTATGTCATAAATCGCTCATCTTTTTCAATAGTATCATTTATCATAAGCTTGATCGATCTTTCATAATGAAAACAAAAAAATTATGCTGCTAAATAACCTTATTTGTGGTATTTTTTGCTTGTTTATGCAATTGTCGTAACGCTTCGCGACATTTTTGTCGTCGTTCATCCAACTCTATCATCGCTCTCTTGCCCATGATAACATTTTGTCCTAGACTTTCCCATTCAGTCATATCATCTACCATCTTTTGGTTGTATCATCAAATGATAAGTTTTTTAAGACTGCTTCCGTAGATTCGTCCATTTTTTGATAAGATTGAAGAACTGTTATTTCTAAAACAATTTTATTTACTTGGCAATTTTATTAGACAAATGAATGAACAAAATCCGAGTTGATAAACAATCTTAATTGTTTAGCGATTTTATTTGCTAATTAATTTGCCAAAGTAACATTTAACTGATAACAATTTATTTGCTAATTAATTTGCCAAGTAATATTTCATTGATGAATAACGAATAATCTTATTCGATAAGCGACAATATCATCATTATAATTCGACAGAAAATCTCAACAACTACCAAGTTGATTATGTTTATCTCGAACAATGCATCCGATAATTCTCTTCTTCACGTCCAACCGCTCTCGAAATGTTCCCTCGTCACTAAGACATTTTACGGTTCGGCTCCCTAATTGTTAATATTTCATTTCAAAGGAGATTCAGAGGAAATGAGAGATTCGAATTTGATTATAGCAAAGAAATGTAAAATTTGATTGATATGTGCGAATCAGATTAAACCAAAAGCCATTTTAAAAACATTCCTTCTATCCTTCTAATCTAATTTTAAAAATTGATGAGATTTTAAAAAAAAAATTGAAAAATTTTATGCAACTTCTCTTAGCAAATTCATTATTTTTAAACCAAAAAAAAACAATTTATAATAATTTTATAAAATTGAATTCAATTTTTTGAGTTTAAAGAGAAATTGCAGCAAATTTTTTTGAGTAAATACTAAATTTTACAAATTTAATTTCATCAACTTTTAAAACTATCCATTTGTGGCTATGATTAAGGAAAGAATGAAATAATACAACCAGACGGCGAAAGCAATTTTCGATTGTTATCTCTATTATCCATAGGTTGATAATATCAGTTTATCATTCAATTCAAATCCGCTAATACAGTAGTAAATGAGAGTTGCATAAAATAATGAATAATCTAAAATGAATACTAAGGAGTGCCGGATGCGGAAATTTGCACTGCATCAACGAAAGCTTGGCTTCCGGATGTGCAAGATTGTGATGATGTAAGCGAAAAGTGTACATTGAAATTAAAACCAGATGTCGAGACACAATTGGAAAAGTTATCCGTATGGTTTGCTTGGAATGCTGCTAGTGGTATACGATTTATTAAAATTCTCTTCATCGATGGTACTTATGATACATTTGAACAAGTATGCGAAATATTTATTAAAAATTCAAATTTTTCATCTTTCTCCATTATGCGCTTTATTATATTCAAATTTTATTATCAAAAAAATAAGTTATTTTGTTTAAATTTATTATTTATATCGTTTTTTCGGTATTCTATTAAATATATATTTGATTTTATTTTCTGTTAAAATAAATATAAAAATATATGGAAGAATAGAATAATAGAATTGACATTTCGAGATTTATCAATCAATTCTTAATCGAATAAATATGGCATAATATTTGATTTTTTTTTCTGTAGGATAAATATAAAAATATATGGAAGAATAGAATATTAAAACAAATATATATTTGATTTTTTCCTGTAAAATAAATATAAAAATATATGGAAGAATAGAATAATAAAATTGACATTTCGAGATTTATCAATCAATTCTTAATCGAATAAATATGGCAAATAATCATTAATCATTTTAATTGATTTTTTTCCGTTGCTAAATATATTTTAAATTCTATCGTAGCAGATATTTTAAATTTAGCTTTATGCACATTGCGATCAACCGTTAACTTTACGACTTACTTCGCAAAAACGTGTCACAGAGGTGAGTGGTAAATTTTGAAGCAATTTTTCTTTCTTTTTTCGCTTCTTCTCCATAAATATTTTATTTGAAATTGTTAATCAATATGATGATTTTAGGTCCAAATTAGGACGAATAATCCATTTGTAAGTATTGATGCGGTACAATTTGTCTCATTTCCATCAAATCCTTTATGCTCGCATTGTTTACCATATCGTTACCGTATCTACCGTACTCCACCATTTCCAGAAATTTTAAAGCGACAACAAATTATCATATCATTGATAGGTATTTTATTTTAATAATTTATTTATATATGAATAATTGGAAACGTTTGAATTATTCCTGATTGAATAGAATATAATTTGAAAGATTTGTTTGCTAAACTTTATGCATAAAACATTTGCGAAATTAATGAAAAGATTTCTTCGAAGCAATTCTTATTTTAACTTTAGTTGCGAAATCGCAGAAATTCATCGATCAATATTATTTGTTAATTTTAAATATTCAAAGTATACTTTTAATTTTAGTTTGTAATTTTTCCTATATGAATTATAAATTTTTGCTAAAATTGAATTTATTAGTTGGAAAATACTTAATGATACATATTTTCATTGTACATCATTGACCTTTATATTTTCATTTTATATCATTGACCTTTATATTTTCATTTCAGTACAATTGAAGAAGGCATAATTTACACTTATACAGTAGCAGTTGAAAATGATGAAATTGAAGGATTACATTCACCAGGTACAACTTATTCATACAATATGAATGTATGCGGTGATGGTAGACGAAGTAATGATGAGGAATGTGATGATGGAAATTTAAATGATGGCGATGGTTGTTCGCAGAATTGTATTGTTGAGGAGAAATTTCATTGTATTGAAGAAAATAAATGTATCATTTTTGTTTTTGATAAAAAAATCTAACAATTATAATTAAAAAAAAAAAGTCTTCTAATCTTTGAATTAAAATTTAATCAATTAGTTGAAGAAATTTCAAAAAAAAATAAATAAATTATTAAAATGTAATATAATAAGTAATGTAATCATAAGTGATAGATAAAAATATATACGTTGCAAAATTTAAATCATTCAATTGCATCCGAAAAAAAAAAATCAAAATAAAAAGTGATCAATCCAATCTAATCAATTTTGTAAGAATGCTATATCAACGAATCGATTTTATTCGGAATAAATCTAAGGCATGCTATTGAATATTTAAAAATGTTTTATTCGGAATAAATCTAAGGCATGCTATTGAATATTTAAAAATGTTGAATAAATAATTTTATCTGTAATAAACATTGCATGTATGCTATAGAATAACTTAAAAAAAAACTTAAAAAATATCGTAACTAAAAATTTCGATAAATCATGAAATCGTTTCTAATGATTGATTATTTCTTAATTGTACCCCAATTTTTTTTTTTCAGTATCCCCAAGTTTTTGTTATATTTATGAAGGAGACGGTGAATGTGAATCGTTTGAACGAGACAGTCATAGTAAAGATTGTAATAATATTAGTACATCGATATTTCATTCACAGTATCATCCGACATCTGTTTATGCTTATTCTACGATACTACAAAAGAATTGCTCATTACGGTTACTTTCTACCGCTCCTCTGACTACGGTAAGTGCTTCTTCATATCATTTTGAAAAATTTTTCAACAATTTTTGAGAATATCAAAATATCAATTATCATAATACAATCTGATCGATCAAATAGCAATGATTAGTTTCCGAGACTAGCGCATACTATTTTTGATTTGAAAATAGATTTTAAAATATCAAAAATATTGTGCTTGAAAAATGAAATAACCTCTGTTACTTGTTATTTTCATTATTTGCAGGGTTGTAATATTCGATCATCCACTTGGGATACATGTTCTCAGCTTGCAGAAGCAGGAGAAATTTCATTGCATGCTTCATTCCCAAATGAAATCTTTCCGACTAGCATTATGATCGGTTTTGAAACAATTCTGTCAACTGGATCAAAACCGGTCTTGTCCATTATTAGAATCAATTTGCAATATGTCAATAAAACAATGATAAATTTGGAAGGTTTCATATTACATTTTACATTCATTATTTTTATAGTTATTTATATTTGAATTATTTAAATTAACATTTCGAGACGAAAAGACAGAATCTTAACTTTTAGATTTCTTGCAATTAATAAGTAAAATATATATATCAATCATATGTAGGCCTTTAAACTTTCATAGTTTTATCATAGACATATCTTTTGAAATTTTTATTAAAATAAAACATATTCGTATATTAATTAATATATTTGTACTTCGTTATCATTTTGCATAATATAAAAATTGATCTATTTAGAACAAGGAATTCTATCATGTGCTCAGAATCCGTTGGAAGTTGCAATACCATATACACTTGTTGATGGATTGTCAAACGTAAAAGCTGTTCATCTTCATGTATCAAATCCATCTCAAATCGTTATTACTGCAATCATTTTACGATCAGTCAAAATGTTCGATTTATTAACTCTTCAAACTTGTGCAGGTAAATAATGTAGCAATATCGTGCAAAAATTTTCCGATGACTTTGATATATTAAAATTATTATTTTAGTTATTCTGCTTCTTTCGTTGTATTAAAAAATAAAAAAAAATAGGAGAATATTTACCGTATCAACATCCAGAAATGCTAGTTATCATCGATCATTTAATAGAATTAGGTTATTGTTTCTATTATAGGTGAAAATAAATATTTCGATCCGGTGGCTGGTTTCTGTATTGCAAAAGATTGCCGATCGTTGAATACTAGCTTATGTACTCCATTAAATATTCCAAAATCACGAGTAAATGAAATTTTATTTTCAGATATTTTTTTTTTGCATTCATAATTTTCTCATCTAATTGTTAATTAATCGAAATAATTTCAGGTAATTCTTGATATTTCTTCCAAGAAAAAAAAATGTTTTACATTTTTAATTGATAGTTTCATTTTTTTTTCAGAATCTATATTTCAATATATTTCATGTCAATTTCATTTTTGATTCTATTTTTAGCATGAATGCTATGATACAACATGTACGTATATGTGTGAAAGTGGATTTATGTTCGAGAATTCACAGAAAACAGCAACAGTACAATGTTTGAATGGTCATTGGATTGGCAATATGAATTTAATCTGTCAACCGATTCATTGTGCAATTCCAAAATTGAACATGCTGATATTGATTGTCCAAATGGGACAAATTATCATGATCGTTGTATTTTTCGATGTCGGAATAATGCAATGATGATTGGTAATTATTTTTCAAAATATTAACAAATTTTAGAAAAAAAAGTTTATCATTTTTTAAGTTTAACTCATAAATTGTAATCAATGAGAGTTTTGTAAAAATTACAGAAATGATAGAAAAAAAAGTTGCATAAAATTCTTAACAATATATATCAACATTTTTCATCAAAAGATTTTTCATCAAAAATCTCCTGATAATATTCCTGAAAAGGTTTTTATTTTTATTTTTATTTTTTAGGACAAATAAATTATATTGTATGCGAAGAAAATGGTTTATGGACAGTACCAGAAGCATTTTGTCAGGTATGCAAAATTTTAGAATTGAATTGATAATCCTGAAATAATATTTTCGCTATGTTCTGATAATATCCATTTTGTAAATATTTCATAGATTTTAGGTTGTTTGTCCGCATGATGGTTTATTAACACGTAATATTTCATATGATTCAATCAATTGTAAAGTTAAACGTATTTACGATACGCAAACTTCTTATCCATTATCTACCGTATGTAGAGCAAATTGTCGTCGACATTATCGTTCATCACATATGCAATCGTTGCATACTAAGTAATAATTTGAATTAAAATCTTTTATAAAGTTTTCTTGAAATCATATATCGAAGAGTTGAATTGTATTTTTTAATGGTACCATAAATTTTTCCTTGATGAAATAATTTAAAATAAGCTTAGAATTTTGGATTCATAATAATGAACGATAATAAGATAACTTCTGTATCATCGATGACGAAAAGTTTTTTTTTGTTAATAATTTTCCGAATTAGATATTTAAATTGGATTTTGCAGAAATAAAAAAACTTGCCAATTTTTTTTTTTTTCAGAATTCGTTTAGTTTGTTCGGATGATGGTATTTGGATTGGTCCAACATGTATACCAATTACATGTCCATCACCAAAAATTGTATATATCGGATCGTATAATTGTACAAATGGTTTCGAAATTGGTTCTAGTTGTCAGTTTCAATGTCCTGGAATGGCTCAGGTTTTATGTGATTTTAATTTATTTGTTAATTTGTTATTGTGTGATATTTTAAATTTATAGCAATTTTAAAATATCTCGCTTTATTTTATAGCAAAGATATTCCGTATGCAAAAAGAATGGTTCATGGTCAAATCGCTTTCAATGTCCATCACCACGAACAACTTGTCCTTCACCATCAAGCACACGAGATGTTCAATTTACATGTCCTAGAAGATTGATTCCTGGTAGAAGAAAAATTTTGTTGATAAATTTCAATCATTATATTATAAGCTTTTCTTCTATTAATCTTTGATCATTTTATAATTTCCTACTTTTATTAAATAAAATATCAGTAAAATAAATAGATTAAATGAAAATTTGCTAACGATTGATAAATGTAACAAAACTTTAGATTGATAAATAGGCAGATAGATGATGAAATGATGATAATAATAATAATGATAATTTGATAAAATAATTTATACGAATAAACAGTGATATTCGTTGGCGTAATTTCTAGAAATTTATAATACAATTTATCGAAATTGTTATGACTAATTATTATAAATAAAAACTATCAATAAGACTCTTTAATAATTGTTTCCTAAAAAAAAAAAAAGTTAGCGAAAAAGAAAAAAATTTCTAATCTTAATTTCTGGAAGGATTGACCATTTCAAATATTTGAAATACTTATTATAATGATAATTACAGGTACGATATGTGCGATACAATGTCGTAAGAAAGGTTATGATGCGGTATTAAAAGATATACAAATTTTGCCAAATGGTGAAAATTTATTATTACTTCATACCGTCCATAATATATCATGTACCATTTCATCAACATTTTATCCTCAAATGAATGCTTTAAGTTGTGTACGTTCCTGTAATAAGGTATGACCTTTTCCTTTTTTTTCATTAATTTCTCGAATCGAATTATATCAAAAGATTAATTTATAAAATTACTACTTACAAAAGCATATTTAGATCTATCAATTGATTCTTGATTTATCAAAGCAACTATGTAAGATTCATAGGAATTGAATCAAACGAAAAATATAGGATTATTAGAATTGTTAGATATTTTTTGAAATTGATTGAACAAATAAGCGGTCGAATTGATTGGAAAAAAAAGAAACTGCCAGACCGGTTTCTTGATAATTCCTCAAATTTATTACATGAAAGAATTAAGTTTTGTAGCAAGAAATTGGAAATAATGAATTAGATCTATTTTACAAATCACGAAATAGATTATATACCTAATATCTTCTCTTCTCGAGTTATAATCTTTCATCTTCTCGAGTTATAAAATTCTTGAGGAAATATAATTGATAGTTTTTTTTTTTTTTGTAATAGAAATTTATGGGTGATGGTTGGTGTGATTTTCAAAATAATCGCGGTTATTGTAATTGGGATGGTGGTGATTGTTGTGCAAGTACGGTACGTGGTGGACGTGTTCGTTTAATGTTTCCATCGTTATGTACCTCAATCTTATGCCAATGTATTGATCCATTTGCTGCTGAAAATATCGCAACTAGTAGCGGTATCGGTAGTTCTAGCAAGTATTCTTTTAATTTTATCCATTTCAACTTTATTGTATTAATTCATAATTTATTAAACAATTTAGAAGAATTGATTATGATTATTTTTTTCAAGAATGAGAGAAAGCGAAAATTATTTTTTTCAAGAATGAGAGAAAGCGAAAATTATTTTTTTCAAGAATGAGAGAAAGCGAAAATTATTTTTTTCGAGAATGAGAGAAAGCGAAAATTATTTTTTTCGAGAATGGGAGAAAGCGAAAATTATTTTTTTCGAGAATGGGAGAAAGCGAAAATTATTTTTTTTCGAGAATGGGAGAAAGCGAAAGTTTGCAAAGAACGAAGAAATGATAACGAGAAAGAATTTTGAGAGATATTTTAGATTTGAAAATGATAATCAGTCGGAAAAATCTTTTAAGCTATTAAGAAGTTAACCTTTTTTTTGCTCATAGATTTTAGGCTATTATTTTTTAGATTCGATTTTAATTTTAATTAATGTTATAAATTAATTGCACGAGCATAAAAATGAGTATTATTAAATTTCAGATATTTTACTTTTTATAAATCTTTTAGTACCATACGTGAACGTAAGAGTATAATAAAACGTACAACTCGATACGGACAAATTCATTCCATCAATGATCCAATGCTATATCCGATTATGGATGCTTCGCCGGATACATTTGCAATTTCGTTAGCGGATGCAACTTTTCTATCACAGAATGATTTAAATGTTGATCGAATTCAGGATATGAATCAACATCAACAACGTGATAATAAGCCAAAAAGTATATCATCAAAAAATGCCAAAGATTGGGAGTCAATTAAACAATCTGTAAAAAATGCCTTAATAGTATATCAGCAGCAATTCAATAATAAAGTTTGATAATATTGAAATATCTTTGTGAGATAAAAAAATCAATATCATTTATCAGTTTTTTGATCTAGTATTTGATAAGTAGGCTGTCTTAAATTTTATTGCATACATTATTTATAATTATTTATGGTGAAATAAACTTTCTACATTTATCAAATAAAACATTCCACAAATGACGTAGAAAAATACGGCAGTTGACGTGGAAAAAAAACAAGCATAAATGACGAATGAAACGTTAAAATGAAATAATCTCAGAAGAAAGAGATTGGAAAACTTTGAAAATTATCACTATAATATTTGATATGTATCATAATGATAGTATCATAGTCAAATTATAAGAATAAATCATTATTAAGCTTGGGCTTCAGACAATTCTCGACTAAAAATTAAAGTTTTCAATCAAAGTTTATCCTCAGACAATTCTCGACCAAAAATTATCAATCAAATGGATGCACTATACATTAAATTATTATTAATAAATACTTAATGTAAATGCTAAGTTTATTTACATTAAAAATAAACGATGAAATATAAAAGAGATAATTGGTATTGATATTATCTTTAAATGAATGTAATAAAATTGTAAACAACAACAAAGTCCGTTATATATCGATGATTATTTCTGATACATAGATATTTAGATAATTATTTTTGATATTAGATAGTAGCCTTAATATAACTATAAGTTTCTTTCCATTTTTTTTTCATATTTCATAGATATACATCGGTCATTTCAGTATTTATATTTAATTATACATTAATAATAATTCAATATATTCTCATGATTTGATACATCTCTTTAAGAGATGATACTTGATATCCGGCAATGCTTGAACTTTGACATAAAATATGCCATAGTACTAGGAAATAGTCAGTACTTATCAGAAAATCTTCATGGATATACATCAATACGATTAGCAACTAATAGAATTCGATTCTTATATAGATTTCTTCTTGAACTCATACTTTTTCATATTGGACGGTCGTCAAAATATGTTCCCAAATGATAAGTTGGTTTTATCAGTTGAGCGATTGATAAGAGCGACTTTCTGCTGCGGTGTGATAGTTTTGGCTGTAGTGTAAGCAGTTGCTGGAAATACAAAGTACTTTTAGAATGAGTCCAACCTAACAGAAATAAATTTGGTAACGAAAAGTGGTGGTACGATGGTCGATTCGGAAAATGAAGAATCAATGGAAATTCATTCCAGTGCAGGTGTCACTGATTTTGAGAATGATCGACCGGGATCATCCATGTCGGCCACCACTTCGTCAGCATTTTCTCAAAGTTTGGAAGGTTTCGATAGTAATAATGTTGCTGAAATGGAGGATGCTGTCCTGTCTATTATTGATGTATGTCTCTTTTTTTTTTTAAATAATATTTATGTATTGAATTTTCTAATCTTTTCATTGCATCTACTTGTTTTTCTCATTTATTGAATCTTTTTCTTTTCATTCTTTGTATTTTCTTTATTTTGTTTTTGCTTACTTTCTTATTATTTGTCTTATAAATTTTATTATTTGATTATTTTGTTTAAGCATCCATAAATTAATGTTACATTTTACAAAATAGAAGTTGAGCTTATTATTTCTAAACAAACAATATGTAGAAAATATCGTATTTTAATTCAGTTATTGACTTATTTTTAAAATAAACAGCATATGATAAATAAGTTAAATTTTGCATCACGATTTTTTAAAAATCAGCATTAATGTTATACTGCATGGATCAAACCGTACTCACTTCACATTACAGCCCGACCGGCCCAGTTCTTAGGAGCCAATCCTTATCTCGAAGTTACGGATCTAATTTGCCGACTTCCCTTACCTATATTATTCTATCAACTAGAGGCTGTTCACTTTGGAGACTTGATGCGGATATGGGTACGATCTGGCACGAAATTCAAATAGCTTCCCTAAACAACATATAATAATAAATAATAAGTTAAATTTTGCATCAAATTAGAGTTTTGTTTTTATCATATAAAGTTTCAATAATTCATATATAAAATGAACGCTATGCTTCAATCTTCTTTAAAATTTCTTATTATTTGGTTCTGACTGATTTATCAGTTCTTTCACTTTATATGAACGTCAAAGTCATATGTAAATACATATAATATGGTATGCCTTAAGACATCACGACAAAATAAACTTTCATTTTTGAGTATCTTTATGGCTTGCTAATTAAATTAATTCGAGGTTCTAATATTAAGTTGTTAGTATACAAAATATGCCTTCATTTGATCCCATTTAAATTTAATTTTCAAACAGGCCCTCGAAGTTAATTTATACACTTTACTTTTTATGTATAATCTTACAAATGTGGAATATATATAAAACTTCCAAGGAAAGTTCTAAGGCAAAAGTCACACTCTGATTACGAATGTATATATTTGTGTTTTTATTTGATGTAATAGAATAGAAAGAAACTTTCCTACCTATTCGATTTATTACCTCATTTTTATAATTTTCAAGCCAATCAAAACTAATGGCTAGGATACGCAATAATAAACCGAATCATTGCCTCATTTTTATAGTTTGCAAGCCAGTCAAAGCTAATGGCTAGGATACGCGATAATAAACCAAATCGAAAATTTCCATCTTGCTGGGATGATGATGACGATGATGGAATTTTGGCAAAGGATATGAACGATCCAAAAGAACAAGTGTTGACAGCAGCTGAAGATGGTAATTTGGAATCGCTCAAAAATTTAATCAGCAATAATCCTTTATTGTTGTCGGTTCGGATTTCGCTTTGATTTTGTAGGAAATAAAGAATCAATAAAATTCTAATACAAATTTGATGAACAAGACTGACTGAAATGTATTGTACTGTCTTACAACTAAGAAGAATCTACGAGATGTAATGCAAACGGGAAAAAAAGGGTTAAAAATAAGATAATAAATTATCATGTAAATTATGGGTAAGATAAAACCATTCATTTTATCGTTCCAAGATGAGTAGAATATCATTGCTATATCGTAAAAATTTTCATTAAAGAAAACCTTCAGAAACTTATGTCTTTCTGTGTCAGATATTTCTTTGACTGTTGTTCTACCGATTTACGGTAGAGATAAAAGGAAAATAAATGTAATTAGATTGCTTATTTTATTTATAAATTTTAACATTAATTTTAGTAGTTCTAATTGTAATTACTTTGATAGGCTCGCGATGTGGATGGATATACAGCATTGCATCGAGCTTCATATAGTGGACATGCCGATATTGTTGATTATCTGCTATCCATTGGAGCCAATCCGGAATGGGTTACGAATGATGGTTGGACGGTGTTACATTGCGCAGCAACATGGTCAATGTGCGAAGTTGTGGCATTGTTGCTTCGTCATGGCGTTAATGTAAACAGTCGGTCGAACGGCGGTCTTACACCATTACATCTTGCAATTACGTCAAATCAGCCGGAGGATCGAGTCCTTACAACAGTGCGCTATCTTCTTGAAGCACCAGGTTTTCTTTCTTTTTGCAGTTTATAAATCAATTTTTGGGATATGCATTCTTTATCCCTAGAAATTAATACATATATGTGTTGAATATATATAATCAATGATATATGTAAAACATAAGTAGGATATTGTTAGCTATTGATAATTAAGAATAATTTTGTCAAGAAAAATTACGCATCTATATAGACAAAATGGCTTTTTTTTTTCAAGGTATTGATGCTGCAGCAGTATCAAATTCTGGTGATTCACCTTTACGAATCGCAGGAAGAACGTCAGCTAAAATTACCGAAATGCTGATGCGTTATTTTAGCAAACCTTAGCAATTAAGTATTTGCAATTAATGAAACAATAAATTGGTTGATGCCGTTCGAGAAATATTTATTTCAATTAAAGAAGGTGTCATATTTTTTTGTAGTTTAGGATTTCCAATGATTATGGCCACATAATTTTATAGTCTTCAAATTTGCTTCACCGATAATTCAATTGGCGGTAATAAAAATAAATACTTAACGGCTGGGATGGGATCTTTTGTTGCTTCTGAAATTTATGATTTACAGCTGACATTGGCGCATTAATTGTCAGTATAGTTTGTATATTCTTGTATTTTATAGATCAGCCCTTTAATATTAAGAATAAATAGTATGGCAATATATTTGGCAGATAATGAACGATAGCGAATAGAAAAATAATTTATGCACATTTAACGATTCGGATAAGTTGATATAATTTATCAACTTATCCGAATATCTCTGGATAATAATGCAGTGATTCTTATAGCGAATCTTATAATATTGTTAGATGATCTTCAGTTTGCAAATTGATTTGAGTATCGATTTTCTGTATGCGAGCAGGTATGATAGAAGTGAAGCATCATTGTGTTTTTGTCGTCTTATTTATATTGTAAATTTTAAATTTTTATATTTAAGTTCGAGAATTTTTTTCGTTTTTTTCTGAAATATCTATAATCGCTATTGTAATCCAAATCAATTGTATCAATGAAATCAAAATTATTTCGGTCCTATTTGTTTAATTACTAATTTAATTTATCATTCAGTCTTTATATTAGCAATAACGCTCTCACGCTTTTTCCAGGAAGACTTTTTGTCGTGCTTTCTTTGTCCATACTGCCATTCTTTTGTTATCACTTAAGAAAAGCAAAATCGTAGTGAAGAGTGTGTAAAAAAGGATTTGATATTTATATGAAAATTATTTCACTTATTCCATAATATTTATTATCGAACAGTATTTCATATATGTTAAATGCAAATGAACAAATACATCTTAGCAGTAATGCTAATAAAATAAATAGAACTTTCATTCATATATAATTTTGGTTATTATAATTTTTTTTTGTATGTTATGCTCAATTATTCGAATATTATTACATCCATTTTTTTCGAAAAATATTTTGTCTTTTATATTTTGTTGTTCCAAAAAAAAAAAGAGAAATTATTGTATGTATGTCATTTTTTTCCCTTCATATTAATATTTATTTTAATTAAAAATTGATTTATGCAATGCCAACTGCTCATATAGAAGCATAAGTAGGCGTTTTATTTCTTTTCTAACTCTCTATTATTTGTTTCAATTTTTAATTAGTTGAAAATTAACTCTTATTTCTGCTTTTGTTTATCTAATTTTTTTTTGATAAATCAATATATAGTATAAATGATAATTGATAATGCTATTATATAAATGATAGTTTATAAATGATATTATAATGTGTATTGTTTTCATAAATTATGGTAGCAATATACCACGTAATTCATGTATCACAAGAGAGAAAAAGTTTATCATAAAAGATCGAAGTAGAAAGATTTACAAATATTTGAGAAGTTTAGGTTTACAATACTTTGGGAGTGTTGTGCATTTTTGGCTTATCATTAACATTAACATTTAATGCAACTTATCGATAAAATTGAAACAACATTTTATGATAATGGAAATCTTAAAATTAATTCTGGAGTCTTTAACAGCGATAATACCTAATGAAGGAAATAATATGTAATATTCTTGTTTTTGTAATCGCATTTAGAAAAAATAGGTTTTCATATCTTATATAAATAAATAATTTGTATATTCTCGAATTCTCGAATAATAGTTGCATACTCTTAAGTGAATCGAATCATATTCAGATTAACGTAATATTTCATTGCAGCGTAACGTTTAAATACGTATAAAGTTAGAGTAGCTTTTAAAGTTGTGAAAACTTTTCATCTAATTTATCCAACTTTATTAAATGATAGAAGTATTTAGATTATGAAAGAAGCATCAGAAGATGTGCTGCAGTATACGGATAAGTGATTCTAATGCTGGAAATACATTATTATTCAACATTTGAATTACGCCATGCGTTAATTTAGTAAAGGTAAAGCCTTAAGTTTTTATAAACTTTTATGGCTTATAGCAGAGTATATATTATTATTCAGTCGATTACAATTTATTGATAAAATCAATCAATAAAGACATTATTGACAGATTTAAAACAATGAATGGTAAACGAACGATTTAATGTAAAACCAATGGAACATTTCAAATAGCTTACAATTTTCATCATGATTAGATTATATTTATGGATCGAAAATATTACCAGAGAATTTTAGGATGAAATGAAGGCATAACTTGGCTCTTTTAGTCTTGGAAAAATACAATGGTTGAAGAAAGATATAAGCGCTTGATTATCATTTAACCAAATTTTAATTCTTAATTATATTTAAGACTTATATTTAAGACTATATATATCTGTGAAAGATAATTTGCACTAAAGAGATATATCTGTGAAAGATAATTTGCACTAAAGAGATCAGTAATATGTCTTGCTTTAAGTGTATTAAATTTTAAATATTAATGATGCTGCTTATTCTATCAATGTTGCTAGAAGCAAAAAATATGGCATCTTAATTCTTTGATCTTTTGTCTGCACCGTATATTTATCCGATTTTAAAATGATCTTTTAACTTCAGTTTTCTTCAAAATAAGAAATTTATTGAATGTTTTCAGAAAATCAGATTTTCAAAAAGACATGCGTTTGAAAACATGCGGAGCGTATGAATTGGCCAGTATTACTGGTGTTTTATATACATTATTACTAATTTTTGGCATATATTTCTTAATATTATTCTATACATGTCCAGCGACCTATCAACCTGATCAATGTGCTCGAGCAAATTGTTTCGGTATCATTATCATTTTGGAATTACTCGTCAATTTTCTTCTATTTATCATCTATAGCAGGTAATTATTAGCATTAAATATTGGAATTTCTCGGTGTATAATTGTCATAAGTTCATAAGTTAGAATCTTGGTCTTATACAATTATTATTTGTTGAAAAGAATGAATCTAGAGTGCCAAACGTAAACCAATTCCATAAAGTTACTTTATAATATAAAATTAAAGCTGATTTTTCTTTTGTTTTGTCTAATAATTTTATAAATACAATTTTTTTAGGCGTAACGATCCACAGCGTTGGCTTCAAGGTTTTGCAATTTTGACAGGTGTAAAAGGCGCTGGGAAATATTGTTTGGAATGTAATCGAATAGCACCACTACGAAGTCATCATTGCAGGCTGTGTAATATGTGCGTTCTAAGGAAAGATCATCATTGCTTTGTAATTGGTGCTTGTGTTGGAATTGCTAATCAGGTTAGTTATTAGAAAGAGTAAAGTTAGAGATATTTAAAGACAAAAGACACGAAAGATTAAAAGAAAATACCAAGTGCAATATATTCGACGACTTATGTAGAAAATTCATCAATTGAATAAGTTTATAAACACTTTATATTAATCATAAAAAGATCAAATTAAATTTTGACAAGTTGAATTTTGTTAGTATTCTTATTATCGTTATCATTATCATTTTAGTAACATTATGAATTACACATTTTCTTATAGCGATTTACTTTACATTAAATTTACATTTCCTTATCTTAATTTGATTCCCGTTGTGATGTTAATAACGTTGAGACTTTTCGGCTAGAATATGAACCATTTCAGCGTTTTTTCATTGTATTTGTCCTGTGGGCCAGTATTGGTGCTGCCGTAGGATCATTTTATATTCTGATGTATTTGATGCGACATGTGGAAGCTAATATTTTTCCATTTGGTTGGTTGAAGCTTCTAGCACCGGTTGCTGTCATTCGTTGGATTATTTCTTATGAAATATTCACCAATACAGCGATTTGTGTTTTATTTAGTGTATGTACAGCTACTTCCGTTGTTGCTAGCGTCTTTTTGGTTCACAGGTGAAATTTCCTTGTTATGTTATGAAATTAATTTATGATATTTGGTATATTTTTCGAACATTATTGTATTAGTATCATTAAGAACTGATTTAGATGGACTTTTAAAATTTTACTTATAAGGAAATTGATAAGCGTTTTACAAATTTGCATGATTTTAGATGTTTTATACGTTAAATGGTTATACGATGTATGATTATCACACATTAAGCAGAAAGATTGAATTACACGGTGACGGTGAAACTTATTCAGAAAGGTATGTAATTTGCAAAAGTAGTTTTCGTCATCATTTTTTTTTGCATTTCTATAATAGGATTTTTGAAGAATTCGCAGAGAAAAAGAGGAGGAGGGAACTTTTCAAAGGATTCGGGACAATTTTCGATGTCCAATTTTATATGGTGAAAAAGAGAATAAATAGAATTTAATATTAGAGCTCGATTTTTAGAAAGAATATTTTGAGGAATGTGGAATGAGATTTTCTAAAATTTTCAATGAAAAATGAAATAAGTAAATTGTAAATACTGTTGCTATAAATTTTATTTCTCAGGTTGAAAATGATATTTGGTCATTACTGGGCAGTAAATTTCATTGTTCCATTGCTTTGTTTTCCAAATCAACTGACTGCAGATGTTGCTCGAAATTTGTTTTCATCTTATTCGAAAGATATGTGATAACTTTCCACTTAAGTTTTTTATTATAGTTATAGTATGCATTCGTAAATATTTCCCTCACATATAGCTATCTAATTTTCTTAATATTAGTTTAGTTTTTCAATTTATTTATTTTTTTATTCAGCACTGTTGCAACTTAATTGTAATTCACCTTGCGATAGCTGTGACTTATTGATGCCATTCTTGAATATCCTACCTAGAATTTTTGGCTAATTTTTCTTTCTGCTTTTTCTTACAAAATATTGACACGCTTCTGTTACAGATCGTAATATATTCTTTATAATTTAATGTTTTTAGAAATTTAGATTTGATAATTCTCAATAGTTAATACTTCAGAAAAAAAATTTTGAATATGGCAGTCAATCGTCGCTCGAAATATTTTTTCAAAAATTTTCGTAGATGAAAAATTTTAAAAATTTTCATTTAAAATTTGGCTTCATAGTGACACATGAGACTAATTGCTAGGCAATCAATAATTGCAGCAATTAATCTATAACGTCTATTAATTTATTTGATGATGGTAATTCAAATAATTTATTCCAATGTAAAACAGTGTTTTTATTGTTTTTACAAGCCAGTTAGATTGATTTATTATGTGATATTTATTAGTTTATCATTATATATTTGCACAGTCACTTTTATTACTTTACAATAATAATGTTTTCATTTGAAATTCGGCTTGAGAGTGACATATGAGACTAGTTGCTAGGCAATCAATAATTTCAGCAATTAATCTATGGTTAATTTATTGATTAAAATTGTCTCTGTTAATTTATTTGGTGATGGTAATTCAAGTAATTTATTCCAATGTAAATTTGTTTGCGTGACAATTTCTCATGCTGTTTAAATATTTGAAAGATATTGATAATAAAGTTCAGACTATTGATGATAAAGCTGAAATTTGTAAAAAAAAAAAAAAGTAGTAGAGTAAAGTGGGATTTTAGAAAGTGACATTAATTGCTTTCAAGATTGACTCTTTTAGCGAACAAAAAGATTTACCCACAGTGGTATCGGATCACTCATTCGTTATCAAAAAGACAAACTTCTTCAGTATTTACAATACTTCTTACAATTAATTGTATCGAGAGAAATATTACGATCTTTGACGAATTATTAAAAT
Organism: Dirofilaria immitis; assembly: GCA_024305405.1. NCBI lineage: Eukaryota > Metazoa > Nematoda > Chromadorea > Rhabditida > Onchocercidae > Dirofilaria > Dirofilaria immitis. Next base: position 302,958 of record JAKNDB010000007.1, read on the forward strand.
AGAAGTTTCTGACAAACAGGGAGCTTATGTGTCACGACTTTCGCATAAATTGAATGGGAAAGTTTCAGAGTGATTTGAGATACTTCACCAAAGTTTCCACATTGTGTTTTCCATCGGTACGTAAATACTTCTAGAAAATACTGATTGTTAAAGAGGAAGCAGGAGAATAATGATGTTCTATGATTATTAATATTTTTCAAATATAATTTGAGATTCTAATAAGGTGTATTTTAATCTTCAAAATATTAAAAGTAATAAGGAATGATAGATACTTCATGGAATTTCAAGTTATCTCAATAATAATATTCGTAAGCATTTATGAGAAGCTAAACTATAGAATTTTTATTCTTTGATGTACAAAAATAGAATATATCATTTGATAAATAGTCTTATGATAATGAGATGTTGATAAAGAAGAGAAAGAGCTTTCTAATTAATAGCATTGCATTTAAAAGATATATAAAATCAATAGTTATTGCTGCATCGTTTTTTCATTTATTCTTTATGCTAAACTAATCATCAATGTTCTCAAGACCATTGTATAATTATTAATGAGTCTAATAAATGCATAAAACTTTACATTTATGTACCTACCTCCGTTTCCCATAGAAAGTTAACGATTATGTCATTATTCTTTTCATCAAGTTCCACATGTGATGAAAGCGATGGTGAGAAGCGAAAAAATGGAATGGATTGATCGTGAGCCCAACAACGTGCACGCGTTACGCATGATCCATTGGAAGCAGTAATCTGTAACATAATGAATTCAGCATTAGTTATATCGGCAAATAGATTGCTAAACTATGGGATAATATTACTTACGTACTATATTTCTAAGATTGTGCCATTATATTAATGAGTTTTTTCTTCTCTCTCTCTTCATTCGTATCTACCATAAAATGCTCACTAATCTTCTGATTGATCTTTAAATTTTAACATAGCAATCCACACAATATTACAAGATCGTCTAGATGACATACGACGGATATGGATATCGATTACTCTCCGTAGTCCATTATTTTTGGAATGTTCCAACACCAAAAGGTGCTGGAACCAGATCTTGATTTTACGAAATTTCGAGCAAGATAATAGTTGTGCTACTGCATCTTAATAAATAATTTTGGACTAGTTGTGCTAGACTGTATGATAAGTAACTCGGATAATGTATTTGTACTTGAATGTTATCTATTGCGAAAATTTAAACTTCTGAGATCTATGAACATTTACTGATAAATTCTCGATATTCAAAGTTTCATAAAGGAAGAGTTTGGACTATTAAGTCAAAAAGATAGAATTATAAAACGATTATTGCTTTTTTTATGAATTAGTTACATATGAGTACAAACAAATGAATTATCGTTCTTCATTACATTTTTATAAATACTGTAAAGATGCACGGAATAAAAGCATGAAAATATTGTCCATATTCTTTACTTAATTCAATAGTAGGATTATAATTGTATCACAAAGTTTGAATTTGAATCAAATTTCAACTTGTACAGAAACATTCGAGCAAAATAAACATTTATTCTACAGGAAGATTTATAAATAATGTAATTTATCTTATATGAATGATGCTTATGTGTAAAAAGAAAGCATGAAGAAATTAAAGAATTTCGAAAAATAAAGAGATAGCAAAAAAAACACCACCTATAGCTACGAGAAGACCTACGCAAAATATTTCATTTTATAGGAAAATTTGGCAAAATTTTACCAACATAATTGATAAAAATTAATTCCACAAAAAACGATACGAATAAACCAACCTGCTCTACAAGAAGATTTTTAAATTCATCAAATTTTGAAACATAGACACGCCTTCAGCAAGACCTCCAGGCAAGCCAAAATTCCATCTTATGCTTCCTAAGTCTTTAGGAGGTGCTTGTCCAGTTCCTAATGATAAGATACAACCAACGTGTATAGTTTCTTTTTCTGAATTTAAGATGTGAAAGGAGTTTCGTTTGAAATGAATACAACATTAATAAAATTATTCATTAATTTATTTCAAAAATATATCAAACAGATGCTTACGTAATTAATCCTTTCAGACTCGTTTGACAAACAAGTAATAAATACTTACGATTTCTAGCTTTTAAACATCAAGTAGTTATAAGGCCTCACAATCTATGTTTTTCTTCCTGTGATATTCTTTGCATTATTTTCATAATCAGCAAATAACAAAATGAATCTATCAATAAATACTATGTGTTTTTTGAAACTAAAAAAATTCAATGAATAACTTACCGCTTTTATACAGGCAGCGTTGTAAGTATGTATATCTGCCATAAGATCAAGCGTTGGATTATTTGACATTAATCCTCCATCAACAAAATTATCTTTTGGTGTGAAGAATGTTGGAGCAGCACTATAAAATATACCCGGTGGTCAGCTATCGTTACCAATAGTTATCTAACTCTTTCCTTCTTCACGTTCGTTAACGTATAATAATAAAATTATAACTGAACAATATGCTCTTTAATAAATATAAAATAATATGGTATATCAACGACTAGCATCTACTAGATAATCTAAACTACTATATTATGTTGGCATCGAAACAATCTATCTAAAACATAGAAACAGGAGCATTTATCTACTGAAAAATTGAAGTGCTATTAAAAATATATGTTTAGAAGATTCATGTTTAAGTTTAACAAGCAAAATTCTTCTAGTTGTTCCTTTCATTTTGAATTTATATAGCAATCAATAACAGCACTGATAACTCAAGATTCAGATGCTCGAACAATATGAATACATTCTTTAATAGCAAGAAATTCCTAGCTTATCAAAAACGTTGCTTTTAATACCGAACACATCATGGATTATATTTGATGTGTTTTGAAAAAGAATGTTCTTACCCTACAATAAAAGGACTTCAATATACATATATATATTATTTATTTATTTACCTATTTATTTATTTATGATGTGCAAATATTCTCAAACATTCCTTAATATATATGCTTTGATTTATTATCAAATATATTCAAGTATTACGGATCATACCACCAAACAACTTACCTAGAATAACGCGCACACTTCCATATTAAGTTTTCACAAGGACTATCGTACCCCAATGCCTTGTTTTCAGCTTCACTAACTGGTAAAGTATAATTGCGGAAGAGTTTCAACAGCGGTGGGTTTCTTTGTACATATGAAGCCGTTACAATAACCCTAAAAATAGTAAGAGAAGGAAACAGTTTCAGTTTTTCCCATAACCAAATACAAACATTATTTTATTAAATGTATTCAATCAGAAAGTTTATAATTAAGCATACAACAAATGTTTCGTATCACCCAAATAAATTTAAAATTATATTTTAAAATGCTGCATTTAAGACACTAAAAAAGATACCGCAAATGTATTATTTGGACAACAATTTATGTGTAATATGGCTTATCAAACATCTCATTATCAGAAATTTTTCTAAATTCATAAAAAACAAATCATCTTTTTAATTTATTTGCTACTTTTATCTACCAAATTATCATCACATTTTCTATCAGCTAGGGTTCGAGTGATTTGTAAGATGGACAGATCAGTTCTCGAGATTCCAAAGACAATATCAAACAGACAAATCTCAGAAGTAAAAACCTGTCTGCTATTAATAGTTGTTGCGTAACAGAAGAGAAAACAATAAAAATTACAAAAATTGGAAGGAATTGAAAAAACAAAAAATTTCGAAAAAAATTCGGAAGAAAAATTTTTAAGAAGTGAAACTGAATATACTTTTTAGGTCCTAATTGTGCCATCGTTGTTTTCTCGCCAAAAATATGACAGAGAAAATTTTCAATTATTTTTCTGGATATGGTCGTCCATGAACAAATAGCTCATCCTTCATATGCAGATAGAGATTTTGACAATGTCTCAACGAATATCCTTAAAACAATTTTTTAGTCCTCTATTTTTAGGATTGTATAAATTTGTCTGGAATCTGTACATTTATGCAAATATAAGTTTCGCTAGCTCTGTCCGTTTTCATCTCCGGTTTTACACTCTCGTGAACTCTTTCTTCAAAGTTCTTGACAATCTTCTCTTCCGGTACTTTTTGCTATTGGTCCATGGCCGTATTTATCCTTAGATGAGATTTGCTATCCTCTTTGGGCTGCAATCTTAAATAGTCCAAGGACTAATTTGCCATAACTTCTCTCACCCGCACAACTCTAGTACCTAATATAATTTTCCATCTCAACGGTTTCACACCCTTCGTGAACTTTGTCTTCAAACTTCTTTGCAAATTTCTTTCATGGTATTTGTTTTGTTGTCGATTTCGTGGTCGTACTTAGCCTTAGATGAAATTTACCATTTCTTTAGGTTGCAACCTCAAACAATCCGAATCCAAGGAATAACCTGTCGTAACTTTTCTCAAATGTACAAATCTAGAAGTCAGAAGTTATGGGTAATTAAAATTAACAAACCTTTTGCTAGCCCTAATGCGATTATTGCTCCTGTACTAGTTCCGCATAACCATTGAAAGTGTTTCATGACAGAATGACCCAATAATTTCTCAATATGCAGCAATATCTGAAACATTATTTTTTTTTCAATGAAAGATGCGACTGCAATAAGTGATGGTGCAATTTGCTTAAGGTGCAATTTGAAGATTAATAATCACTAAATTCATGATCCTATAATTATTTTTCCTTGATGACCGTTGTATTTATTTGCTATAATTAATCATTCAATTTATTTGTTCCTTACGTAAATATATTGTACTCAATCAATTTCATTACAACATGTTCATACTTCCTTCAGTGTATTAGTTTGAAAACAAAATATGTGCATGGATTTATGATTTTAAAACTGCTTAATATCTCTCCTTTTAATGTAGCTATCGTAAAAAAAAAAAAAAATGTTTTCGATGCTTTGGAATAATACGATTTTACGTGAAAGTGAACATAGCATACCTAGCATTTAACCACTTTTTTCTTTAATTAGTGACGCAAATGCTAATAAAAGAAGATTAGCAAAAATAACTAATCGAGAGACACCTGCAAAAGTATTAATCCTCTTATTCCACCTCCATCAAAGCTTATTACATTTACCAATTGTTGCCTTTCCTTTGATGTCATTTGATGTCGTTTCTCTAATGCTCTATCTTGCATAAGATCAAACAAAGCTAAAATCCATTTTCAATAAAATATTATTTTAGAAGCTGGAAGTCAAAAGTCACAAATTGCATAAGATTAATAAACGTTTGCAACATCTGATTTTAACATCTAAATGACAAGTGAAAATTATTCATAAATTTTCTGATTAACTTTTTGTAAAATCTTTTTCCTAGCAGAACATACCATCATTTGAAACTGATCGAACGTCTAACGGTGAATGAACAAAGAGCCTCAGACATTCCATAATTTCTGGGCTAAATTTGTATTAAACTCATCAGTCATAGATTTCCTACTATCAATAAAATATTTATAATTTAAATAAAATTCTCGAAGGGATTTTCAGTACAAATAAACGTTAATTAGCATAATTTATTAGCGCAGAAAAGTTAGCATATGAATAAAACTAAATATTAAGCGGTTGAAAACACTTCATAAACACCCAACATTGAGAATTAAAATATATGGATAAATGCGTTGTTTTGTTCATTCCTTAATCTTTAAAGAAATTTTCTAAATATGAATAGATTAATCTCTAAGTTTCTAATGAATGATTTCAGAAAATATATATAAAACCCACTTATTTCGGCCAACATCTAAAGCTGTCTCTTCATTATCATTCTTTAATTGCACTGATGCTCCAAAACATAACAACAGTTTCACAAGTTGAATACTTCCATTCTACAAAAGGATTTAGTCGAAAACCAATGTGGTATCTGATCCATTCAGTCGAAAACCAATAAGCTATCTGATCCATTCTCAAAATACTTTCTCATTCTTTCGAATGTTAGTAATAATAGTACATACCAGCCTCATATCCATAAAAATAACTCCAAAAATTTTAAACAATTCGAAAAGATACTACAAGGCATATGCTGTAGAGTTATAATATCAATGACTTCGTGATTATAATTTAACAGCGAAGAAATTTCAAAAAAAAAAATCCATTCAATATCCGTTTTATTTGAAACGCACGTTTTATTATTTGAATCGCACCCGTTTTTTTTTATAAAAAGCGAAACGAACCTTAACAGACATATGTAATGGAGTGTCACCATCACCATTTGCAATATTTACATCAGCATTATACGTCAACAGTGCAAAACTTTGTGACAAATCATTTCGGGCTACAGCGCAATGTAGCGGTGTTTCGTTCAAACCATTTCGAACATTTATATTGACGACATCGACAAGATCTCCAAGAATATGGTGTAACAACTAAAATTCACTTTTTCTTTCCGAAAGATAATTAAGCTAAATTTTCCTTTACTTCTCATCAATGTATCGATTCTCTTTTTTCTCATTCACATATTATAGAATTCTTTTTAATGAATTTGAATTTTACTTAAATCTAAGACATAAATGCTAGATATAAATGCTGTCATCAAACAGACACAAAATGATATATTATATTGAACCACCTGGCAGATATAATTCTAAGATGTTAATATTTTTATAAAGCATTATAATCCAAATACACATAAAACTAAACCTACTTTTGGTTCTAATTTTTCATGAAGAATAGTCGACGAACCATTGACCTCTTCGACTAAGAATTGTGGGACTCGTATTAATAATAAATCGACTATCCTTAAAAGAAATTATTCATTTTTTTAGACCTGTCCAAAATTAAAATTAATAATCAAATTAAGCATGAGAAAAAAGCATTACAGAAATATACTATAAATATAGGAAAAAAACGGAAAGAAAAACGTAAAAAAAACAAAAATGAATACTTTAATAAATCGGATGATGAATTAGCTACAGCAACCAGAGCAGCCAAAGAACCACCTGGAAATGGACCAGTTGAACAATTCGCATCTAGCAACAGTTCTACGCATTTGATGTTGGCTGAACAAATAGCAAGACAAAGTGGTGATAAGCCATCTTCATCAATCATATCAATAGCATCCGCAAAATCGTGCGCTTCAGACAATAACTGAACTATTATTATTGGCAAATGATAAGTGAAGATATAAGAAAAACTGACAATATATTTTCCGATTTTTGCAACACTTGATTATCATCAATTAATATACCCGAAGTATTTCCGGATTTTCGGCACTGTAATGCACAGCACTTCTGGAATGACAATCTTGTTTCGCAGTATGGGCACCTAGACTCAGAAGTGTTTGAACAGCTTTTTAGCATTGTTCTTCACTGCTATGTGCAATGGATAGCAACCATCGATAGATGCTTGGTTAACTATGCTGCAAAAAATTAAATTAATCTAAAAATTCTGGGAACTCTCGCTTTTCTTCTTCTGAATGAAATGATAGAATTTCTCAGAAGTTAATTGATATTACCAGTTCATTGTTTTTGATGTCATAATTATACTTTAATAAACTGAAAATTTTGATTTTCAAAAAATTTTCCAAAAAGAAAAAAAATTTACAATTATTTCATGCTTATTTTAAGTTTGTCTCTTTCATGTTCTCAAACATTTTAGCATCTTAGTAGCTCCTATAAAAATAAGCATAGATAATTTACAGAAATTTTCTATATGCATTGTTTGAATTCAAATTTTACCAACCTTGGACGATTATTACACAACGCAATGATAATTGTCGAAAAGTTACAAGCAGCTGCATGATGTATGTCATCAAAACTAGGATTTTTGATCACCGAATCTCTCAGCTGCTCCAATTTAGCTGCGAAGTCATTCGACTTCGAATTTTCATTCTCTGAAGGAAAAAAAAGGAACGATTGTTAAAAATTATTTTTCAAAAGAAAGAAAATTATGAGACAATCTAATTTTACTTAAATGCTCAACAAATTGTCATATTCCGGTAAACGATTTCCGTTAATAATGAATAAAAAAATGTTGTACTAATCAATCGATATAGATGAGAAAGTGAACAATGCATAAAATAATTGCACAGTATAATTTTCAGATATATATAATAAAGCGGAAAATATTCATTACTTATATTTTTTATTCAATTAGCTTTTGATATTTCAAAAATATTACCCAAAATATTAACAAGCAATTTTAGATTGTTTAGCTGATCTCTTAGTAATTCTCCATCTTTACGCAGTCGTGTATACCAAATTTTTAACGCTCTCGGTAAATATACAACATAATATGTTCCATCTTTTGGTTTATCTACATATAATGTAAATGTGAAAGAATCATCACATTTCGTGAAGTTTCTCAACTTCGAAGCATTTATAACTTCCACCTGAATAGAATAATCATCGCATCAATTCATCCGATAACGAATACAGTATACATTTCTCACAATCTTTAACATATCTCGATGAAATTTCACTTATTTTATTACTATCTTATCGATCTATCCATCAAAATAAAGTATTCTAATATTTCGTGAAAAGTATATCATTAACAAATCACCTAAACTATTCGATAGTCAAGCATTATGTTTCTTCTAATAGTGATTTGTTGAAATAGATGAAACCTTTTTGGTTTTGGCGTAAGAACAGCAGTAACAGCCCGACCACATGCATTCACTACCGCTTCACGATTCTGTGTTGTAGCCACATCTCGGACTTTTTGAGGATATCGAGCATTGTCCGACCCTTCAAAAATTTCTTCATAATTAAAATCGTTAAACCTTATCCGCAGATAGCACTCGATAAAATGAAAACTGATAATACAAGAAACGTTTTTAGCTTCCACTTTATAATTTTCGAATTTCTGATAAATAATGTTGGCCCTATATAAAATTTAATGCCTACTCCACAAAATTTCGTAATACGGTAGTTTTACCGTTCCAAAATGCCTGCTAGTGATAGTAAACATAATTTCCATATTCCATTTCATAAAAACAATTGAAGGCTTAATCTGAGAATCTTGTAAACGCTACGAAAAGTAATTTTCACTCTAGAAAAAAGCCACTATCTAAATCTTCTCCTTTCTTTCTCTTATTTGTGATCAAAGATAACCTGAACACTTTTATCAACTGCAAGGTAATCCGAATACTTCTACCAACTGCAAGATACCATGAGAAATTGCAAGAAAATTAAAGACAACTTTTTCCTTTTTTTTTTTTAATATAGTGACTCTTAGTGCATATTGAACGCTATTAAATACAAATGAAAAGAATTGCTATTATAGGTTTAAAAAAAATTCAGAAATTTCAATGTATAGTATGAGATTCTAAAATCTGACTGTCTCCAAACAATAAATTTCAAATACTTTATTATATTAGAAATCAAAAATTATATAACATAATGAAAAGAAAAACAATATCACAGAATCAGTAACGGTCGAAGAAGACGAAATGACTGCTGTACATACGAAAAAGAATCTCCGGCTGCTAGAAATACCGCCGTAATCAGTTCGTCTATCTGAAAAAATAAAAAAAAAAAGACTTACACTATATCAAAATTACTTCACGTGCGAATTTAATATTCATTTAAGCAAATTAAAATTATTCAAATGGAAGTCCATTTGAGCAAATTCCTATGAATTGATATGTACAGTGTTCTAAAACTAAGATTCTATAACTTCTCGTCTCTTGCATATTAATGTAAACATAGGCCAAACAGCAGAGGACAAAGGGTATTAAAAGTATATAACATATTTAAGTAAACAAAACAATACTATACACATCAATTCCAATACTATACACATCAATTCATAGGAATATGATTCATATCAACATATGAAAGCATATATATATATATATATATATATATATATATATATATATATATATATATATATATATATATATAAAAAAGGCATAAAAAGCTAATTCAGAAACATACGGGTATGCGCATATAGATACAGACACATATATGTAAACATTAAAATCAGAAAACAAACTTCTTCAGAAGTTGTATCAGTTGCGCTGATATGTTGAGCAAATTGATTGCTGAATAGTGAAATTTGTCGTCCGATTAGGTTATGCAATTCAGAAAACGGTTCTTGTTTCACTTCAGTTTCAGTAATTAGCAGTAGTTGTCCCAATTTGTGAATTGATTGCACACTTTGAGCGGTAAAATCAGCCAAACATTCTGCAGATGATAATATAAATTTGCGAAATGAGTCAAAATGTCGACAAGCGTTATCATGTCTTAAGATCTGATTTGAAACTGAAATGTAGATAGTTTTTAAAAAAATAAAATAACTCTAGCTTAAAAGAAAATTAAATACCTAAGAAAAGTTCGAAAATTTCATCGCTAGAATTAGATAACCTTTCTAAACGTTCTTGACACCGCGAATAAGAATCCATTAAACCCGAACCCTGAAAGAAACATTGCGTAAAATGAATGTCGAAGATATATAAGATCATTCACACAATACAATATAATTCAGTGCCCTTTTACTGAACACTACAAAACAAATGAAAACCAGCCTCACGTTGTAAGGTAGAGCGATGGCTGATAATATTTCTTTAAAATCTTGCAGGAAACTTTCTTGCTGATTTTCCTGATATTCTTCTAAAGTATTCGCCAAATTTTCAGCGAAAATTTCATTTATATCACTGGAAAGAATAAACAGTTGAATGGCTAAATGCTGAAATGTAAGCTTTAAAATTACAAAATCAAAGATTCCATTTTATATGGTTTCCATATAAAATCTTTTGCAGTAACTTCTTAGTCAGTAAATATATATATAGATATATAAAAGGAAGTAATCTATAAAGACCTGGAACTTTATTCAAGTCAGAACTTTTAGATAAAAACATAACCGAATTCCAGAAAAACGATAATATACCTTCGTCTTTGCGGTGGAATTTTTCTTAAATAATTTTTCGAAAGCATTTCGAGGCCTTCCAAATGAAGCATACCACTAAATTTCTCGAAGAAATCAATAAACGTCAGTTCGCGCTTTGTAATACAATTCGTTTCAAGTGCCACCTCTTCTGCTCGATTTTCGCGTAGTTCTCGCAAAACTTCGGACAAATTTTGACCTCTTTCCGGTTCAAAAATGAATCGTCTTTTCTCAGAACCCTAATTTTTAAATATTCAGAAATAAGAAATCGATGATTAACATTCCATATAAATCAAAGGAAAACGATGCACCATTCCAATATATATATATATATACTGTTATTTATGCATATTATCGTAAAAATCAAACCTGGTCCGATACAGTTAGTTTTTCAAATGTTTTCTTGCCTAGTGCTTCAAGTACGTCCAACGAACCCGCTACAACGTTGGCCCCAAAACCTGCGAACATCTTGCTGTATGATTTTATGGTAGAATTTGTTACTTCTCGCTTTCCTAGAAAATTCAGTATTCTAAGTAGGATTCTGAATTTTAAGATGTATTAAATTAATACACTCGAATTACAACAGGAATAAATTCATAAACACGAAATGAAGTGCTGAAATGAAAAATGTCAACCTTCGTAACTTCTATAGAAGTATTCGCAGGATATTCAACCCACTGGCTTCCTACTAATTCTTCTGGCGCAGGCAATCCAAGGCCTGATTCAACAGTACTGGATATGCTTGTTAAACCTTTCCCTAAAAACATTTTTGTTTAAACCAAAAGCAAATGGAAGTGAAATTCAGGACGTTTAATGGAAAATTTGACAAATTAGGAGTACATACTGAAATCACCTCTTGTGTGATATAAGCATTACTAACCAACAGCAGCGACCACATCACTAAATTCAGTCCAATCCCAGAACGATTTATTTGAACTAATTTCTTTTGTTTTGAGCTCAGGCTGAAACATGAAGAAAAAAAAGAGTTTTCAATAAAAATAAACGGTTCACAGGAATTCGAATCACCGAAGTTTCTCCTAATTGCTTAATTAAATGCCACTGTATCCAAAAGTTAGAAGTTAACTTGAATTCAAGATTAACAGATGTCAAACATTATTTTAATCTTTTATTTGCAAAAATTTCACTGGTTCGAATACAAAGTATACTGAAATGCTAACTTCTGATTTCGAATTAACAATGACTTGTTCTTTCTCATCAGATACCAGCATCTGTGGCGATTCTTTATCTAGAATTCCGGTATCGTTTCTATCTTTTTCCGGATATTGCACTTCCCAATCATCCCAACCATCATGATCAATATTGACCTTCTCTTCAAATCCTTCCACTTCCTCTGTCATATTAGCATTATCTACATTATCCATAATTTCCGATATAAATTTATGTTCAAAATCCTTCTCTTCAATTGTATATGTTTTATCAGTGTTTCTTTCGTAATTTTGCAACCTTTCATCTTTAAACCTATTTATATCGAACAGTTGATTATCTTCTTCGAAAATTTTATCGGATTTGTTATTATCTTCCGATCTTTTCAATACCTTCCTAGTTTCCATGTTATTGCACTGTGAATTAGGCCATTCGATTTGAGAATACAACATCTTTCCAGAAACTGCACTGTTTTTCAATTCTTGGATTGGCTCTCGTTCTCTTACTGCTAAATTAGAATAAGCTTCGTCAGTTGATAAACAACAATAATTTTGTCTTTCTGGAATAACTTTGGAATTTGAAGATTCGTTGAAAGATGACAAATCTTGGACCATTTCTTTCCAATTTACAGATAACACTTCTGATATTCCATGCTTATTTTGCATTTCATTGTACTCATCGAATTCATATTTGTTATTTTGGATAGCGTTCATCTTCCTTCCTTCATCAATTTCATCATTGTTTACATTAGTATTATTGATATTTACATCTTCTTCCTGATCCGATAAACTATCAACAGCACTGTGAAATGATTCTGTATCCGAATCTGTCATTCTAAAATTTTTCATTGCATTAAGTTTCGGAAGATACAGATACTTAAAAGTATTCACAAGCGAACACTTAAACATATTACTAATGAAACATTTTAGTAAAATCACCTAACTGACATTTACAATTTTAATTTCGAGAAATTACCAAATAATTAATTTGAAATAAATTAAAGACATAGTTCTACTCTATTTTTTCTCTTGTCTTCCGCTACTTGACTTACGCTAACCTCCACGTGTAACTATTAGAGAACCAAACTTTCCCGAAGAATCAACCAGATATATATATATATGTATTCTGACCCTTTCCGTAAAATACTCGTCGGTCTAGAGCCGAAATAAAGTTTGATACTGAAGATAGTGGGGAAACACAAGTTGAGGTAAGGTGCATGTTTACGAGATATATGTACTGTATTATTTATAGATGCTATTATGGATAAACATCATACCATAACGTCATCATCTTCATCAGCCTTCTATGCCATATTGCGACAGCGATAGACCGAAGATGTTATCACAACTTCCGTTTCCAATTGCAACAGCTAATTTTATTTTTAAGCAAAAATTGCGCTGTATATTCTCATCTTCTCCCTTCTTACAACTTTAAAATTTATAAACTTATAATTCACACTACATAGTTTACAAATAATCTGATAAAATTTTTCATGTTTAAGCGGATTTTCAAAGAAGCTACTCGGCGCTGTGCTCTTCTATACATAAACAAACTATACGTGTTAAAAATTCTTGAAAAAAACATATAAGATTTTTCTTGACAAAAATCATTAGTAATTCCAATGACTGATAAATGATTAAACGGCTTTTTTATGCTCTCTCTGAAACTGATATATTCTTATATATAGCGGCTAGAAAAAGACCTATAGAAAATGATATTTCGATAAGTGTTCTTTATTCAAAATATACTGGTAAACAATGAAATGATACTTTAATAATAATATTTTAATGATAGGATAGTTTGAACTGTTTTCGCAATCAATCTTTATAATTATCATAGTTTCAACTAATAGAAAATAGAAACAGCGAAACAGAAAACTTATTCAAAATTTAACATTGTAATCAACAAAAATGATTACAACGAAGTGAAATCGCGATTAGGCAATGGATTATTTGGAAGGATATTCGAAAAATTGCTCCCAACGGAACTGATATTTACCGGTCTTAGCAGAAATACGGCGTCATCAAGGTGGTAAAATGGCTAAAATTTTTGAAATTATGAACTTCAGATTCTTGTTCGCATGGATTTTCAGTTTAGAGAATTCTAAATTTATAATGACCTAATTTCAGAAAAAGTCATGATTTTCGGAAACGATACAAAAACTAAAAATCCGACACAATTCTTTAATAAAAAACTAAAATAAAGTAGATGAAGGCAGAATCATACTCTTCTGAAATCTCCTTCGCATAAATAAGGTAGTTTGCTCCATTTCAGCAACTCAAACCCTGCTGGTTCCAGAACATCAGTTACTAATGAACTTGCCTGCTCTTCAAATGTTTTACCTTTGATCGAGATTTTTATGTCTAGAAAAAAATTTGCGTTGATCGATCGAAACATTCAACAATATTTTCTGATATTTCTGTGTAAAGTTTAATGCTGATGACCTAATGCAGATGTGGAATTTAAGAATAAGCATAATTTATAATGATCTACTGTGAAACGTATCATAAATAAAAACTAAAGTTAGCAAAAATGCTTAAAAAATTTCATATTCGGTACCTGGCCGATGTGTTCGACTTGTAGGATGAAATTCCACATATTGATGTAATGGTAAAACAACGGCCAACAATAGTAGAGATTCTGAACGTAAAGTCATCGAATGTAATTGAGCTAATAACAAAGATGGGTTGTAATGACGATCTAGCAGATTAAGCGCTGAAATCAAGTGATACGCCCCAAACTGATGCCAGATATCCGTTGGAACAACATTAAACCCGCGCTGTTTCAAGCGCCATTCCATTACCTTTAATAGCAAGAAAGGATAAATATCGAATATTTCATTAATTTTTTAATATAATTTATATATTCACGATATCATACTTGGTATTTTTCTCGCAATGCACCAATATTACAATTGAAATTATCATTCGGAGACTTACTATACTGATTAATTAATAAGTCTGATTTAAAAACATCTCAAAGATCTGCCAATTCCTTAAATAAGGCAGTCCAAGAATATTGATCGAATCACTGAATTCACCTTGAAACTTCCGTAACTGAAACAGTTCTATATAGTCGCGCCATTATAGCCGTTATCTGACCATCGCCAGCACCCAAATCCAGAAGCTGAATTAGTAACTCTTTCTTTTCTCGCTTTCAACAAAAATCGACTGCAACAAGTAGCGATCCAAAAATTCTATTCAAAATGCGAATACGAAATGAACTAAAACAAAAAAATGAAATTTAATGAAAATTTTTACCTTTTTGTCGTGAGAGGTCCATTCTGTTGAAATATCCAAGAATTGTTCCAACTGATTCAAAGAGAATAAGTGCATGCCACCTCGACCAAGAAGACCATTAATACTTGTTTTCGTTAGCATCATTGACAACAATGAAGTAACTAGTGCATAATAGATCTTAAATCTTTAAAGCATTCTTTAAAAATAACAAAAAACTCTAGCAAAAATTAAGATCAATGCAGTAACAGTTATAATTTATATCGTAAAACATTAAAGATTTATGATAACCTTAACCTACCTTTTACTAGACAGTATTCTTCACATCTTAATCACCTTCAGTCGTGAAAAAAAATTGAAAAGAAAATACAAAGTTCGAAAGATCAGGACAGTAACGGTCTAATTATATGTATAACAATAAGAATAACAGCATTGCTAAAATCTATTAAAAGAAATTATCATTTATTTTCTCAATTATTGGAGTACGAGAATTTTTCTCAAAATATAAAATTATTCATCATTTCTTTCCCAGAGAGAAACATATTTAACGTGATCTTATTCTGATATTTAACGTGATCTTATTACTTCGACTTTCTTATAATGTTTTTTAAAGGATGGCAACAAGATGATAACCAAATATTAATCTTCACGAAAAATAGATATAAAGACAGTAAGGAATAAATAGAAGCAAAAGTTAAAAAAATACATGCCTGTAAACATATTGAATTACTGGTTTCAAGAGAATTGTCTAGAAACACTTCGACATCCTCATCCATGTATAACTGATGAAATTTTTTAGCATATATGAAGTTACGGCAGTCCTTGAAATCAATCGTAATAAATAAAATATTTCCCCACTTTTTTATTAGTCTACACAATTTATAAATCTCCTACATTAACCTGATCCTATTCACATATATGGTATAACAAAGATAACATACCTATCAATATAGTACCATTCGGAATGATCACCGGCAAGCAGCCGATCATCCAATTCTTCTTTTTCCAACAGCAAACGTACAAACCGTTGGCCACGAAACATTGCAATCGGTATCACCTTACTCAGAGTTCATTATATAACATCAAAAATCCTCTCATTAGCTGAAAACAATCTAGTCAAAATTCTCTCATTCATTGATTGATCAAATACCACGCCATTTAAATTACTATTTTTGCAGCAATATCAAAAATCCAAATATTTTCAATTTCGCAAATTGATTCGAATTATAAGTTTTATCAACTGAAATTTAATCATGCCAATATAAAATTGAAAAGACGAAATGTTAACTCAAATAAACTAGGTGCTCAAAAATTACGACTAGCATCTTCATCTAAAGATTCATTTTAGACTAAATTTTTAAAATTCGAACTTTAATTTTATAAAATTAGATTTTACATAATCACTGAGAAGATCGTAGAAAGGATAATAAATTCTTATAAATTACTAAGTTTAAATAAATAATTTAAAAATTACATAAACCTTTGATTTTAATAACGATATGCCGAAAATTATAATTATTAATATCCAATAGCATACTCCAGTACTTTAAGAAGTCAATTCCAAATTTTAAATTTCAAAATGAAAACTAATAAACTTTGGAAAAATCAATATGCATGAATTATATTAGAAATTTTGAAATTTTTAAAATAACGGAATAAGCCGCTAGATCCATTAAATAATAACAAAACTGATGGAAGTTGTGATCCTATCAAAGGAAATACGACGTGATCTTATTGAAGATTATCGTAGACAGAACTAAGTAAGAAAAAATCTATGATAAATAATACTCAAACATACTTCATTATCAGTTATAAAAATGAATTACAAAACTTTCGTTTCACTACATGGCAAATGGCATAATTCCGTTATTGTAACTATCACATAAGACTCACACATACAATTACGTGAATTATTTGTTGAACGACGAATTTAGATTGAATCATTTCTCAATCATAAAACTTTAAAAAAATAATTCACGTAACTGTATGTATATGTCATCCTGTTACGTATGCAGGATCACTTGATGTCACAACAATTCACGAAACGACAGATTCGTGTCCACAAATCAAGAAATCACTGCACATAAACGAGCGGGAAATATTCACAAGTGCATCTAATGTAAATCATTTTTCGGCCAGTGAGTTGTTCGAACATTAATCGTTCGTCCAGGAATGCAGAATCGGTTTCTGAGGCGTATCTCACGGGAGATTTCCACGTAGTTTGTCAGGATGTTATAAGGATTGAGTGTACTATGAGATAGGATGAATATCTCAAATGATATTTTCATTCGTCGGAGTTTTGTTATGATGAAATTTTCATTGCAGTTATTGAAAATTTAAAAGTCAATAATGATTCGGCTTAGCAAATTCTCCGCCTTATATTTAGTTTACTTTATTTCCAATTTTAATGTTTCGAATTGAATATTTAATTACCATTTCCGAGATCTTACAATGTTCACTGATTTTGCTTCGCAATCGCTTGATTCGGAGCCAGTTATTCATATTTATTCGAACAAAAAAAATCAATTCAAAACCATTGATTACGAGCAACTGAATGGATCTGCAATCAAATCGAATTATTCACAAATTATGAACAAGTCCGTGATCTTTACATATATTTTTTTCAAGGAAAAAATTTGAAATGAATGAGATGATAAAGAGTGAAGCAAAAAATGCTCTTTCCATGAAAAAGATTACAACATTTTTTTTTTTTTAGGCCGAGGAATCGCTTTTCCGGTAGCAAAATTCAACTATCATCCGTTTTTCCAGCTGATTCATTCAATGGTTCCTAGTTTTTCATCTGGATACCTGTAATTTCTGAAAGCATGAATGATTCATTTCCTTTTTTTTTTTTTTAGTTAATGATTCATTTGTTTCGATTTTTTTCCCTAACTTTTAGTTGCCTAAATTTTTCAGCCATCATAAATGAATTATAATAACTATTTCTTCGTTTTATATATTTTTTTATAATTCCATAAGCGTATTTTGGGAAAGGATTATGACGTATGAATCGTTGAAGAGCATTTCATATTATTAAACTAAAAAAAAAAAAAAAACTATCTATTTCAATTCTTTCTTTCTGTTTATTCTTAATCCTATAATATTTATTTTGCTTAGTGAAAACTTGTCGAGATCAATTCTTTCATACTACTACAAGCTATCTATGTTGAGCTATTTATAAATTATTTCGTATATTCAAATTATAAAATTTATGAAATTTAATTAGAAAATATATAATAAAATATCGATTTTAAATTTTATTTCGAATTTTTTCTATCCGAATTTTTTTTTGTTTTTGCCAATTCATCAAAAAAATCAAGATAAGGATAAGTTTTTCTTATGCTCAAATGGTAGAATCATTATTAATTGAGAGTTGCAAAGGGATGGAATTAAAATGAAACAGTTGAAAACAATTACAATCTTATCAAGAAGGTTAATAGTTTAATGATGGTTGATTGATTCAGTGAGATTATTTAATTTCTAATTTCCTAAAATATGCTGTACTCATTTGCTTATATATATTCTTAATTTGAATTAAATTCTAGCAAAAATTTAAAACAAAAACTTTACTAAGATTCGATTTCATATTTATGCATAAGATTGAAATGAATTCATAAATTTAAGTAAGTCGAGAAATTTTCATATCGAAATCAGCAAGAAAACATTAAACAGTCTATAAATTTATAATGCATCACTATATTAATATTGACGAAAGAACAACGATTGAAGATTATTTGATACGTAAAAAAAAAAAAAAAAAATAATGCTCTTAAAAAGATAGGATGATTTGTGCCTTGGACAAATGATGATCATTAATTCCTTTCTAGTCTCGAGCAGACAATCAATATCGTTACTGTTATTGTTAATGGTCTGATATGTCCTTTGTGATAGTACCTCGATCGATGGCTTCATAATAGTATCCAATCTTTTAGTCTGGTACCATTACGGTACTGATCATTTTCGGTTTATCAACCAATAAGCTATTGCAAAGTACGTTCCGTTTTTTTTTTTTTTTTTTTTTCTTTTTGGGAGAAATTCATCGTAGTTCATCGTTTCTTTTTTTTTTCTTTTTCTTATCATATTACAATTTTTAACATTTCTTAATTTCTGAGCTAACCTATCCGATACGTTCATTAACAAATGAATACTAACGTGAAACGTCACAAAAACGATGAAATCTGAAGAAATTTGGTTCAGATTGAAGAATAAGTTCAGATTTCATGAGCAAATCGATGGATTTCTATGGAAAAATATGGAAACAAATAATAGTATTAATATAAAAAAAAAAGCTAAATTTATACATCATGGTATGTTATTCGAGCGAGTATCAGAGCGACTTATTCATAGTAGAGATGATGGAAGAATACGGTACTCGAAATGAGAAATCGAGACTAGAGAGCGGTCTTTATACGGTTATTATCGATTTGTAATTATTTTGATGAAGTAAATGCATCTATTTGCTCTTATTTTATTTTATTTATTTATTGGCTAAGATAAAACTAATATTCTGTTGGTATTCCATTGCTATAATAATATTATGTTAGATTATAAGTGTTAGAACTTAGTACTTGAACTTGAAACTAAAATACATTTAGCATTTTTTATCAATATATCGAATTTTCAGTATTTTTTATTATGCTTAAAAATGTTAACGTTTTTCATTAAGATATATGCCAAAAGGTCATAGATGATTTTGGAAGAGGAAGTAAATGTGAAGTGCAAAAAAAAATGTCCTTAACAAATAAGTCATCCAAATGAAATATAAAATTGGAGTACTGGAGGTGAGAAATAGGAAAGAAGAAGGAAGATAAAGATAACGGTAGCGGAAACAAGATGGACGGGTTTCTCAAGTTCTTACTTTTATATTCAAAACAGTGTTTACTCGGAAATATTTACTCCGTGTGTTTCATTTATTTCTAAATTTTTAAATATTTATTGCAGAAATTGAGCAAAGAGTATCGGTAATAAAAGACGAAAAGGAAGACAGCGTGCAAAAAGGACAACGGTTTCGAATTTTTATCTGTGTGTGTTCGCTGGTCAAATGTCAGGAGATCACGTCAGCCCCGCGATGAGATCATTTCGTCGCAGCAGCTTGATTGCATTTCGTCGTAGCAACCTGGGTAACTTGTATCAATCATTTACCAAACGCAAGAAATCGTCTAATAAAAGAAAAATGACAGGTAAAACAATACCTTTATTCTTAATTTAGAGAGGATTTCTCATATATTTTCTTTTTTTTTGGATAGGTCTTTTTTTTTTGGTTTAATAGTTCGTATTGATTTTTTTGTTTCATTTCTGTTTCAGTGATTTGTAATAAATATTAATTGTTATTTGTTCTCTTCAGGATTTTTCGAGAATGTATTAAAATTTTCATCCCAGTATCCTTACTTATCTTAAACTATCTCTCCAGTTTTTTAATTTTTTTCTTGGAAGTTTTTAATATTAGGATATGTAGCTAGTTTTTCATGTTTAATTTATTCATTTTCGTATAATAATTGAGATTTTTGAATGAGATAGTTTCATCGCTGATATCATCAAGCTTTCTCAAAAATTTAGATTGCATACAATTGAAACTTTCCTTTAATTTATCATCAGGACGAAATGATACGTTCCATTATGTTATTAAATGAGTCACGATTAAAAAATGAATACACATATTCCCAATCAGATGGCTATCTTTTTAAATGTTCTTCCCTGTTTTTGTCCTATTCTAAAGCGTCCTTCCATACTTTACCAAATCCTATCTTGCAATTTACCGGCTCACTGAAAAAACGAATGAAATAGCAAAGGATGAGTCTTTTGTATCTTTTGTTTTCACTCTTTATCAACCATTATTATGGATTTTTATTCCATTCGTTCTCCTTCGTGGATCAAACAATCGATCTAGAAAATTCTATAATATTGAAACAAAATGAAGTAGATTAATCGTAACTTAACTTCTGCAAATATAATGAAACCGATTGATTAAATTGATAAGCTGGGAAGAGTCTATCAATTCTCATTATTAAATAAAATTTGATGAAATAGTTTCGGTATTAATGGGCTAAGTCTAGTAATTTCTTCTTAATTAGCCATTTTTAGCATTTTGTTAATGAATAATCGAATATAGAGATTTTATCATTTCATAAAAAAAGAGAAATTCATTGAGAGAGGAATGAATATCTTTAAGTCTTGATATATTCCTATTGTCAAGATATGATAGAGTCAGATAGTTTTTTTAAAAATCATATAAGCAGTGTAAGCGAAGGAATTATCGGTCATTAAAGTCTTTTAAACAAATACTAGGTTATTATGGAAAAAATCATTTATGGAAAGGAATCAAACACACATATATATATATATATATATTACACACATACACACATACACACACACAGACACACACATACACACATACACACACACACACACACACACACACACACACACACACACACACACACACACACACACACACACACACACACACACACACACACACACACACACACACACACACACACACACACACACACACACACACACTGAAAGCATCTTCCCTTATTTTTTATTCATTTTTACAGATCATTTCTGTTGTAAATCCATCGTCTTATTGATTAACAAGGATATTACTCATTTCAGATGCTCATACAAATGCAGCAGAGATTAGAGATAAGGAACAAGCATCGTTCTTTTCTTTGCCCCCAGTATCCACCATGACTTCATTGTCAGATGCTGAAGACAATGAAGCTGGGCCTAGCAATATAGAACTTCCCACAACACTTATACAACCAACACTTTTGCAACGCACAGAGTCAAATACATCCTTTCTTTCACGGTTGAATGATCGGTTACGACGTTCATTTCATTTGCCATCAAATAAACGTGAACAGTTGGTGAAGTTTCTAATAAGTGACGAGGTGGCGGTCAACGAGGATTTAGAACCATCGTTGCTTCATGAATCTTGCGACGTAAGCTTTTTTTGTTATATTAATTATTAAGTCAATATCATTATACAAATTATAAATTAATTTTGAAATATTGATTACACTTTTTATTATGGATTTTTATCTTAATTCTCACTCAGCAGTATAACACGAGGACTTGTTAAGTATCAACTTGAGAAACCATTATCTTCAATAAAAATTCTAATGTAACGGAATGAATTTATGAAATAAGATAATGGTAAGCATGATTAATAGATTATTATTGTTTAAAGATTCAATCCTATATCAATAACTTAACAGTATTGAACATAACCATTCAATTTCGGGAAATTCAAATTGTTCATGAATTTTCCCATGTAGCACTTTGTTGCAGGAAACTTTTACGAGTTATGCCAGTATCAAAATTGTTAATTACGATGAATCATATTACAATATTGAACTGGTTCGACAAATTCTACAGCGGAATCGATCTAATGAAGTAAGAATGTTAATATATTAGCAGTCATCAATCATATTTACTCTTTAAAACATGAAAAAATGGAAGCTGAAAATATATGAATATTCGGAAGTTACAAATTTTCACCTTATATATAAAGTATAATCATAACAAAAACTTTGGATTTGATGTGCAATTCACTAAGAAACAGTTTATTTTACCGATTCTATAAGCATGGTGAAACTGTTTGAGATATTAGTTTTTTTTCTTTTGATTTCAGATAAAGAGATTGCTTCGCAAAACAAATTGGCCGGTAGGACATAAAACACGAGCAAATTTATGGCAAGAAATCTGTAAACTAAATAATCCAGATTTTAATGCGTACAAAGGTAGTTATGAATCCGAAGGATTGAGGCATCTCACTGGTAATTCTTCATTAAAGAATTTTTATAGGCTTATCGTTAATTGTTAGCGTAATTTGGATTTTTTGTGGCTGAGTTATGCAGAATGTATCTTATATAATCAGTTCACGTTCAAAAAATTAGAGTTTTTGCTTTCATTATGATACTTTAAAGAAGAATTAGTATTGCTAAAATTATTGCTAATTCTATATAAGTTATCAGTTGAAAAGTGTTTTGTTGGGCGTTAATTCAAATTTATTTAGAACAGTTTTCACCAAAAATCCGTTTTATGCATTCTTTGGATGCTATACATGGTTCTTATGAATTGAATGCAAATGGCTTGAAAGCACTAAATCGTCTTATTCAAGTCTTAGATGCTACAATGCCAACTTTAAATTATGCACCTGTTAGTGTTATATCAGTTTTTAATATTGTTATTATTTGATTCGCTTGGTATATTCTAAAACAATTTGATATGAACTATCTTGAAAGTACTTCAATCAAACTGTATTAAAATGAACTTACTTGTATTAATATTCTTTTAATTGTGGCTCTTCCTTACAGTTAATACAACCTATACTTGCATTATTTTTACACTATATGAGTGAAGATGATGCATATGCTTGCGCCCTTCGGATTCTCAAAAATCATTCAAATTATATGAAAGGTTCTGCTCTGGCAAGTAAAGCTATGTCATACACATTGCTTGCACTTGTGAAAGTACATAAGGCATGTTTGTCTCATTCTTTTTTCTTTTTGCATTGTTGATTTTCCTAGACATTTTATTACGAAAACTGTCCGGGTTTTTTTTAATTTGCTCTATTTCTTTATAGGTTAATTTTTCTTGTATGTGCAATGCAGCATGCTCTACATTAATGATAATACTGATTGCACGATGAAAAAGAACCGTGCCTTCACTAAAAACTACAAAGTTTTAAAATATATCTTATGCTTTGATTAATTATATTAAATTGAAACTGAAATTTTATATAAATAGTGTCTAGTGTATTAAATTAATATCAACTTTCTTAAACTTTATTTCTCGGCATTCTAGCTTCTCTTTTTCAGGTAACAGTTTACAGAACTTTAAGAAATTGGATTGGATCTCCAGACGAAAACATTCTGGCAAGAGCTTTGCAAAATTGGCCAAAATGGATATTCTGCGCCTTGCCATTTGAACATTTAGTTTGTGTTATTGATTGCTATTTGTATGAAGGGTGCAAAATATTAATGAGAATTGCTGTCACATTGCTGAACATATGGCACAAAAGTGCTAAAGTTGGTTTTATTCGGAAATTATTGGATTTTAACAGTTTTTTCGGAAATTATATAATCACTGTTCGGCAGATGTTTGAAAACTGTGGGATAGATGAAATGAATATGGAATGAATAGTTTCTGAAATTCTCGCCAGCTATGGAATTAATTAAACCGTATTTGAAAGTTTTGGTTGCTTTATAGCATTGAAATTTCTGTTATTACAATTTGTGATATCTTAAAAATTTTTACCTGCAGATGCCGAATGATTTGGCCGACAAAACATGCCAAGAACGAATTGATCTATTTATGGAAGGAATTATTCAAAGCATAAAATATGGAAATATTTCTGTAGCAACTTTACTTGAAGCTGCTAAAAGATACGCAATTTTAGTAGCTCGAAAATCGCCGGTTTTCAAGAGAGATATGAAAAGATGGTAAATTTTATTTTATTTTCTTTCTCTGATAAGTAAGGAACCAATAAATCATTTATTTTTTTTTCTTGTTAAACGTGATAGGTTGGAAATAAAAAAAAATATAGTACCATTGTGAGATAGAGCTGATAGTATAAATTTAGGATTTTTTTTAAAGTGTTTTAATGGTAGCTAGGATTTAAAAGTTCCTTATGCTAGAGTCTAATATTGAATTATGCATTTTTAGAAGATATCTTTTCAACTCTTATGTCAAATCAAAAAATTGAAAATTAGAAAATTACTGAGTAGAAATTTTTGATACGACGAGATAAAAGAAATAATTATATCTATTTAAATGAAATCAAACAGAGTAATAAGCTTTGAAGCGGCTAACCAGAGTGGATGAAATTATGACTTCATAAAACATTGCCGTAAAAACACACATTCTTCTACATAGATCTAGCAGGCATTTATACATAAGTGTAAGAGGTCTTTAGACTAGGTAAGAAAACCACATCGTCTATTTGTTTTTTACTGTGTATAAGAGTGTCGAAGTGTTTAACTTACAATAGCATAGTTTCCAGATAACCTCTGGTTGTATTTTTTTAATAGTTAAGATGTACTACTCATATTCTCGGGATCATTTTTTTAAAGTTTTATGATTGAAAAATGATTTTGCAAATGTTGGACGCTTTCAGATTTTGAAATCAGAAGGTCCCGACCTTCCAGTGGTAGATTTACCAGCCATGCATATAAAGCCCTTCATTTCAAACATCGTTTCACCAGAAATTGCTTTCCAGCTAATGTGTTATTTGCCGGAAAATATCAGCTTAGAACTCCGATGCTAGTTTACCATCTTCATGATGATGGAACCTCATTCTATCATTTGTGGGCTAAGTGAGCAAATTTTCATTAAAAAATCAGTATTTAAAAAAATGCGTTTTTCCATCTTCATATTTATTCGTAAAAATAACTGCAAATTATAAAGCTGTTGGAGTGAACCATCAGAGTAGATATTATTAGAATTAAAATTAATTTATGCAGGATCGATGAAGCAGAATCAACGTTGATAATAATCAAGACTGATAAAAATGAAATTTTGGGAGCCTTCTGTGACGAGCCATGGGAAAATCGAACAAAACACGTGAACGTGGAAGTGGAAAATACTTTGGTGGTGGCTTTTCGTTTGTTTGGAATTTAAATGAAAATAATCAACTGAATAAATATGGCTGGGAAGAAGGGCAAGCGGAATGTTTTATGGCTGCCCCTTATGAGCGAGAGCCTACTGTTTTAATGGTACGTTATCCAGAAATAACCAGTTTGTTTTTTGATGACAGTTATTCTAATAGTTTTTTAATCAACAATCAAAAATTTCATTCAATTGTTGTTATATAATTTATGCTTATATTATAATTTATGGAAATTGCGATTTCTACTTCCACACCAAAGAAAAATGTTGCAAATATTTAGTATTTGTATCAGTAATTTAAAGAAACCCAATCTTATTTTAAGAAATGCTTAACTTATCTGCGTATGAACTGACTGACTTTTTGGATTTATTGAGCAGATGACTAACTGATTAGTTGATTATCATTCAACCAAAATTAGTTTTTCATTATTTTTTTCTTTTATTTGGCTTTTCATTTATGGATTGACGCCGATTGAACGCAGTCGTCTTTTTCTTTAAGAACTGTTTTCGTTCGAATCATTTTTTAATTTGCAGATTGGTGGGAATGCGATATATATTGCAGATGAACTCTTAAATGGCTCAAGCTTGCCGAGCAACACATTCCGAAATCCAGAACTGGCGAAGGGTGGTACATTTAAAATTAATGATATGGAGGTAATTTGCAGTTGCAAGGTCTTTAGATATTGATAAGCAGAACAGAATGACAATCGGAAATATAACTTTATGGTTTTTAATTTCCTTTTCAAGATTGAATTGAATTGAAGTTTTTGAAACCAAACAATGAAGAAACCGAAGACCAATATTTTTTCAGGTGTTTCAAGTATATGAATAGGAATGGAAGATTGAAAAAAATCTTAAAGTGGAATTGTGAAGAAATTTATAAAATCATGTGGCTAAGGCATAAATTTCTTTTCACAGAGTTATTTTTTCTTAGTTGCATTTTTTATAATTTTTTAGAACTTATGAAATTTTGAAGTGAAAAATTGTTGGTTTTGTGAGCATATGTATTTTACCGTTATTTATCTGGCATTTTCTAGTAATCGTCTTTAATAAATATTTATTTAAGAATGGAGCGAATAAATTCGCAATTCTTGGATTATCAAAATGCTAATTTTAAAAGGGTTAGGGTTATTAGAAAATTTGATTGTTACTTGCCATTTGTTTTTGATTTTTGTTTATTGAAGTAACTAAACACATACTTAAAAATCTTTTTTTCGATGGCGCAGAAATTAATAACGAATTGGATATTCTTATTTTTAATTAATATTGAAAAGTTGGAGCCATGCTGGACGTTTTTTATTTCTAACCTTTTCTAGAAATGCAAATGTTTTGGCGAGTCGAATAATTTTGTGGTGTATGCGATGATCTTCTACTAATTTATATTTATGTTCTTCTTATTTCGAATATTGTAGTTTAATAATGCATCGTTGTAAATCCAAAATTTTCCAATGATTTTATATTAGCTTTGATTGATGACAAAGCAGGTTGTTTATTTGCATAATGACATTCCATTACCTGTCCACTGCCAAGGTTCGGTTTTTATTAATTACCCTATTTGATGCTAGTCGAAATAATTTCACATTGTTTGATGATATTTGCTTTTTTAGACGAATAAAAATAATTTGATTTCTGAATTGATGAATTTCTGAATCTGTTGCAATCAACAGTGTCATAGAGTTTTTGAAACTCGAAAACTTTCTGTGGCGAAACCTTGCAGACCATGAGAAAATATCGCGTTAAAATGGTGAATAGTTTTCGAAACTTGAAAGGTCGAGTGGTGGCACAAAATTCAATGGAGTTTGAATCGAACTGAAAATAGAATGACATAGTGTGTGTTTTGCACCCTTAATTTTTAGGGTGGTTCCGTGATAATGAAGGATTTAATTCTTTCAAAATTGGTCAGCTATTACATTTCATATTTCCAAATCGATGTTACGAATTGATGCTTCTGGAATATGATTTTCTTCATCGTAAGTTTTAATATTTTACCCGTAGTAAATGTTAAGGTAGGACACTCCGCACAAGAACCAATGAATGGTTACGGCAACCATTTGAAAGTGAACTGAGAAGAATTTGTCGTAATTGCATTGGGTAGTTTGAGCTTCGAGTATGGTGGATTAATGGGTAACTAAAAAGTTCGACCCTTTAGGATAGTTTTTTTGTCGAATTCTAAATTGTTACAAATTGCTGCGAATGTCGATGTTGTAATCCAGTATCAATGTCACTTTTTTTTTGAGTTTTTCCAGGACATTTTTGCATGGACTTATTGTCAGATATTTAATATAATGGACGGAATTAAATTAAAAGGAATAGGTAACAGATACTTGTGATGAAAGACATGCGCCGTAATTTCTTTGATATAGAATTTTTATAAACTTATTCAGTCGGTTGGAGATAATACGTTAAACCAGGAAATTTTGACGTTATAAGTTTATTAATTTTAGAAGAATGTATATCGATGGTTATATCGCGACTGCTTGGACTTGGTTTGACCTTTGGGTCAGTGTTTATATTCGTACCACAGATTCTGAAAATTCAGTTTGCGCAGTCAGGCGAAGGAATTTCATTATTATCGCAATTGCTGGGAATGTTTGCAAGTTTCGCAATAACTGCTTACAGTTACTCTAAAGAATATGTTTTTAGGTTTGTTTATTTCCAGTTTTCATTCCCGCTTTTCAATAAACTATACAACTGGTAAATCCATCTTAAAAATTAATTTCCAAATTACCACTAAAAATGATGATTTTTAAAATAAATAGTTCATGCAAATATATGTCGTTGACTATTCTTTAGAAGACGATTCTACCATTGTTTGATGGGAATCGATATAATCAAGCATCATTCCAAATTACATTGTGTTGTGATATACCCTTTTTTTGTGTGCAGTAAGACAAGAAAAGTAACTGAGTAGAATTTTCGAATGAACAGAAGTATTGGAACTTATATAAATCACTAATAACTAATGGAAATTAGACACTTTAATGGCTGAAAACAAGCTTTCGGAACGATTGAAAAGTAGGTTTTGTAAATCGATGTCCTAGCATTGTCTTTAAAACGGTCAGATAGATAATATCGTTCACCTCAAATGTTTAGTCATTAGCGTCACGCTCAAATTACCGATTACTAAATGCATCGTCTTTTTCATTACAGATTCTTTACATTTTCTTCTGTTACTAATGTGTTAAAAAAGTTTTTGCTCTGTTTGTTTAAATGATTTATTGATAGATTATCAAATTTATGCTGAGTACATTATTTCAGTCAGTGGGGTGATTCATTCTTCGTGACAATCCAAATGATTATAATAATTATTCAAATTTTGTGGTTTTCATCACGGCAAGCCCACGCAGCAGTATTTCTTGCATTTTGCTGGACAGTTAGCTGTGCTGTAATGGGTAAATACATCCCAGTTGACATACTTGCATTGGTTCAGGCTATTACTATTCCAATTATTACTGTTGCTAAAGTAAGTTTTAAAAGAGTTGCTGGTAATACCTGACAGCTTTTGTCAATGCTGTTGATTATTAGTTAATCGAGATGCCTCCACGCCTTTATCTTGCCATGTAATGTTCCAGAATATGAGAATGACGGTTGAAAACATTAAATATCTCTCGATAATTAAGAAGTGTAGGAGTTAAATTGATTCAATTCGTCGTTTCAGTTTAGAATTATAAATCGTTTTTTTTTTGCTTTCTTATCATTAATACTGTATGAAATCCGAATCGAACATCTTATCATAGTGTTAAAGAATTGGCAGTAAAATGTCTGAGCTATATGAAGCATACTTTAGAGAGTCTAACTGAGAAATGATGTGACAGAATTGGTCAAATGTGGTTGACTGAAGGAGCCTAACATTCGGTAGATTGCGTTATTAGCTTATTCATAATCATTTATATATTTTCGCTTCTAGTTTTTACAAATCTGGACAAACTATCAGCGACATAGTACTGGTCAGTTATCATTGATCACAGTATCTCTCCAATTCTCAGGATGTCTAATCCGAATATTTACTTCCTTAAAAGAAACTAGTGATCAGTTGGTGATTATCATTTACATTATTGCAACTTTATTAAATGGCATAATTTTTGTTCAATTTTTTCTCTACAAGAGCAGTATAGAAATGAAAAAAAATATCTTAGACTATACAGTGCTATTAATATTTCGATCTTGCTTGATTTTTTGTATAAAATGATATTTTTGTTTCGATTATTAGTTTGCAGTAAAGATAAAAATGTTGCGAAAAAATGTTTAGCAAAGTTCTTGTCAGATGCATTTTTGTGATCGTAAATTGTTCGAATTTATTGCATTTCCTGAGATTTGATATATGGTCGAAATTGTTGGGCTTTTTAACTCGTTTCTAATCAACCGTAATCATTGAAAGTGATCCCGAAAAGGATTTCCAAGAATGCTGAACTCCTTAGCTTACAAATGCTCCTGATTTGCTGACGCTTCAGCTTAATCGATTGCTCTGAATTAATCTCAGTTCAGGTCTTTAATGAAATAAAATTCATTAGTTTTGACTGTATTGTCGCATCAATTTCTGTCCACACTCACTTACTGAAATTCCTTATAATACTAGTCGATAAGAGTTTTCATAATAATCATTGGGATATTTTCTTATTGAATCCAATAAAATAGAACTAAAGAGTACTTATTATTTGAAATAAAACGCCTCTTTAAAAATACGAATTAGGAATATTTTCTTATTGGATCTAAATAAGATATTTCATAATCTGAAGCTGCATACATAGAAAAAAGCAAAATTAACATGCACCACATTTTACTGAAATTCAATATGATGTTGAATAAATTTAGGATGAGGATTCTATTGAGATTTAAATACAGTCTTGTTAGGTGAATGGATTAGATGTATCGAAATTATTACCTTTTAGGAATATTTCATTGTTATAGATTTTATAAGTGAAAAGTTCATCTTATCATTTTTCTTCAACAAACTTTTTTATTATCGTAGCTTTCTACTTTTTATGGAATTTGTTGCTAAATGCTAAGAAGAAGTTTATCAAAAGTCGATATACTCAAAAAAGTTATCTGATAGATTTTTATTAATTTCAGTTAGCTAATACGTAATTGATCCAAGAGGATGATTGAATGTAACCATTTGAATCTGTATTAATCCTGGTTGCCTTTCTTAGATTCCCATTTATGATATGCATAATATCATTTATGATATATCAAATTTGCAGCCTAATTAATTCTATCCTTCTATTTTGTAGAATTTTTATTAATTTATTTTTTACAAAGTAGATGTTGGCCATCTTAATTATAGCATGCAATGATATACTTCACTTTACTTCATATGAAAACCATCTGTTATTACACTATCGCGATATTTTGATGCATATTATTAATGTAAATCTTAGAGATGACAATTAAAAAGATTTGATAACGAAATTTTCAACGATTTTATTTTCAATTATTATAAATTAAAGTATATTTATATGCTATAATGCTCAATGTTGAAAATTTTTATCGGTGAATAAAATAAATTGTAAACAAATATAATTGGTGATATTTAATATATTTATATAATCCATGCGATTGTTTACAATGTGAATTGGTCGAAATATAAAGAGTAATAGTGCTATCGTTTAAATTAAACTTTAAGATTTATCCGTTAATTTTAGTCATATTATCCAATTTTATTACTGCGTACAATTTATATTTCTCAAATTTATGGAAAAATTTTCTTTTCGTCTTTTAACACTTTTAATCGAATGATAATTTCAAACGCAATACATATCGTCAATTTAAAAAATTTGTCAAATTTTGTTTTTCTTTTTAGATCATAGTGTTTTCGTAATTGATATTGCAAAGGAAATTCTATTGATATTCGATCCGATGACTGGTGTAAGACTTTTCTTTGATGACAAAATGCAATATTTGTAAAATTGAAGAAAACTTAAGACATCTTAAAATTACAAGAAATATTTCAAACGATGATAAGCCAAATGAATTGTAAAAAATTTGGATGAATACAGTTATGATAAAATTAATCAAATTGGTTTTAATCGATTCCCTCTTTCATGCACTTAACTTTTTGATAAGCATCATTTTATAAAATAATATTGCAATTATTTGATCCAATTATAAATAGTACATTGTTGAATGTCCAAATTTAAAGATAAGAAATATTATAGTAATTAACCATATTCGATAATTATATAATTGTTATAATTACTATATCTTATTTAGTTTATACTGCTAATTATACTTTTAGGTTGATTTTTAAGTTTTAAATTTAAATATTCAATGTTTTACAATAAAGAAATATTTTTGAAAAATAAATTGTATCTTATTAATTAAAGAATAACATGCCAAGTTTATGCAAATAATAATGTAATAAAAAACTAAACACTTTATTTTAAGTATTTTTTTATCAAAATTTTTTATTATTTCATTATTAAAATTTCAATATATTTCTAATATACACAGTCAGGGATGATTCTTAAGCTTGCAATATTCGCATTTTGTGTGTCTATGATTGGAGCGGTTAAAAAGAAAACTGCAAATATATTCAAATGTTAAATTATTGCAAAAATATCAAAAAGTTTGAAGGAACAGGAGAAGATTCTTTGACGAATTTAACTTGAAAACTTCGTCTTATTTAAGTGATAACTATTTAAAATGAATGTATACATGTTAATAATATTTCCAATAAGATACGAAAGGAACAATTATTTTGCATAATCATTAAAATATTATCTTAATTTTTGATGAATGAATGGTTTTGAAATTTATTCAATTTATGACCTATTGATCAGTCATTCATCAATTTATTCCATATAAGCAATTTAGCATTAATTAGTATTACCTGACAATACAATCTCAATTAAATAAATCATACAATAAAGCAGCCAAAAAAGAAAACCATTGATTTTGTTGACTTATTTCCTTTTGCAAATACTAAATTATAGGTTGAATAATTAATTAAAATTATACTATATAATTAATAACTATCTCATTGATCACAAATTTCGAAAATCACTAATATTTGTTCCATTCTTCCAATTTCAATTACATATTTTATGTAAAAAGAATTTGTGAATTAGTAAATGAATTCATAACTGATATCTTTTTGAAAGAAATTTAAAATGAAAATAATAGATGAAATGATTATTTTGTATATATCACAAATAGATTAGGCTTTGTTTATGTACCCAATAGTTTACATCTGCCAAATGGTCCACTCCAACTTCCATTATTGCAAACTCGCCAACGGCTACCTATCACTTCCAAATAATGGTTAGATGGGCATATAAGCATTGCAGTTGTTCCATGTGGATATTTTATAGCATTGAAATTGATTATTTCCTATAATCAAATCTTATAAGTCAATCAATATTTCTTGCAATAGTTAATTAGTAATAATTATTATTAATTAAATCTATGATAACAATTAAATCTCTTACAATAATTCAATTCATCTATTTTTGCTTCGATATTTTTAATTTCTATTTGTTATTTCATTTGTTTTATAACTATTTCAATTTAATAGAACGATATTTTGAATTATTGCTAAAACTTAAAATATCCAGAAATTTTTTACGCTAAATTATTTTTCTTCAGGTTGCAAATAAATACTTAAAATTTTAATTTCATTCAGAGATTTGATTAATCTAAGATGACGAGATGACAAGAAATGATAACTAATTGATATTAAATTATATTTTAGGCTATTACCGGCTTAAAAACAAAATATGGAATTTCTGTTGTTGGTGTCGAACATGGCGCAGTAGTAGGACGGATTAAAGTGCATTCCTCTAAAATGCTTCAAGTGAAAATATATTTTAAAATAGTTAGAAATAAAATCACAAATTGATAATCCAATAAACGTTATTCGATCCATAATCAATCTAACAATTATTTAATTTTATGTCTAAGATTGATCTAAGTTAAATCATTGATTCGAAACTGATAGAATTAATCGTCTTCTATTAATCGTTTCATTTTTGCTGCCAGAAATTTCTGATTTTGATGATTATTTATTAATAATAAAAATTAGAATGTTAGAAAAAAATAAGCAAATATTATGAAATTGTAAAGTTTGAGATTCAATATTTTTTATATCAATGATTTTAAAATACTAGTAAATTGCTAAAGTTGAAATTTTCTAAATTCTCTTATCAATCTCCTAAATTCTGGATTAATTGTCGTACCATATATAATAAAACTTGAGATGATAATTATCCAATTTAGCAATTTATCATTTCAATGTATTGAAATTTTAATATCACAAGATTCTAACAATAACAGTGAAAAATTTACACGGAAAATTATTAATGAAATAAGCAAAGCTAATAGCCAAGTATTAATAATATCATATAATTTCGAGGTATACTAACCTTTAAAGCAAATAACATTTATAATTAGCATATATGATAATACGATATGGACAATCATCTTGATAGATTTCAATATAATCTGGAAAACATGAAATGATTTTTTGATTAGATATGCAAAATTATCATGTATCATCTGACATTATTCATCATACTTGGCTGATAACAATATATATTTTTTACTTTCATGTTAAGATAAAAATGATATTTGAATAAATTTTTCGAAATATTGTGGAACTATTATTGTAAAAATCAATGATATAAAGCAAAAGATAACAAAATAATAAAGGAAAGAAAAATAATTAACGAATTAAAAAATCATATAATTAAGTAAGCAAGTCATTAATGATATAAGTAAGTCATTGATGATAAAGTAAGCAAATCATTAATGATGATAAAAAAACAAATCAAAATTTTATTTTTTGAAGTTGTTTTTGATCAAATGATTGTAGCAAAATGTGTCTGCTATTTATAAAAGAATTTAATAACTATTTTGCAACATATGAAAGTATAATGCCTATACTTTTATCCGAAATGCAATAAAAAATCAGATAACTGGTTTTTCATATTTTCTCGTTATTTATTATCTGAAATAAATAAATTATAGGATTTGTTTCAGACATTAATATATATGTATATATATATATATTATAATATATAAAATTTTCAATCGATGTAACTATTTGATATAACTTCCATTTATTCATTAATTTATTTCGATTACCTTTTTCTTTCCTGTCGCATAGAATGGAATTCACTGCGTTTTTCATCAATGATAAGATTAACAGAATGTTATTTTTCACGTCATTTATTGGTAAATATTACATCATAATGATTTGTTGCCAAAGATATCGCTTTATCTCGGTAATTAAAATTCTCTAATACTCTCACTCTTGATATGTTGAAATGACTAAAGCAGTAATCATGTGTCATGGAAAAATGTAAATTTGTTACTTTAATTAAGGCTGAAAAATCATTACATTTTGTTATTCATAAATATTTACGAATCACTTCTAATTAAATTAATTACTTCGACGAAATGCTAACGTATAGATAATTGAGGATTATTGCAAATGAATTCTGATCTGTTCTTACGCGTAATATATGAGTGCAACAGAAAAATAATGAAGTTTCATTAAACAAAATTTAGGAATCAGAATTTCTCGCCCTATCGATTGCTGCAGATATATCAATCTGATGCTTGAAGGAATAGAATGAACATATGAATGATTTGAATAATGCAACGGAAAAATTTTAATTTTCATTAATGATGTTTTCAGTTATTAAATCATTTAAAGGTAAAAAGTACATGTCAAATAAAGAAAACGTAAAAACTCTCTCTTTAGGCTTATAGTATCTTATACTATCTAAAGCAATTTAAATTTTACCAATCACTGGCGAAATTTCTTTGCAATTTCACGCAGAAGAAATCAAAGGGAATTAGAAAAATTTTTATCAATCAAAAAATTTATGCATGAAATCAAATTACTGTAAAAATAATTTTTGATCGATTAAAGATGTTCTGTAGAATGACGAAACTATCAATGATATTTTATTAATTTCAATTCTGTAGAATTCATTTTGAACTAACTCATTGTATATTTCTGCCCGTTAAAACAATTTTAAATTATTCTTAACTTTATAAAAGAAAGTTAAAATTCTCGCAGAACGTTTTCAATTTGGAATTCAAACTATGCAAAATGGTGAACAAAGAACTTTCCATTTATTAGATGAGACCCATTGATAATTCCAGTCATATGGTTTATTTAAACTTAAACTCTCAGTTTGTTGCTATGTGCCTTTCATGCAGTTAGATTTTGCATTATCCAAAACTCTTTGTCTATCCCGACATTCAAGGAATACTAGGGTATTAAGCGGTATCCGTTTCAGCTTCTTAAATTTTCAAACCTTCGAAAAAATCTTTCTGAGAAGAACAGAACAGCTAAAATTTAAAGTTCAACTTAACGATGAAGTGAAAGACTAATATCGCTATTTCAGTTCTAATAACTCATATCAGTGAACAATATCTGAATAATATCTCAGAAATTTTCGATCTCTCCATACCACATACGATTCTCATTATCATCAAGAATAAACGTAAGTAAATGGTAGAAAAGAGATGAAGACTTAATGATCTATAATGCAATGAAACTGATTTGTTGTAAAAATATGTCGACAAAAGTATAATTTGATTCTTCGTGCCAGTTTGCTTGTACCTGAAATTTAAAGAAATTGAAATCTCTATTCCAGAAAAATTGGAAAAATTTTGATCATGTAATCAATCGTTCGTGTAAGAAATACATAAATAAGCCTCAAGTTCTATCGGTTTCTTCTATGATCATACAATGCAATGTTGCAAACAATTTTCGCTGTATGGATAAATTGAATCGGCAACGAATAAAAAGATAGCAAATTACTTATGAAAAGTGAAAATTGAATAATTAAAATGAATAAAAAATAACCAAGTATCTATCGCCATATACCATCTTTATAACATTTGGTGATATTGTTATCCTAAAGGACATAATCAAGAGCACATGCGTGACGTGTTTTATTACGCATATATATTTTTAAATTAATTAATGAAATCAACCACTTTCCATTCGTTTTGAGTGCTTTGCGTATTATTGGTTTGATGGCAATTGATTTAGTCTCTAAAACGAAAAAACTTTAAAGAATTTTTCTATTGAACGACTGTTATTTATTAATTTATTTAATTGAGATTGTATTGTCAGGTAATACTAATTAATGCTGAATTCCTTCTATGGAATAAATTGATGAATGACTGACCAATAGGTCATGAATGACTGACCAATAGGTCATTTGAAATAAATTTCAAAACCATTCATTCATCAAAAATTAAGATAATATTTTAATGATTATGCAAAATAACTGTTCCTTCCGTATCTTATTGGAAATATTATTAACATGTATACATTCATTTTAAAGAGTTATCACTTAAATAAGACGAAGTTTTCAAGTTAAATTCGTCAAAGAATCTTCTCCTGTTCCTTCAAACTTTTTGATATTTTTGCAATAGTTTAACATTTGAATATATTTGCAATTTTCTTTTTAACCGCTCCAATCATAGACACACAAAATGCGAATATTGCAAGCTTAAGAATCATCCCTGACTGTGTATATTAGAAATATATTGAAATTTTAATAATTTTTAATGAAAAATTTGCGTCTACCAATTAAGTATTAAGTAAACAATAAGATTAAAGATGAAATAGATTACTACAGAGTCTCATGAAACATATTTTTATGAAAATCTTAGGTTCAAAATTCTAACATTTAAATTACGAGTGTCAGGTAATATGAATTCTGCATAGAAGATGTGAAATATCTTTCTCATGGAAGCAGACGTGAAATAATCTGAAAATCGTACGTGAAGTGATCTGAAAATCGTGTTATATACCTCAGTAAAAAGTTGTGAGAATTAGCACAGCATAATAAAA
Organism: Dirofilaria immitis; assembly: GCA_024305405.1. Taxonomy (NCBI): domain Eukaryota; kingdom Metazoa; phylum Nematoda; class Chromadorea; order Rhabditida; family Onchocercidae; genus Dirofilaria; species Dirofilaria immitis. The sequence continues at coordinate 340,588 of JAKNDB010000007.1, forward strand.
TGGTATTTTATGAAAATGGTCTAAGTGCAAATAAAATGAGAAGATTACACAGTATCATGAAAATTTGTGGAAGAAGAAAAAAGCTGTGAGAAAATACTAATCTATATGGTTTAATTAGCATCTCTTGTTTGTTTTGTTATGATAATTTACTATCAAATATACAATGCTTTATAAAGTGTTTCCTTAAAATTTTTAAAGATTTTAAAATTAAAATCCATGAGATTCAAAAGTTAGATTTGTTGGTTTTGGATATTAAACAAACTCTACTAATCAAAGCACAGTATTGAAATTTTATTAGCGCCATCAAATTCATTCCAGTAGCGAGTTCACCAAAAAAAGCATCGTCAATTGGTTCAATCTCAATATTTAATACTGGATAACGTCGCTAAAAATATTTAAAAATACTTTATAAAGCTGATATAATATAAATGTAACGAAATATAAAAAATTCAAAGCATATAGTGAGAATTTGTAACATTTCGTAGATAAACGAATCATATATCCATATCTCGATACAAAAGCCTTTGTTCTCATCTTTCGATCTACTAATAAAGGTCGTAAGAATGTAAGATGTTAAAATCTATGTTAATTGTTTGGTATATGCTGGAAAGACTAAAGATTATGTACATTGTTTGAAATATTATAAATATTGTCTATTTCTTATTCTTTGTTCTGATAACTAAATCAATTAACGCCTTGTAAGCCACTGCCCACTATCAATATCAAGGATCACTTCCCTAAAGAGGAGCTTCCTGGATCATCAATAACATCAATATCAGTGTCAAAAGCAGTATCAATTACGAGAATAGTTCAAAAGTGGTAGAAGCTGTCGCGAATTTTTCAGTCGCGGAGTGTGATGTTGATTATTAGTCAAATACCAGCAGTGTTTTCAACGGTTGATTTGTCGTGTTAGTTGATCAGCTTACTGTGGTTTGCTGAAATTGAGTTGAGTTGTGTTGTGTTGAGCTGTGCTGAGTTGAATTGAATTGGGCTGATTGGAACTATGTTGAATCCACCAGATCGTGAAAACTTTTTGTAAAGATCTCTGTTTCGTTATACAATAGGGTTTATATGGATTAGGAGGTGGAAAGTGGTTCTTCCATTAGGCAGCGGACTTAAGATTCAATTATAACCTAAACAAAATCCAATTAGAAGATTCGGATGAGAATTTGGACAAAGATGTGAATAAATAAATATTGTAAGCGATCGATATTCGCGTAAAACCAGAAGAAGCGGCATTGAAGAGTGAGGAAAACGACGGTACAGAAGGTAAGTACTACATAGTGTGCTTTCAAACGATTATTATTTTCTTATTTTCTATTATCCATTTTTTATATTATTATATAAGTATGATATAACCCTATCTATTTATATATCTATATTTACATATTTATAAATGGTATATTATCTTAAATAAATAGCTAGCGAAGGTTACGATATCAATAGTTTACGTTGAATTTTTTTTGATATTATATCAGTTTAAGTTGAATTTTAAGACTTAATTTGTTTACTATGTTTAATTGTAGCATTCATAAAATTTCTTTCATCTTTTATAAAATTTGGATGACTAAAAATTTGGAAATTAGAAAGTAAAATCCTAGAAAAAAATCTTTACTCACAAACCAATTACAGACTTTCAATATCATGAACTCCTTGAATATTTTTCTATTGATTTTCTGTTTCGCTTTTGTATCCATGTAAGTCTTGTTAGATTCTAAATAGGATGCATATGTTTGAAGCAAATCTGTGAAAATTTTCAAAAATGAAAATTTATAAATTATCGTTGATGCATTATTATGTTGCCATAATAAAAGGTTTAATTGCCCAAGTTTGGGTTTCTTTCAAAGTGCGAGAAATAAAAAATTGAAGAAATCTATGGAGGATTGAGAAGAAAAGAGTTACCCATATCAAGGTTGTCATGATCAGAAAGAAATCGTTGATAAAATTAAATCTTGTAGACTCTTCTTTTTCCTTCTATTGTTGCTAAATAATTATCCGTCTTTTCACATTTTTCTTTAGTTTCTATGAGTACCTCATTAATTTGATTTAAGCCCGTAGATGTGAAGCTCTTTGACAAAATCTTTTTCCTGTATCAAAAAGACATTCTTCTTCATGTATGTCTTCGTATTATATAACATCTTTCTCCGATTCATCATCTTTTACTGTACGTAATAATTCTTTCCATTCTATCTCCAAATTATTTGCCTGTCCATTTATTTGCTTCTCAATATTAGATTTCTGCTGCTCTAAACATTCTACCGTTCTTTTGTACTGAAACCCTGTGGTAGTTCCTTTCCTTGTAATTTTGCTACTTGTTCAACATCCTTTCCTGCAGTGTTTGCAAGAACTGCAAATTCTTTCTAATGAGATATGAAGGATAAGTTTCTCTTCTTGTCTCTCCTTGACTTCAAGTTTTGTTAAAAGCTGATCCGAATTAGAATTACTTCGTCGTACCGTTGGTAACTTATTCTTAGGTGTCTTTCCTGACATATTCTTAAGTCTTTCGTGGCGTAAGCTTAAGTCGCTCCTTTATTGATATATCCTTAGGTTATTTGTTTTTATTCTGGCTTTTTCCTTTTTTTGACCAAATTTCTGACCGATTTTTTAAGCATGACAAAAACTGAGTGCTTTTTCTATCTTTCAATGATATCATCTCAAACTTGAGTAATTAAACTTTTATTACAATAATTTAGATAATAAATATCAAAGAAAGCAGCAATTCCATGATCAATATACAAATTCAATGATTTCAATAAGATAATTTTAATAACGATAACATAACTTAAAGGAATTGAGATAAATCAGTACAGTAAATAAATAATCAACAATATCTGAAATGATAAAAATAAAAATTATCGACGAAATAATGTGTATTTCGCTTCATATCTAATTTGGAATTGTATTCCAACTGAAAACTTTTATTGCATGCTTGCAAAACATACGACTTTTAATTCGTGTATTTTGAACAATTCTGCAATTTCGTATCAAGATGAATTGTTTTTATATGCCTCCTAAATTTGATGGTGTAGAAAAATTCCTCCCGCACATCTCATAACAATGCGGTTTCTCACCGTATGAACTACCATATTTCAAATTGGAGAAAAATTCTAACCGCATGCCGTGCAAGAGTGCGGCTTCTCACTAGCATGAGTTCACATATGTTGCTTCAAATTGAATAATCGATTGAAACTATTTCCGCATTCCTTACAAAGTTATCCCTTCGTATCAGTATGAATCAACATGTGACGTTTTAAATCTTTAACATTTTTCCGCATTCACAATGATTTACTGAAACTCGTCAAGATTTCATCATTCTTGAATAAAAATCAATTTTCAAAGTTTGATAAATGAAAATTCTAAAAAAACATTTTAAAATTCGTAAATTTAATTCAACATTCATTTACGTATTTATTGACAATAGCAATGCATACAAGAAATTACGTTTCTTCTCCAACAACAGCCGATTTTGAATAATTATTATTGTCCTTAAACTTAATTCCCGCGACTTTCAGCTGTTGGACATTTGTAAATTGAGGTAATTCAGAAGAGTAGAAAATAACATTAAATTCTGCGAAGGTTTTTTCTTTTTCACTTGTAACATCTTTAGATATGTTGAGATTCAGATGCAGAAACTTAGCATTTCTGATGGTGAAAACATATAAATACGCTATTTCGCAGCTAAAAAGACAGCAACAATAAAATTTTACAAATGCTTGAACTCACCTTTTAATCCTTTTTTTTCCTAATTTCAGGAAATACATTGTCTATACTTTGTATTTTCTATTTCTGAATATCAAAAACTTTGATCACGGTGGCAATAAGAATCAAACAATATCCATTAAAACAAAAACTACCTACAATTCTCTGGAATTTACAATATGTTGAAGACATCATCTATATAAAACTTCATAAAATATTCGACTTAACAAGGTTAGAGAAAAAAATGACGCAATTTGATAGCCAATATTTGATATTTCTTAATGAAATGTTGTAATATATCTCTCCAGCCATTAACAATTTTCTCTCATCAATGACGATAAATTACTACGTTATGCATTTGTCGTAAATTATTGTATCCTGTTTTCATAATATTTTAATTACTAACAGTGAATTTTCCATCATGAGATACTTCTGTTTCGTTTCCGTCTCATTTTTCCTTTCGTATCGTTAAATCGATCATTCCATTCATAAAAGATTTGATTTGACAAAATTTTAAGCTCCTTAAAGTCTCCTTAAAGTTAAAATTCATTAAGTTAAAAAGTTAAATGGACGAGTAGTCAATTAGATTTGTAAATCAATCTTGCATCTCAAAGCCTGTCCTTTCGTTCATTTATTGGTTCTTCATTTCAATTTTTTATCATTTAATCTAAACTTTTTTCCGTTAATTTTAATCGTCAAAAAAGCCCGGAGGATTTCTAGATTCGTCACAAACATTCCACAAAGAATTTTTAAAGTAATTCTTTGTTTTATGACTTTCGAAAAGAAAGATTCATATCAGATATGCCAATTCTCAGTTTTATATAAAGAATTCTCCTCGAAACTCGCTGTATTGATTATCCATTTTAAATTTTGGGTCCTTCTCCACATA